>VZZY01006165.1:507834-548557 GCA_013400335.1 Eurystomus gularis | reverse complement strand
ATTTTTTACAGACCGTGCTCTCGACAAGGTGGGGAGCCGAGTTAGTGCTGCTTTCAGTGAGAGGCATTTTGAAGCCTGTCCCGTCAGAAGGCAGCTAACAGGGGCTTGGTCCTGCAAACCTGTGAGAATCTGAAGCTTCAGGCTCAGGATTATCCAACTCAGTGTAAACAGGGCCTAAAGGTTTCTCCCATTCCCTCTTATCATCTCTCCCTACCCAAAGACAGACGTATTTTAACATTCTTTTAAATATGACAGCGATATAATTTTTTAAATTTTTTTTAAAATCTATCTACCTATGCCTTACGGGTTGGACCCTTCAGGTTAGGTGTTGACACTGAAAATTAGGTCTTACAAGTAATGCGCAAACCCACTGAGAGTTGTCATGCCAGAGGGTGGTGGTTGAGACAGCCAGTCTGTCACCGAAGACCGCATTGCCAACAGAAATCCTACCACAACTGCCATGTTCTGTATATTTGCAGGGGAGATGGTGGGCAGGGCCCAAAGCTGCTTGCAGTTTTACATCAAGACTTTCGAAGTGTATACCAGCACTTTAGGTTTCTCTCACACAAATACCATTCTGAATGTGTAGCCTCCCACTTGGTAGCAACAAACAAACAATCTTTTAACATACTGTGCTTTGCACACAAACATTCATTGTTTTAAGAACATTAAAGTGAAGCCAGAAGTGCTTATACCTCGTGTATACATACATATATACATACAGAAATATATACATATATATATATATGTATATCCTTTGTCAAAAGTTGTTTCCCAGCAATGCACAGTTGCTGTGCGTCAGGGACGGGTCTTAGTGTTGTACATGCAAAAGAGTACAATTGTGCCTAGATGGACCTCAGATCTGAGCACCTTGGATCCAAATCCCAGGGCTTTGCTGCGCTTACTTCAAACGGCAATTTACTGTTGAGGGCACTATTTGAATTTAACTGGTTAACAGATATTCTAGCCTGAATGTAATCAACCCACTGACCCTTAATTCAAACTCTAACTGATTACAGGTGAATGGTACCAACCACAAACAAACTTTTTAGAGGCTCGCACAAATGTCTTTGGTGTATGTGTCTATTCATTTTAAGGTACAAAATAATAATAATTATTATAATAATAAAAATAGCGATTTTGTGTGCTGTAGCAGTTCTTGTATAGCTCACAATAAGTGCAGCTCTCAACCCCTCCCACACCCAACCACCCTCCCTTGCAAATATTTGTTAAATAAGGATTAGACAGGTCAGACACCATTGTAGTGCAAATAGTAAACGATTAAAAATTTTTTTTTACAAAATATAGAAATGTTTGGCTCCAGTAACTGGACAAACATGTTCCTTTCAAGTATCTCTCACTGAAGAATTTTTTTAAAACAAGTTACTTCCATTTAAAAAAAAGTCTTTCTGTGTTTTTTTTTTTTTCTTTCTGTCGCAGGTAAACAGTTTCAAACCAACTAGGTTGCATAGTTCTAACGTTGTAAGCACCTTTACAAAATGTAACTTTTATTCTTTCGTTCATTCTTTTTTTTACTCTGTTTTTTTTCTTCATTTTTCATTTTTCTTTTTTCTTTTTTTTTTTCATAAATGTAGTGCAGAAGATGAAGGTGTATACACCTGCACAATATTGTCCCTTTACCAATGTTAGGTATGCGTATATGTATAGTGTCTGTATGTATAGAGATATGTATATAAATACATAGCCATATATATATACACACAAACACTACACACCTACTCAGTTCCTTGGTAAATTTAGGGGGAAAGTGCCAGTGAATGTAGTGTTCATACACATGGCTTTTCAAGGAGTTGCAATGACATTTTGGACTTAGTCCAAATTGCTGCAGGTTAGATGAGCTGCTACCACGGCTTGAACTGATGGGTAACTAAGGGAGGGAACATAACTCCCCTAGTTATAACTAATGTTTAGTATACTATGTAATAAGATAAGGAGCATACTGAAAGGAAGGGGAAATCCCCAACCCATACCGCTATTCAGACGTATCTCATTCAAGCCCGGGCTCATGAAGCTCTCTTCCTCTTTATAGCTGAAGTCGTTTCTGATCCTCCGTAAGTCTTTTTCTTTTTTTTTTTTTTCTCTTTTCTCACTCTCTTTTGATTTTTCTTTTATTTCCGATGATTGTTTCATTCAAAAAAGGTTATACCATGTCCGGTCTTTCCTCTTCTTGGGCTTTTGATACATTTTCTTCTCAATTTGACGAGAAGGGTCTTGCACATACGTGCGTCTATGAACAGCCACACTCTTCCACAATCATATTCTGTATGTCTTTCTTAATGATGTTCTGGCCGTCGTCATAGTAGAGCATGGACATGGGCCGCAGCTTGGTGGGCACACAACATGACTTGAGGTTGGCAAAGGGGCTATGGCCCCGCATGCGGTAATGGTTGATGACAGTGGAGTGGAAAGATAGCGATGAACCAGATGTACCTGCTATATGGCTGGGGCACTCTCCTTCACAGTAGTTGGCGTGATAACCTGTAGGTGCAATGATCCAGTCACTCCATCCTATGTCCTTGAAGCTGACAAAGAACTGCTTCTTGCAGCAGATGTTGACTTTGCCATCACACTCCAGGCCTCGTCTCCGCCGCCTGTGCTGGCGGTCCTCTGAGTGCCGGGCAAGCATCATGAGGAAGGGCTGATGTGATTGCTCCTTCTCCTCTTCTCCTGTGAATTCTCCAGCTTCCTTTTCTTTCCCTTCCCCGTCATCTTCCTTTTTCTTCTTCTTGCCCAGTAGTACCAGGCTGGCTCCAGTCTCTTGGCACAGGTCACAGGCAATCCGCACATCCAAAGAGCTCTTGCCTTGGTCCAGGAGCCTCTGGACACTGCTGGAGACAGGAAAAATGTGCCAAGTGCTCTTACGGGTGTCCACTGCCTTTTCTGAAATCAAAGTCTCACTCCTTTCTCCTTTCAACCCCCCATCCTCTGTATCTTCTGCTCCTTCAGAGTTGCCTTTTGGCTGCCGCTGCTGTTGAAACAAGCGGATGGTGACTTTTGTCCTGCTCCGGTTGGCCTTGGAGACCTTCAGGAAGAGCCACACTTCAGCATGTTCCACCACTGACAATTCACTGCCTTCCTTGGAAATCTCAAAGTGCAACATTTTCTTGGCTGTGCCTGATTTGGTAAATGGAAATAGACAGGAAGAACTTGTTAGTATGTCTGCTTGCATTCTGCTACAGAGAATTCTGTTACTGTCACCAGAGTCATGAAGGTTTCCTACTTGGCTCTTTAAATTTTTATGATTCTTCTGTTCTAACCTTCCTTCACCTCATCCCCTCCTCAGACTGTCTTTCGTGAAAATTCTCTCTTTAGAAAAGTATTTCTTTTCCTGTTGTTTTCCAGTATCATATTTTAACCAAAGCATTCATTAAAGTAATGATACAGTCATTTATGTAAAGCACCTCAGGGCAAATAAGCATCAGTAGCTGCTAAGAGTTCCTTTGCCTAAGGTGTCTTTGTGATCTCTGTTAGCTGAAAGGCAAAAATGCTTTTGTGGCGACAGCCCATGACTATATGGACCATACGCATACAAATCTGTGCCTAATAGCTCAAGTTAGGGAGTGAGTTCCAGCCCTGCCAATTCTTAGTTAATACTTAGGAAATTATGCGGGAATGAGGTCTGCCCTTTCTCCCTCCTTAAAATGGCATTCTTCGTATGCATCTTAAAATGAGTTGTAAATGTCAATTGTTTCAAAAACAAAGAAATACTAAAATATGAGCCTCGGCTTTGAGAGGTTTGCAGAGTTGTATTGTAAAGAATTGCAGAACAGCAGCAGGCAGACTCTTCATCCTGTGAGATATTAGCTGTAGATCCTGTTCTTAATTTAACACACTGTACTCGCTGTGATTATAGTAATGGTGAATACACTGAGAAATGAGCTAGAGAACTGTATAATTATGGGGATGGTTCTCTGGCATAATTGTATCAACTTGCTGAGATGTCATGATGATGATTATGATGGTGAGGGGGTGTTTCTCTGATACAGAGCTCATATCCCTGGCAGAATTTGGAATGAATAATGAGGGCTGTTTAATGATTTGATCACTAGAGCATGAAAAAGTTAAGAGAGGATGAATTAGCTGGGGGCTGGTGGTGGTATTATTTTTTTAACAGAGGTACTTTTCTATTTTCTTGACAAAAGAAAAAGCTATGTTGGCATCTTTTGTTCTTTCTCAGCATGGATGCCAGGATTTGAAATGCACAGATACCTGACCTTAGTGAAACAGAAAGAGTTTTCATTATTATCCATTTGTCATTGATATAATTTTTGAGCTACCCACAGTTGTTGACCCGATTCTCTGTGCAGTGGTTCTGCTTGTCAGGAACCCAGAACTTTGCAAGTGGTGATCAAAACTGAAATGGTTGGATGTATGCAGGAAAAATTTCTCTTACGACAGCAAGGAGGTGAGCCACTCACCTCCTGTGGGATGGGCTCCCTGACCATCTCCCTGCCCCTCATTCTCAGGTGAGGCAGAAGTGGGGCAAAATCACAAGAAACATCTACCCCATATTCACTCGCAAATTCAAGTGTTCCTGGCTTCTAAAGTCTGCAGGCAGGCTGAGCTGCTGTTCGAGCTACCTGTTGCTTTCCTTCCCTGTGAAGTCCTGGCACTGACATATCCAGCTCTCCCTGGTGGCATTCCCAGGTCAGAGAGACAGACATTTCTGAATTACAGTGGCCAAAGGGCACAGCGTTTTATTTTTGTTTTCCCTCTAAGTGAGAGTGTGAAATTGTAGACTTTAACTGTCACCGAGATAGGGAAACACATGGTTTGTGTTAACTGCTTCTCACAGACTTCACTGATGCCAGTCTCCAAAGTGAGTTATATTATATTCTCAGGGAGCTACATGAGCCAGTGGGACTGTGCCTTAGGAAAGGAAGTGGCTTATAGAAAAGTCAGAGCAAGCTGGCCAGTACTGTGAGGCATGGTGGAGGTACTGTTTTTCTATTATTTTTAAAATATCATTCAATAATGACTGAAAGTTTATTAGTCAGCTCTTACAAGCTAATACCATTTTTTTCCATTCTGGAAATGAAGCTATGGCAAAGCTGCCAGCTGTGGTGGAGCAGAAGGCAGGTGATTGGCATTAATCCCACTCCTGCCCAGGTTTCAGAGCATGAGGAGATGTACAATGACATTCCCCCAGTCCAAAGCAAGTCTGGTCCAAGAGGCTGGTTGCCTTGTATGTAGAGGTGTTATAAAGAGTTTTCTCTATGAGAATGGATAATTCTAAGGCCTGAGAGGACCATCCATGCAGCCTGTGTTCTGGCACCAGCAGCTTCTTCCTGGATGCTCCTTTTCCCCAGGGCTCACAGACTGGTGCAGGTTATAGGGATATATTGCTGGGAAGCACAAAACTTATTCTGTGTTCCTGAAGTACCAAGCTGGGCACAGCCAGCAGCTCTGGTTCTGGGAGGGATGCTGTGCATGAGCAGATCAGCTGTGCTGGACAGGAACATGGAAAACTGGCCCGGCCACATGCCCTGAAGAAAGCAGCTGGGGTGTGCAGACCTAGTTCAGCAAGGGAAGAAGCTGTATGGCCCATCTGATCAGAAAAGCCAGACAGCCCTGCATTACAGAATAACCTAATGCTGTTAAGTGCTAATGCACAATATTTCACATTCTGTTATTTCCATGCTTAGTGGGAGTTGAAAATAGTTACGAAGTGACATATCTCCAAGAGTAAATATTCCTATTACCTTATGTACTGGCCAGAAGTGTAGCAATGTAACCAGTCTTTTTGACAGATATTACATGAAAAAAACAGGACCTCAAGAACTCTCTTAATTGCTTTTGCATATGCTCCTGTATGTGTGAAAGCTGAATTCTTCCTCATTACTGAAAATGTTAGAATAGTACAGTGAAAGTACCCGAGTACTTGCTTTTTCTTCACTTGAGGGAAGTGAGCTCGAGCAGGGCAGTGTAAGACGTGCCCTTAGACAGGGATAACAGCCTCCCTGTAGGTTGTTAGCTACAATAACAGCCTCTCTGGATGTGGTTAGCTACATTTTCACACACGAATGGTGGATTCAGATTCTAAAGAAAAAAATATATGCAGGAAGCTTATAAGAGCCTAATATTTCTGGACGAAACAAAATCCTGAGTCCTCAAACCTGCGTAGCTAATAAAAGGTTTTATAGCAATTAAAAAAACCTTTCCCTTTCACAGATCTTTTTAGAAGGAGACTGGGAATGGTGCAAAGTTGGGGATAAAAAGCATGCTTTCACATTAGGAAAAAAACAAAGCTTTTCTGAATTCTCTCCACATTCACAATTAGTTTGTTACGATCACACAGCACAAATGGTATGAATCCTGCAGTCTTTACGAGGTCACTATGCTCAGACAAGCTCGTTTTGAAATCAGTTTGGCCTGTGCTAAAACTGAATGGAGATCTCTGGATCTGGCTTATTATGATTACACATTAACTTTATAACAGGATCTTTATTTCCAAAAGGTTCGGTGCTACAATAAAATAAATTCTTCATGTGTTCTGAGACAAAAAAATCACTGTATTTCATTTTCACCAAATATTGCTTAGGGATTTAGCCATCTTTCCTTTCTGGTCTGAGTTAATGACCAGGTTCAAATCTTTGGAAATATATACAGTTCATCCAACTGAAAGTAAAAAGGAGACCTTCCTAAAAGTTGGGGATGGTATTCCTGCCATAATTACACTTTGTTTATCCTCTTATGCAGCCTTTTCATCTGCCACAGCTGATTTGCAAGGGTCTTTTTCCATTTCTAATCATCCTGCTCCTCCTGCCTGACTCCTGTGGAAAGACCCACAGCCCAACAGTGGTAATGCCTTCATCACTTCCATGCTCTTATAAACGGCGATGTCAACAGCCTGGATTGTTATCCTAGCAGAAAGCAGCTGAAAAGGGAGACGAGGGATTACTTTGGGCCCCCTTTGATTGCTTTTCCTCATCTCCCCTTCCCAAAGCCTCAGAGAGGCCACCTCTCTGCTTTTACTGCCGAGCAAAGTCCCTTCCAGGAAGAGGGCTGTGCCGCCTGGGGAGCAGTCTAGCAGCGCGAGTGACACCGGCAAGTGCTCTGAGAAATGGTTAAAAATACAAGCCCTAAGAAGTAGTGCATATATGGTAAAAGGTTTAATGGAAGGACTTACTGAATGGAAAGAAAGTGTAGCATCAGTATATATAGCATGAGAGTTTGTTCGTATCTGTTTTTCTCTTCAGTGGTGCTCGCACACCTTTTTAGGAGAGAAACCTGAGCGTGCAAGCAGAGGGGTGCCTACACAGGTACCCTCCTCTCCACCTCTGGAAGGGCTGTTCGGGGCTCACATGTGGGACTTGGTGCTCGGTACCTGCTCCCAAGCGATGCTCCATGATGGGCACTGCACAGGAGAGCGTGGAGAGGCTGGCAGAGCCCTTGTGGGCCCACGGACGGGTCCCTGGTGGGGACAGCCCTGTGTGGGGTAGCTCATGCTGGGTTCACGGCTGGAGCCCACGGCTCCAGTGCGCTCTTCTTCTGAGCCTAAGGATCCCTCCTTCAGCATCGCCAGCTTTAACTATGCAGTCGAAGATCATTTTGTTGCAATTTGCAGTGGGATTCAAGACCGAACCCTGTTAGTTCAAGCTATATTGTATATATATATGTATATATGTATACTAGGTGGAGTCTAAGTTATACAATTAGGAGGATCTTCTTCTGAGTAAAATGCTAAAAAACTTAAAATTACTTTTTTTTTAAAAAAAAAATATGCTGTTAAATGATTAAGGCTGTTTTTTCCATAATGAAAGTGAGTATCCTTTCTGGCATTACAATGTGACTTATTCTTAATCTCTCGTAATACACAGTATTTAAATTTTCCTCTGAAAAATGCTCACTGTGCAAGAAGGTGCTGTTACTTTAAATTTCCATGCTTCACCGCTGCTTAATTTTGAACCGTTTTTTAAGTTATACTGTAAGTGAACTGTTTTTCCATACAAAGCAAGCTTTTTTTTCCTTTTTTAGTTGCTAACTTTACTACTGCCTATGTTTAGATTTGGGGGAATTTGTACTGCGTGCCAATCTGTAATTACATTCAAAAGCATCCTTCTCTTCACTTCTCATTTCCGTTCCCCAGGAGACAGAAAAAAATAGGTTACTAGAAAGGTTCCTCTAAAGAGAGTGAAGAGAAGAGCATGGTTATTGAGAGATAATTGCTCAAAATGTTTACTAATGAGTGACCACTAGAGTTAGATGAATTGTTCACAGCGATGAATTTATTCAGTGAATTTAGCACTGTTATCGTCTGGCAATTATCCCCCCGGCAGACTGATTATTACAAATGTGTTATTACCACGATTAGACAGTGGCCGTTTCTGTGAATGCATTTCAGCCTATGGATCACTGGCAAATGATTTATTATAACTATTCATCACCCCTCGTATGTGACTGGTCATCCAGGTTGCCTACTTTCGTTCCTGCTCCCTGACTGCCTGACTGTTGCCTCTTGCAAAGGGAGGAGCAAATATGACACAAATAATAAACACCTTCTCTTTGTGTCCACATACCCTTTACTGCCATCAAAATCAGATTTTTCTTGTAGGAAAAAATAAACCAAAAAAAGAAGACTAGGAAAAAGATCTATTCCTCCAAGCATTCACAGCGGGCAAAAAGCAGCAGCAACCTTATTTAAATACCTTTGCTTGAAAAGTTAACTCAAAGGGGCATTGACAAGGTCATTCAGAATGTGAAATTATTCAGTTCTGGTGAAGCTTGACTCTCCTCTGCTATTTTGTTAGAAGGGAAACACTTTACATCCACAGCCTAGAGTTCTTTCCAAATTGAAAGCCCTTCCCCCACATGGCTTTAAATATTTAGAAACAAAAAAGGTGTTTGTTTGGTTGAAGTTTTTTGTTACTCAAGCTTTGCATTTAGGTCTAAAATAGCTCAAGCAAAGTTTAGAGTCACTTGCACTAATAACTTATTTCAAGGTAAAAACAATACCAAGTCTTTGTCTTTCATAAAAGAGAGAGTTGTTTGGGTTTTATTTTGGTTTTTTTTTTACATACTTGTAAAAATTTGTTGTAAATTCTAAAATTAAGTGGATCAGAAGCTGCCAGTCTGTTTTCATTACAATATTTAATTTCTGTGCACTACGGCCCAAATCCCAAGCCCACTGAAGTGAATAACAGAACTTTCAGTTGCTTCCAGTAGACTAAGCTTCAATCCTAAATCAATCCTGCACAGCTCTATTGCAGTCAATGAGGTTGCCTTTTCATACCCATTATAGACATAGCTAGATACAAGAACTCCTCAGCATGTATCCTTTGCACATCTGCAGCGTAGATACATCCTGCACACGGGAGCACGTGAATGCACACGCTTATCTGTGGGAATCTATTCATATTACAGTGCTGCAGGTACAGCTACACGGGTGTGCAGGCATGTCTGCCGTGTCATACCTGGACATACGTGTGCTTATACAGGCCAATGCATATTCAGATATTCCCAACTGCATTTGCATACAAACTGTGTGCGTGACTACACACGGAGATGGACACGTACAGTACTTTCTGTCTCTCTCTCTCTCAGGTATCTTGTTCCCACCTTCTCAGATTCATCTGCGCTTTCTCAAGTTGTTCTCAAACCAACCATCCTCCCTGAATTCTCGCATTTTGTTACAATGGAACAGATTAATACAGAATGGCTTTTTTCTTCTGGAAGTAACTTGCTTTCATTTGCTAAACTTGAAATCTTTGGTATAGCATGCCAAAGCAAAAAAAAAAAGGGGGGGGGAATAGGCTTGTTTTCTAAAAGCCAAGGAGACTGCATTAAAAAAAGATGTGATAAAATCAGCTCAGATGATGATTCACGGTCACATTTCTCAGTGTCTTGTAAAAAATAATAATGATAATATCTGATCTCCCTAGATTTCCAGAGCTTCTAGCATCCATCCGGTTAGCTTTTTCCCCTTTGCCTGTTTCCTTCCTGCATTATTTTACTTGCAGTCATCCACTCCAGTGAATCTCTGTCTTTTAAATAAACTAGAAGAAAGAAACAAGAGCTCCACTCAGAGAAGCTACAGATAAGCATAAAAATCTCTGGGATTCAGGATCCAATTAGGTAAAATAGGAGCTTGCAGGAAGGTTCCTTGTGTGGAGCAAAAAGCCTTTGGAGTGTGCCCTCTCGTGGCCATTCCTCATTCAGCACAGTACCTGTACCATTAAATACATTTGTTTTCAGAAGAAAACTGATGAAATGATTTAGAGAGGCATAAGCGACGGATCCTGTTTTATCTCCTGAACTGCCAGCCTGGCTGTATAGGAGTAGAGATCTGCCTAGGAAAAGGCTGAGTGTGTACACACGTGTATCTGCACACGAGAGCAGGCATCACATGCTCAAGGCAGTGCACCCTGAATTCAGTATGACATGATACAGAAAGGTAGGAGCGGTCTAAAAAGCTGTCAGTCTTCTCGGTTTTTTTTCTTGACAGTTCTCCTAATGAGAAGCCTTTCAATTTCAGTATTTCCATCCAGCAATTCTTGTCACCTTCTCGGGGGCTGATGTTAGCAACCCATTTCATTGGTAGTTTAGTTGCCAGGATCAAATTCCCTTGGCAAAATCCCAGGTCTGCCTAATAAGCTATCTACTTACAATAATGAAAGAGTTAGTAGCCAACTGTATTTTATGAGCATTGGGTATCTCAGTTATAGAACCTGTTGAATTTGCTTTTCACAAAATTATATGAACCCTCTCCTCAAAAGACTATTTTTAAGACCTTGAAGTAACCCACAGAGCTCTGGCACAGCTACCCTCGTAGCAGAACTAATCGAGGTTAGTAATCTTAGTTTGATATGCAAGTAGAAAATCATTTTCATGTTTTACTTGTACGAGTGCCAAAGGACAGTAGGGTGCATTTGTAAACTTTTGCCCAATACTCACGGTCATTAGTTTTGCAAAGATCTGCCTGGATTTGTTAGCTGTGAAAACTACCTGCCAACTATTTTGCTGGTTTCCTGGACATAACTACACCTGTGCTTCAGACATGTTCACTGCCATTAGTTCCCCCTCTAATTGTCTGAAGCCTGTGCTCGTTTGAATTTTGGTCTATTTTAGAAAATAGCAGTCTCAAGCCAGAGCCACGTGCACAGGGCACTGTTTGTTCATTCACTCCATTTCATTGTATGTCTGAGGATACAGCTGATGAAAGATGGAAATACTACTTTTTTATGAAGGCAAGTAGTAAATGTGGCTTCTGAAAGGTTGGGGGAATGGCTGGTTTATGTCAAGTCATACCCAAAGGAGCAAAAAGCCTAAAGTCTTATTTCTCTTTCCACAGACCTTTATTTGATACAACGTGAGATGTTTCCATTCATTTTCATTGATTTCCTATCGCCCTCTTTCATGATAGAGTGAGTTTCACATTAAAAGCAGGGAGAACATTAACCTGACTGTGAGAGGAACATGTTTATTCTCCTGCTTGGTATTTTAAACTTATCCATACCCTTCCCAGTTCCCACAGAGTGAAAAGTGGGGACTGCCCATGTGGCTATGTGCTATTCCTGTCTTTTTAACTCAGTCTTCCTACATGACATGTTGCTTGCCTTTTTTTTTTTTTGCCTCACTTTCCTCAACAGTTGAAGTAATACTGCTTTAATATTTGACATGCAATACTGCTGGTGTGTGATTGGAGCAGATGCCAGGTAGAGTTCACTTAAGGTGTTGCAGCATTGGCACCTGTGAAGCGCAGTAGATCCTCTGATGTTAGCAAGACACCAGATATGAATGGCTATAGATTAAAAATATGTTTTAGTGGTCTGAAGTTGCTCCACAGAGAGGAGTTATCATTTCCATTATAAACCCAGTCCCTAGAGCTCCGTTTCTAGGTTGTTAATTGCTCCTCCCTCTTCCCAAATCAAAGCCTAGCAGGTATGGAGAAAAGGGCTGGAGCAGGTCTCCTGCCTTGGTTTCCAGGAACGGCTTAGCGTGAAGGCGGAGAACAGCAGCAGGGAAGAACAGGCACCAGAACACAGCTGATGCCCCCATCCTACAGCTACTCAGCTCCATAGCATAAGTCTTCTTAAATTGATTTGGCTGGCAGTGGTAGGACAACGCTATGAAAATCAAACAAAGTGACGTGTTAGTGTTGGGTAGTTTGTGGCGGGGGGGATTGGTGGCTGGACTATTGGCCAGCGTGTGGGCAATGGCACGATTTTCACTGCTCACGTGGCCCCGAGAGCCAATGGCTTCAGGAGCCGCCGTTGGAGGGTGTCGTACTGAGTAGGCATATATCAAATTCCAAATTCCTTTGTGTCAGAGCTCAGGAGAGACAATAATGTGTTTACAAATGATTGGGACTCACTTAGTGAAGAGAAACCACTGCTCATGCCATATGTGTTTCACTGTGCTCAGAGCAAGCTGCTGAAAACCAGGTGGGGAATCCGACTCATAGATAGCTTAGAGATTTCTTTGCTTTTAAAAACTCATTTCTGAACTAATGTTGAACCGCCTCTGCTTCTAATGACTATTGGCATTGACACCTTCTGCCTGCTTTCTGAAGTGGAGGGGATGGAAAAACCGAAAAGCCTGAGCTACTTTTCTACTGAAAGAACTGATAATGTGCATATTGACAAGGGGCAAAGGCTCCTTGTACAGTTGAAAATCGGACAGCCAGCAGGAATGTCTTCTGTTAAAAGCATGCACACTTCTTGTGCATGGCTTCCCTGCAAACAGAACATCTGAGTCAACAGGTTTTCAGGACTGGAAACTCTGAGTGTTGTCTTAATTGTTTATACTGCTGCAGCAAACTTTTAAACAAAAATGCTTGGAGTTCCTTTGCATACTTTGCCTACCATATGCTGTACCAAACAAAACAATGACATTCTTTTAAAACCGTCTTGGCAACAGGAAAAATGCTTTGGCTAGACAGCATCATAAAAAGTTGCTGTTAGTTAGATAGAGTTATTGCAAGATACTGCTATTGGTGCATGTATAAACGTACTCACATATACTAACAGATATATATGCACATACATATTCATAGAATTAAAATGAGTTCTGGTCCTATTCATGTAGGAACAAGATAGTAAAGTACAACTTTAGAGCTGTTTCTTATAGGCAATTGATGTGAGTCTTAAGCCACTACTTACTAAGTATCTATATTCTGAGCTCTTACTGTGTAAGAGTTAGGGAAAACAGAACTGTGAAAGAGTTCAAAATACACCCTACCAAGGTTGCATTTTTTTGGCAGGAGCGTTTTAGGAGCGGAATCTTTTTTTCCAGTATGCAGAAGTCTGCATTACAAATTGGATCAGCTACAGCAACTTGTCCGGTTCTATTGAAGTCATCTGACAGTCCCTGCAACTCTTTCTTGCCGAAGATGCTGTGTTAAATTAAAAAAAAACAACAACAAACGACACAAAAAGAGCCCTCTCACTTCTAAAAGTTAAAGCTGCTTCATCAGATTTTTTTAACTTCCACTGTAATTTTTACATGAAAGAGTTGCTTCTCAAGTAGTTTGCAGCTCACTTTCCGCCTTGATAAACTCCCCAAAAGGCTTCAGCCCTTTTTCTTTCACCATCAGCTCGGCAATCCAGTACTTTACTGCAAGTACTCTGGCTTCACAGCACAGTTTGGAGGACCCCACTGCAGCCTGACTTTCTGCTTAAGATTGGTTAGAGAGCTTCCTCGCTGTGTGGCTGCCTGTGCTTAGCAAGTGTAATCTGTAGCCAAGACTAAGTCAGAAAAATCAAATTCCTGCAGAGTCCTGTCCCCCCCCATCCCATTCCTCCTTCTCCCTTCCCCCAAGTCTCATTCTACAACCTGGCAGAAAACATTATTGCTGAGGAGAAGAAAAGAAGTTAATTGCAGTTCTGGCACAAAGGGTATTTTACAGTTTTGTTTTTCAAGCACTCACCTGATTCCGCAAAAGTGATGATTTCTGAGGTTTGCTCCACAACTTCATTCATTTCAGCTCTTCTTCCAACATCATCCTCTATTTCCACATAACCATCCTCTCCCACCTTTCCCACGTGGAGTTTTTTGATGGCATTTAAAAGTGCTGCCTTGGGCACCGGCTGGGTGATATTAGGTCTGTCCCTCAAGTGCAACATGTTCAGTATGTGCTTCTTTACTGCTTCCACCATCTCAGGCTGTGAGCTGGGCACATCCTTTGAGAGCGTGGCGAGGGCACATGATGGACAGTCAGTGACTGAACTGTGCCCCTCGGATCCTGGGGTTGGGGAACTCCTCACTATAATCCAGCAAAGCACCAACAAAAATCCTCTCTTCCAAAGCAAAGGCATCCTGGCAGCAAAAGTTGTTGTGATTCCCTTTTTAAAAGGCCCTGCTTTTCCTCCCCCTTCACGCACAGTTTTTTTGGGGCTGGTTTGGTTTGTTTGTTTGTTTGTTTGTTTTTCCTTCTCTTCAGCAAATTCTCTGGAACAAGAACCAAAAGTTTTCTGTGAAGTTTTGTTTGCAGGTTCCCTCTCTGAATGCAATAAGTGCTGTAGATGTTTGTGGCTGTCAGGGAGAAGAGTTCTGACTCTGTCTCAGAGTAGGAGAGAGACACAGAGAGAGGGAGAGAGAGAGAGAGGACGGATTGGCCTAAAGTGAGTGAGTGAATGAGAGAGGGAGGGAGTTTTGTCTGTGAGTAAAGGCTATGATTAGGAAGGGGGAGGAACAGGCAGGCTGGCTTCCTTATGCTCATTGCTCCCCTAACACACACCTCTCTTCAAATATCACTACTCGTGGTTTCTGCCCTCCCCTCTTTCTAAAAATCTCTTTTCATTCCTGTAAATTTACTCTTTTTTCTTCTTTTTTTTCCTGTCTGTTTGACCCTCCTGTCTCCCTCCAGCTGTCATTCCCCCCCCTCTTTTTTTTTTTCCTTTCTTTCTTTTTTTTTTTTTGTTTTGTTTTGTTTGTTTTATTTCTTCAACAGTATCACTGGCTTAACTAAACAGAGGAAACATGAATGAATGAATGGAGTGAAACCTTTTATTAACGAGCACCTTGCTCTTGGTCCTGCCTGATATTGTTAGGGATAGCAGGAGATGTTAAGTAGCTTGTGAATGAGATGGGGATGAGGGCAGAGGCGCTGAATATTTTGGGCAGAACATTATTCTGCCTTGAGTAGAAGAGAAAAGATCTTTTCTGCTCACTTCTAAATGCTAGAGGTTATCAACACTGGCAAGAGATCTGACGGGAGCAAAATAACACTGTTGTTTGGAGGGCTATATAATACATGATACGCTCTCCAGCTGCAATATGTGGTCAGGCACTGAAAGCCTAAGCAGAAGTTGGTATGGCACACATCTGTGACCCGCTAAGGTAGTGCCCTCGCACCAGGGACATCCCTACTTCTATGCTAGTCTGTGCCTAGAAGTTCTCAGGCAGATATATTTAGGCTTGGGATTAATCAAGTAATATCTGAAAAATGCTTTGAAGGTGAAAAGTGTTACATGTCATCTGGCCAAATCATACTTGCTCCTGACTCAGGCAAATCCCTCATCGATGCCAATAATAATTCTGTCTGAGTGAAGGCTGAGTAAGATCTTCTACATTTGGCCCATTGTTATTAGAAGGCACTTTTTGTTTCATTCATTTAAAAACCACGCAGAGCAATCATAATATGAGATTAAGACATAGGGAATGAAAAGCAATCTAAAGCACTGCTAGGAGCCAGAGTTTCAACCAGTGTTCGTAGACCCTTGCCAGCTCGTTCCCATGAGGGTTTTGCTCTGCGGTGGAAAGGCAATTCCCTGTGTCACTGCCATGGCTTCATGTTGCCTTTACATTCTGTAGTGTCTCCGTTCTGTTCCTTACCTAGCAAGGGGGAAGTTAGAAAACTCCCTCACATTCGAACTCGGTAATGGAAAATGAGAAAACTACAGCTGATGCACTGTAACTTTTGAGGTTCATCTCCTCTGGACTTTAATTTGGACAGATTTTCTTAGAATAGTTTCTGCTTTTTCAATATTTACCCTCTTTCTTTTCCTTCCTTTCATTTTGTCTCTTGCACACCTCTGTCTTCTCAGGTGTGCTTACCTCCTACCCTGCAAATATTCCACTTCCACTATACTAACATCAACTATTGTATTTCACTGGAAAGGAGTAATTTATAAATATAAGCATTGTAAGGTCTCTTAATTTCCATGAGATGACTACAGGCACATGGGCTGAGAGACAGGCAAGGAATTATAGTTCGAGTAAATGAAACATACAGAAGTAATTGAACAATCAACCAAAGTTTTACAAATGTTATATATTGCAAGTCCTTTTCAATTAAGCTCTTTTATAAGTCCTTCACTGTTATAAGGCATCCACAGTACACCCTCATCTGTGTTTTACTGACCTCAGTTGCTATACTGTTATATACTGTTACACTTACAGGTCTGTCAGCATTATAAACCCTGCAGCCATTCTTATAAACACATCTTTGTAACACAAACCTCGCTATAATACATCTAAATT
Source organism: Eurystomus gularis (assembly GCA_013400335.1). Lineage (NCBI taxonomy): Eukaryota > Metazoa > Chordata > Aves > Coraciiformes > Coraciidae > Eurystomus > Eurystomus gularis. The sequence goes on along the minus strand of VZZY01006165.1, from coordinate 532,114 downwards.
TCTTGGATCTTGTGAACAGCCCAAAGCCTGCTGTAATTATATGAAGTCTGAAAGTCAGCTTGAAATAGAACTAAAAGTTTAATTGGACAAAAAAATAATTTCAGATGAAAATATGCATTCATAATTAGATGTACTAACAGATGACATAATTAAAGGGGTTATTTATAGTTCTAATATAGCACCTATCCCAACAGTGTCTGATGAAAAGTAAGGGATAGGCATAAATCAGTACAGAATACAGATAAGTATATTTGGGTTCTTGCTGTGGGGTATACGCTGCTTGCCATATATAACAGGTACATTTATCACAGACAATCTCTATTACATAGAGGTATAGCATATTTTACTTGCATGCCATGAAGATGACAGATTTAACATCAAAGCATAACTTTCTCAAAAGCACTGCTTTCAAAAAGCGAGTCTGCTGCTCCCGCTGATAGTTCATTTGTACTTACAAACATACATACATACATATATATGTACAAAAATACATAGTTCGAATAAAGACAGAAATGGTGCTTCAGAGTCTTTCTATAAAATTACCTGAGCTGCAAAGCCCTGTAGATGCTTTCATTCCATAGAGCCCTAACAGTATGCAACAGCATGCACAGGAATTAAAAGTTTCAATTTTAAAAGAAAGAAGCTGATTTAAAGTTTTTTACCTCTCTAGTCCTGACTCTCAGAAGGAGCCTGCTGTATTGTGCATTAAGAACTGCTGAAGTTCCTCTTTGTGGTATTTATAATGCGAAGCTTTATACTGTACTTCTCATGTGTACACTCACATATAATGTCTGTCAAAAGTAAGTGGGCCGGATCACTGTGCTGGATTGGTTAATCCTGTTACATCAGCAATTGACTGTTTTTCCTGTATGAGACATACTTCTGGTAATTATCTAATGGAAACTCCTAATTGTCTAGCATGACAAAATATCGTGGATTCAACTTGTAGTTGGTGATCTCTGTATCCATTTAAAGAATAGAACTTAAAATCAGACTGAAAGCAAACATTATGAGTCAGGAAGACACACTCCAACTTGTTTTATTGCATAGCTAGATATAGATATTATTAGATGTAGATACCACTGATTTAGTTCAAATACAGTATTTGCCAGATACTTAATTGCTAGTTTGCAAATTGTTTTCTTCTTCTTTCATACTCAAGGATATACCAGATAATCTATTTGCAAATTTGGATTCTTTTCAAATTCAGGAAAATGCATTTGATTAAGATTCCTTTTGCTGTAGAGGATATTTTTTTAATTCAATCTTTGTATAAATATGTCCTACTGTTAACTCAGGGATCCCTTTAAAGCTCTTAAAAAATGAATCATATTGCTCTTGTCCAAGTCTCCTGGCTTCTTGACGTGCAGATTGCATCACACTATTAAAAACTGTTTAGACATCTAAAAATAAGTTACAATGAATGACAGGTCACATTTTTTGCAAGTGTGCTATTAACACACATGGAATAAAATAAAATGCAATTTTCATTTCAGTTTACATTACTGAAAATCAGAAATAACTGTAATGCCAATTAGGCAGTAAAAAAGTAATATATATAAGGTCAAAAGTAAATCCCAAATCCATCTCCTTTCTTAAGCACACATAATAGCTGGCTTTATGTGGTACCATTTATGACAAATGGCATGATCATGCAGTCTTTACTCATTCAAAACACCCACTGATTACCAGAAAATCCCCATCCTTCAGATTTTTTTTTTGGCCCGAATCGTACTTATAATTGTATTTTTATGTCCTGTTGGTAATGGAAGTTTAATCTGTCTTGGAATATGGCTGATCTGGACCAGGGAAGAAAGATTTGGGATTTTCAGTTTACAGTGATACCAGGAAGCCCTTACAGCAGCACTGATTCCGAGTGGTGTGTGTGCTGTATTCACACAACAGCCTTGGTAGAACGAGCAAAAAATCAGGAGTTAATGGGAAACATATGACCAGATAGGTTGTTTTGTTTCCCAGGTTTAATATGCACATAATAAGTTTTCAGGCTGTAACGTGCTGTGGATTGAAGCCTCTTGAAGCAGGTTGCAGTAGTTTTCCTGCGATCTGACATTGGTGATTCCAGTTGTTACAAACAACAGCTTGGGGTTTTTTTTTTTTTCCTTTTTTTTTTTCCTTCCCTTCAAGGATAGTGTGAGACATGAAGAAGAAACAAATAACAAGCATTATTAGCAGGACCATATTTTTATTGGGGATCCTAAAATTGAGTTTTGGCAAAGGACTTTTCCAGCATGGAATTCTGCTTTCCTCAGGACCACACTGAATTTGGTTTTAACTGGTACCTAACTCTTTCCTCTTTGAAATTAGTTACATACTGGTTGCGCAGCGCCTGTTGTAATTTGGCAGCAGACATATGCTCAGCAAGAGATCTTGTCTTGTGTTGGTTTTACAGAGAGCGGAAAAATTGCCCTGAAAGTAAGAGAGTCGTCATGTCCTTGGCCTCAGAGCAGCGCGGTGCTGGGGTGACGGCTGCTGAGCATCACCCCCTGCCCATGCAGCACCCAGCCGGCCCATGCCACGGCAGCGGGTCAGAGAATTCCCACTGCAGAACTGTGTGGTCTGTGACCAAAAAGAGAAGGCTACCGAGTGAAGCACGGCAAACATGTACGTGATTTATAGCGCAGGATAACTTCTGAAAGGAGATTAGGAGAAGTGAAAAGCATTATTCATTTCAAACCATGCTCCTTATTGCCTGGGGGAATTTGTGTATAGCTTTACCAAAGGCCTAATGAAAGCTTTACTCAGTGACTAATTTTTTTTCACACCTATTTCTCTCTTTATAAATATTTTTCTCCCCACCCCTCCACTTCTTTTCATTTTGTTGAACACAGCAACACCTGCTGGCAGTGGTCCGGGAGTACTGCTGGAAAGACCCACTGATCTAGCTCTTCAGACCAGCTGCCATCAAGCACTGCCAAGCCATATTAATGAGCTGCCTCTATTTTTACCCCTTCCTGCCAGAAAGGGCAATTGCTCTTGGGAAAGACTGTAGCTTTTTTTTTTTTTCTTTTCTTTCTTTCTGTTTTTTTTTTTTTTTTTTTTCTGGCAGCTTCAGAATCCAGATAATCATTGTTCATTTAGTGAAGTTGGGATTTCTATCTTAAATTCTGATACCACTGATTGAGACCACATCAAACATTGGAGTGATGCTGAGCCTATCTGCTGGCTCGCAGGCATATTTTAGTTCCCTGATGGATCAGAAATAATTAAAGGAATGGGACTGAGAGCGCAAGGTTAGTATTCCAGAAACCTGTCTCTTTTTTTACCTAATTGTGGATTTCAACTTACAAACCATTAAAAAAAATGGCCCAGTGCCACTTCATTATTCACCTAGAGTGGGGACTGTGTGATTTACTGGCTATTTTGGAATCCCGAATTGCACACAACAGTACTTGTGCGTCTCCATTCCTGCTTTGAAGAGCAGTCACTAGAAAATACATTGGCACAGATTTCTGTGCAAATCAGCTGGAATCTCACTCCGTTGTACCTTATTTTACTGTAATAGCAAGAAAAGATGTGCCAGAAACTTATATTTAGAAGTTTTGTGGTTTTACTTTTATGTAAGTAGACCAATTAAGGCCAGTCTTGCTGTTGCTGCTAACTCCAATGCTTATGTGCTGTTTAGAGGGGCCAGTGATTTCAATCATAATTAGTGAGCTGGTCAAAAAATAAAGTTCATCTGAGGATAAGAACTCAGTCTAGAGGGTGGGGTAAAGAATAGCTTTCAAGTTCTTGCCTTTTTTTTAATATTAATGGATGGCACTTTTTGCAGGGGGCAGGATAAGTATAAATCTTCTGTTCTAAGAGAATCTTAGGTAAAGTCAATCTGACAGAACCGAGTATGTTAATTTTCTTTCTGAACTACACCTATGTCTTCTGCCATGTCATTTATTGATCTTTTTTCTTGCCAACCCATGGAACAGCGAGCTGTTTCTTTAACAGGGATATTTTTATGTCCATGTTATTTCAGCATATGTGTTGCCATTTTACCCTTAAAAATAAAACCCAGGAGATATGAACATCTAAGCCAGGTGACACAGATGATGTTATTAGTGTGATGTGATATGACAAAAATGTGTTCTATGATCAGAGCCTGTTCAAAACTTTGCATCTGGGAGAAAACCTGTTTAGAAAGAGAATTTTCTTGAATTTATAGAGGATGGAGTTAAGTTATAACTGCAGAGAGTAGTCCAAAGAACTGAGTTGTTCACACAGCTTGTTCATTTGACAGGCAATTTTTCAGTGCATTAGTTGAAAAGTCTTTTTTTTTTTTTTTTCTTGAGAAACAGCTCTGTAATGTGTAAAATGTCTTGAGTGATGCTGTCTTCAAAGATATTTCCAGAGGTTATGATTAGAGTCACATCAATGATTTAAACCACACAGGGAGGGAGCCCCAGATGACAGATCCTATTTGGTTCCAAGTAGGGTGAAAAATGTATGGCTAAAGTTGTAGCAGCATTTAACATTTATAGGTGAATTAAAGCTATTATTGAAAGGTAGATTCCAGTAAATTAATTTGCATGCTGTTGAAAACCGTGACTGTTGCTGAAAACCAACATCAAAATAACTCCTTATGTAATTGTACTTTGGTTAGTAGAGTTTTATCAAGGATATATTTGGGCCAGCTGTAAAATAATGGGGAATGGTTTCATTTCTCTGGCAAACCGTGAATTCTCTGTTGTGTTCCTTTTACTACCGTTAGTAAAATTGCAGCACACGTAACGGTGCAAGTCCAGACTCCTGTTATCTTTTAGCTTTTAGGGCCAATTCTCAATACCGCTGAAGTTAGTGCTGACTGTGGGAGCAGAAGTCAGCTGAATCAAGCTTTGACTCTGAAGGTTAATATTAACCGTTGGTGGATTGAAAGAGGAACAAGAAATTGGGTTTTAGATAAAAGCTGTTCAGATGATTATTCACTGATGTACTTCCCAAAGTACTATTGCCTGGGGATTTTTGAAAGACTTAAAACTCTGTTTGCAAGAGCAGGGTTGGAGCCTTAGTGTAAATTGAGGTAGATCTTCCAATTTCAGAGACTGGATTACATCAGTAGATCTAAAAATCTGTTTTTTATTATATAACCTCTATGTATTAATGTCTGGTTTTTGACTTTTCCTTGTAAAAGCAGATCCCCATATTAGTATTGTAAGAAAAGTCCAATTTCATCTTGTTTTAGCTCTCTCGATGATGGGGATACATTTTGCCTGTTATGCTTTGGTTACTTCTAAATCTGCTGACGTGTGGGAGGGAATTGAATAAAGCTCCTAAGCTCGCCACTTTCATTGAGCTGAACTCAAGAAGAGGTTACGCTGGCAAATCTTCCATCGTACACAGGCCATTGGGAAAAGCTGCAGCGTCACACATCGACAGATAGTCCCTCTCTGTGAGACTGGCCAGCAGAGAATTGGTATAAGTGAAATACTGAGGACACCAACAAGTGGCTTTGAAAGGATGTGTTGATCTTGTGCATTGTTGCTGCTTTGTCCATTGTGGTTTCCCTGTGGAGCAAATCACTGGGGAAAAGTAAATGCATCCTGCAGTGAAAATGGTAAGGGGAAGCCTGACTGCTTACAACTGTTTAGTGAATGGAGTATTAGATGGGGACCCGGGAAATCTGGATTCTCTGGCTCTGCCCTCAACTGCTGAAGACAAGTATCTAAGGGCTGAACGCTCCCCATCTGTAAATGGAAAGAATCGGAATCTGTTCTGAGATCTGTGGGTCAGAAATGACAAACAAGCCCTTACTGTCATTTGGCTTCTCATGATCCTTCAGGATCTGAATGAAAGAAGCCATAAGGGAAGGCAGAGTGCAGGTGAGGGCACCAGGCACCAGCTGAGCTTGTCTGAGATCAAGCCCAGTGTCGGTGCTCCCCATGCATTCTTCCTTTCCTTGGTACTACCTTGGAACCACCTTGGCACCACCTCTCCTTGCAGTTCTTCAATGCTGCTTTCAGAGGCACCATTGAGCTTCTAGGAGAGGCAGTTTCTAGCCCTGCATCACACAGGAGGACTTGCTGGGGCTCTCCCAGGAGCGAGCAAGAACAAGTATCTGTGTCTTCACTGAAAATCTCAACCCAGCATTTTTGCCATTAACCACCAAATTCAGAAGCTCCCTGACATGATGTCCAGCTAAAGCACATAACATGCAGTGAGCAACACCATGCTGTGTTCTTACTGCCAGCACTGGTTTTCCTGTTGGTTATTTCAAATACTGTTTGGACATGTCTGATAAAGACGCAGGTTACCTCTAAGGGATGGGTTGGCTTTCAGCAATTATTTTCAGGGAAACACAGGAAATTACTGCGAGCATTTCACATATGGGGAGGTGAGGGGAGTAAAATAAACAGCCACCATTTGTTGATGTAATGAAGCTGCCCCCCTTCCCTGCACACACACACACACGTGTGCTGCTTTAACAAGCACTGGAGATAACTCTGATTTTCCAGGTTCAGATATAAACCTGCCTAAGAAGTTTTGAGACTTTATCTCAGAACTTTCCTCCAATCTGGGGTTATAACACTCGAGATTTGACTTGGTAGCACTGAGGTTAAACCTTTGGAACGGATATGGGGTCCTCCAATCTGGATTTAATTCTCTAATCCACTTCTATTAATTTTTCTCATGTGACTTCATGTTTTATGGTTGAAATCTTATACTTGTAGTTCAGTGCAGGTGGGAGGTGTAACACGTAGACAGAGAAATACCTACTTGCCTGGTGTCTGCCTACAGACTACAACGCGCATGAACAATAAGGTTTAAGCCTGTTTATCAGTAAGCACAAAATTGCACCTGCCAAGCTCAGAGGTCTTGTAGAAGTGCTTTTAAAATGAGCTTTATAACGCCCAGTAACAGTTGGGGGAACAGAGGGTTGATAGGCAGCAGTGATGGCCAGTTGCCTAGAATATCAGTTCCTCTTCAATAACTTTTGTATGCCAACTATGAACTTATAAACATTTTCATTATTCATTGTCTGCTTATTGGTGTCATGCCCTCATGATGACTCCTGCTAAAAGGGGTGACATAAGGTAGCTCAGAATAAAGTTTTTGTGTGCAAACAGGGCTCATCTGTGTGCCCATGCACACATTTTTTAATTGCTCCTTTGAAGCTGCCCATTCAGGGACAGTAACCAAGCATCTAGGAAGTATAAGACCAACAAAGAAGTGTTCAGATGTTTCTCATGAAGCAGATTCTTTGGGGGGGGCGTGGGGGGGTGGTAGTTCTGGTTCTTTTTTCCCCTCCCTTAAACTGAATTTAGCTCCTATGATCAGAGCCAAATTGACAGCTTTGAACAATAATGTAATCTGCTTGCTCACAAGAGGGGTGCAGCAGGGACAGCCACAGGACAGCCTTCCTCACCCGTGTTCTTGGGTACACAGAGGCTACGCCGTGCCCTCGGTCCAACAAGTTCTTGGGACGCTCAGTAGAGCTGCCTGCTGCCATGTCTTGCTTTGAGTGGCAGCCTAACTGAACAAGGTGAATCATTTCATACAAATCAGCAAATAGCCAATTTGGAAGGGAAGTTCAGGGAAGTATTCCCAAAGGAGTACCTGCAGCCTAGGGAGAGAGGGGTCTTGTAGGTATCATTTAAAGGTCTCCAAATGTATGAATTTAATGTGCAGTGGCAATCCAAAATCCACCAATATGTTGGGTGTTGTCAGGAAGAGTGTGAGACCAAGACAGAGGGAATCATTTTGTCACTCTAGCAAGCCCTGCTGTGCCCACAAGGTGGGTGTTGTGTGCAGTTCTGGTCTCCACACCTCACGAAGGACATAGAAGAGTTAGAGAAGAGCCACTAAAATGCTTAAGGTTGTGGAGCAGCAGCTTAATAAGAAGACATTGACAGGCAGCTTGGAGAAGAGAAGGGTGAGAGAAGGTATGCTTGGGGTTTAGAAAATCGTGAAGATGGCAGATAAGGTGAATGCTGAACAGAGTACCAGGGGGAACTCGTTGAAACTAGTAGGAGAAGATTTAAAACAGATACAGTGCTTACACAATGGAGACTGAGCTTCTGGGATTTGTTGCCACAGGAGGCTGTTGAGGCAGACAGTATCAGAAGACTCAAAAAGGTTCATAAAAAACTACCAGAGGGAATAGGCAGAGACATATCCTTTAACATCCTTAATACAACAATTGCGGATGCTGGGGAGTTTGAAGGGACAGGCTTGCGGAAAGCGGCCAGGCTCACATTCTCTCTCCAAATAGCATCTCCTGTTGCCACTGTTGGAATGAGAAAAGGGGGTTAGATGGACCACCAGTGGGATGCTGCAGGGAGTTTCTCATGTCCTTACATGGTCGTGAGGCGCTCCTGTCTCTGTGCTGTGGAAAGAAGAAGAAAGCTCCTGAAGGTGATTCAGAGCAAGACCTAACTGTTCCTGCCCTGAATCACCCTCAGAAAAGCCTATCTCTCGCCATCAATTTCAAAGGAAATCTACCCTAGACAAAAGTTAGTCTTGTGGAATAACCACGTTAGTCACAACTGACACAGGTTGGGTTTGAACTGCTGATCTAGAACTGAAAAAAGTGTCATATACCAAAACTCAATCCAGACCCCTCACAGTCATTTTAGTGAGTGTTTTTAAGAGCAAAAACATTGTATCAGATTATTGGTTAACTTTGATCACAGGCAATTGGAAACATTTCCTCAGCCAGTGATGTTGAAGCAGTACGTCAAGTTCTGGTTAAGATGAGAAGTTAAGAAAACATCTTTTGTATATGTTAGACTGCTTTCTCATAGTCTTGAAGCTGAATCACTGCGAAAGACTGCCTCTGCTGTCTAGCTGCAAAGCTGTTCTGAATTGCCCAGGTATGGCCGGATGTCCTAACGTTTATTGGAAGCCTGCTGCATGTCACCATCTGGAAACAGAAACAGGCTGTGAGCCTGGAATTGCAGGATGACATCCAGCTCAGAAAGAAGGGTGAAAGTCAGGAGATTATTTTTTTATCCAGCAACTTCCACTGAGCACTTCAGTTTGTAGAAATAATTGCTTAAGTGACACAGGTATTTAAATACCTGATCTCTACATACAGTGAGCTATTTAGACATGCAAATATAGACAGTTTTGGGTGTACACTACAAGAGTTACAGATGTTGTGAGACATTTTTAGGCATCTGTTTAAAACCGGTCACTCCAGGAAAATAAAAAATAAAATTGTTCCCAAGCATATTCTGAAATATAAGAATAGGTTAAAATGCAGTAAGAACTGCACAGAAACTCAGCTTGTCTTTTAGATGTGTTCTAACTGTGAAATTAAGTGTAAGAGCTAAAATGACTGATCCCTGGTAGCATGAATACTTGGTATTCAGATAAGATATAGATCTTTTCAGAAATCAATTGATAAATCACCACTATATCCTCCGAAATAGATACATGTCTTTTTTAACTTGGAAGATATGAGGTGGAAGCTTGCTCACAGTGCTTAATTTGCTGTCCAGGGCTACCAGAGAAGTCTGTGGTTAGGATGGAAAGGGGATCCTGCCATGGTTCCCAAGCTTTTCTTCCCACTTGCTAAAACATGTTGCTACCTACTTATGACCTGTAAAACAATTCCAAGCTGCATGAAGCCTCTAACAGAAAATGTTTAGGATACAGTTAATTGGTCTGTGGTTGAACATTTCAGTATCTGTAGTACTCCTCAGCTCATCTTTTGGCTGAGTTTCCAGATATTACCATTGGGACCATTATTCACTGATTCAATTTAGAAAATTCTTTTTGTTTTCCTCACAAGATGTCTTTGTGAAAATGAGAAACACAATATTACTAGTGTTTGGACAAGTAAATGGTTAGCTTACACACTCTATATTTTTATTTACTTGATGTTCAAGAAGGGCATTTGAATTGTCTCAGCTCAGAGAGCTTTTTAGTAATGTAATGTCAAACCTCTGCAGCTTCCATTTTGGAAGTGTTTTCTTAGTGCTTGCAGGACATAGAAGTTGAAAGTAGTGTCATATGCCCTTTGTATTATCAGTGCAAATGCTGTCCACCTCACATGAAAAAGTTAACCTGATAGAAAGAGTCCAAAGTATCTGACCTGCTCTCAGGGCACCTCATAGTTACATTCAGGGCTGCACAACACAAATGCTGTTACGCTACAGGGGTAAGAATTCAATTTACACTGGCGGTGCTTTCACAAGGGCATTTCAGTTTAGTTGGTAAATATTTCCAGGTGGTCAAGTCTAATTTTAGGGAGGGCAAATTTGCAAAGGTTAAATAGCAAGCAGGATTGCTATAAGTCTCTATCAATTTGAAAAAAAAAGAAAATGTAATTAAACACGGCATTCTTCCAGAGATTAACAAGAGGCTTGGCATTCTACATTCCACGTCTGACTTTTTTGTGTTGTTGCTGGTAAAGTCCATGCTCCAAAGATGCATAAGTTCATTTAATAAAGATATTCTGGAAATAACAATGAAGAAAAGTGTTATTGTAACACCAGCAGACGAGGCAGAAAATGGGGATCATGCGGCTTTATGCTGGAAAGGCCATTGAAGTAGTTTTTGACCAGTTTTGAGTTTGCCTGTGTGGGTCTGATGAACAGAGAAAGGCAAGAGCTTGCCGTAGGCCAGCTGAAACATCTTGCAACTGTAAAATGAAAGAGAAGAGTTAAAATAGTGGCTCCTGTTCAAAGGTTCCATCAGAAGAGTCCTTCCACTTTCAAGGGCCCTTTGTGGTGTCAGATGCTGTTAGTCTCTTGTTAGTCATTGCTAGAGAAAAAAACCTCAACAGCACACAACTAACTTCGGTCAGTTTGCTCAGCTGCTGTTGATGTCACCCCTTGCCCACTAAGAGTAAGTTACTGTAATAATCCTCCCCTTTTATTAATCATAACTTTGTAGAAAGCAAGAGCTGAGTGACATCATTGTTGAAGAGGACTGGCTAACTCATGCTCAGCTTTAGTCAGCTTTGCTATAACATCTCTCGCATGTCATATGAAAATAATTACCGGCTCTCACTTTCCATGTCTGACCAATCATCCCCTTTTTTCCTCTTTATGAGGCTACAGGCCTCTGCCCATTTCAAACACCTGCTGAAGGTGTAATCTATTTAGAGATGAAAGAGAATATCTTTAACTGGAAGCTGGGACATTCCAGAGGATCCTCACAGGATGAAGTCACTTGCCATATAAAACATTAGCAGCATTTATTATGATGAAAACATCATCCTCCATATTATAACACATTAAAGCACTTCAGATACAGGCTATCACCATACTCTGAATGTGATTTCAGCATTGGTGCATTCCACTATGTATTTTCTGCTTTGCTTTTGTTTTGGATAGCATAAAATGTTTGTCTGCTTCTACATCTATCTATATAAAAAGCAAATAAGCCAAATTTCAAGGGCAATTTTTTCATTGTTGATTTTTTTGAAGGATATTTCATTAGTTATTTGCTAAGAAGCCAATGTCTTTCTGACCTATTGCCTAAGACCAAGGAAGAGATAGCCTCTACGCTTCCCTTTTAACTCCACATCTCAGCCATCTTGAGGCCAAAAGATACCTTCTTACTTCAAGAGAAGTGCAGCCAAGAAGAGGAATTTAGACAACAAGGGAGGGTTATTTCATTGGAACAAGTGATTCATTCACATCAGAGAGGGAAATGCAGGCAGGACTTTGAGTTAACCAGCCTTCATCTGTTAAGGGTCAGGGAAAAGAGTAAAGAAGTAGCCATGAATGGGAAGTACTAGGCAGGCAGGTCAAACATACAGGTAGATTAACAAAACACCTGTCAGTATGAGATGGATATTTCTATAGCTTTCAGTGTTTTCCATATTGTCTGTTAGAATGTGTACATTTCCTTTGGACAGTATAGATTATTGGAGAGTTTGGTCATAAATATATACCTTTTTCTCTAGAGATCTACTTTAATTTTTAGTGCAATCTATTGATTGCAAAGCTCTCTTTGACTTCAGCTAAACTGGAGTAAGTCTTGAGTTGTGCTTGCTATGGTCAGCAGTCATTTCTAGCTCTTCGACTTCATGGTGTTTGAACTTACATGAAATAATTGTAATGTTCTCTCTCCCTTTCCAAGTAAGCTTGTAGTTCCTCAAGAAAATATCACAACATGATATAATTGCAGAATGATAGATTTAACATCATGATCCAGCCTCACCTCCTACAAGATAAAAGATGTAGAATTTCACTCACTAAATACCTGCATTCCCACTTCTCCAATGTGACCAAGTGCTGATTTTCAGAAGTATGTCCACTCTTGATAACTATGATCCTAAGGACCAGGTTCAGTAGCATTAAAAGTTCCTAAATTCTCATCAAAATCATTTATTAAATCTCAATAAAACAAAGAATGAGACAGATTCCTTGGTAATTATTTGGGTGAATAATCACCATTATTAATAGGCAAGCGCACCTTAGCTCCAGTTTAAATTCAACTAACACCAGCTTCCAGCCACTCTACACTGTCATGTGTTTGTCTTCTAGTTAGACATGTTTTTACTGTCTGATACCTCCTCTTACTGTAGGGACTAGGAAACTGCCATTAAAATTACATCTTAACATTCTTTTTGGAAGGTTAATTGTTTGAGTTTCATAAGCTTGTTACTGATGAACACTCTTCCCAGGTTAAGTCATTCTTGTATTTTTCCTGAAATCTTGCTGATTTTGTGCCTCTGGTTCAAAATCTTTTTTTTTTTTTTTTAAAAGTGTAGTTTCACAGACTGAGAAAACACCAATTTCTTACTCCTCTGCAATACAATAGAAAGAGCTTTGCTCATTTTATTTATTTACTGTGACCTCTTAATTTTTTTCCCCTGGGGTAAAATGCCACATCCCATGAGAATGACATGTATTCTTTGTTGAAAGATGTATTGCATTGCTTTCCACAGCACCAGGACACCTGTAATGTGCTCGAGCAGAACTTCTGAAGCTGGGCCAGCATGTAAGACAGGTCATCTCTACAGTTCACTGTCGACTGAGCACTCTGTGTAAGTGATCTACTATTATTATTACTACTATGGCACCAAGTTTTCATTATTTTTAGCCATTGCCAGTAATGCTTTAATATTATATCCCATGGTATGTATTCAAATTGCTCTACTGAGTAACACTGCGCGCTGGAAGGTTTGGTGGAATCAAAATGAATTGCCTTATTCTGTGCAGTTCCCAACGAATAGTTAAGTTTATGAACCAATGGTTAGATATAAACCTACCTAATGTCTCCTATGTTGATTTTACCACAATCATTTTGCATTCCAGATACTCACCAGTATTCCATGAAACCAGGCAGATTGATATTATTTATGGTGTCACTCTTTGATTTTAATTAACTGAATCCAGAGTCGGTTATTTTGCCCTGTTCAGGGTCAAAGTGCCCAGTGTGCCACAACAATTCTTATCTTATGTATCTGTTTTAAATTTAGGTAGTTTGACTTAGCTGAATCTTTAAGAATCAAACAGATTGTAGTGAAACTAAGTGTTTTTTCTAATAATCTGAATTTTCTCTTTATTTTGTAAATGTTAAAAACCAACACTAAGGTGATAAGAGAGCACTGAACTTGACTTCTTTAAAATTACTTGGAAAAGCTCTTTTGACCTGGGAATGGTTAATATAAATACGTTATGGTGAACAACATCTGTAGTTATTGCTAAACTAGAAAGTTATCCATTATAAAACATTCATGCAGTCTCCCATTTTCTCTTTTTAAAGAAAAATACAGAACAGAAGTATTTATCATGCACATTTGCCCTTCTTCTGTCATTATTGCTGACAGAAAAATTCCAAATAGAATTGGAACTGATGTATTGCTCGTGTTCCTTTTCTGCCAGGTTTATAAACTAGTTGCGACAAGAAGCATTTATTTTTGCAATTAACACCTATTGATCATGGAGTTTCATTAATACTTTTAGCTTCCCTTATCAATTATTTGCATTCTTCTGTGTCTAATTTATATTCATTGAAATAGCACGCTGTTCCATATTTCAGCAGAATCTATGGCTTTAATAGGTACTAAGGGCTTTAGAAAAAGAAAATAATATCACTAAAGAACACCTATAAAACAGGGCGATTTAGAGAAATGCACATGACTATAGATAAGGACCATTTAACCTCATGTCAGCTGATCATGCTTAATCTTCCGGTCCGCTTAGGTTAACCATAAGTTGCCTTAGCATTTAAATGTCAGTTCTCCTCAAGGCTGTTTGATTCATATTTAACATCACGTTATTTGTCATAGATACCACTTTGCCTCATTTTCTACTCCAGTCTCTCTTGAAATATGCTATAGCCTTTAAGAAGTTGTCCATGTCAAGTTTGCACAGTGTTGCTGGAAGAATGCAGGGAACTGGCACTGCTTCTGCCTGTAATATACTTTGTTCGTTGCATAAAAGGGATTTTGGTCTCCAAACCATTATACTGCCACCTTTCACAAACGTTAAATTCACAGCCAAAAAGGTTTAGCGTAGGAAATAAAGAATTCAGTATCCATTTCAAATCTCAAGGAAAATACAGGCAAGTCAGAAATTAATTGCCCAGCTTAGAATTTGGCTGGAAGTACTTAACTTGCCTGTTCATAATATTCAATGTGCCTCAATTTGATAACTTGTCCCTGTATGACCTCAATCCAGTACCCACATTTTCACATGATAATATGCTTGAATGTGTATTAGCATCATGCTGCAAAATATAATGCACCACTAAGCAACGGTCTATAGCTTAAGTTGCAAGAAATTTTATTTTCTCTAATATTTGCTTGATGAAGTGAGTTTCTGTAAGTTCATATATTACTACATCTACATGCATATATATACACACAAATAGGTGACTATGATTCTTTTTGTGTGTGAAGCCAAGTGCTTCACTAGCCAAGCGACAGAAATGAGGTGTACTTCTCAAGCACGTCTACATGGATTGTCCTGTGGGTTTTGGGGTGTCATGTCAATATCTGCTTTTTAAGCACAGCTTCTTTGGCCTGTATATGCACCACAAATGCCATATCTTGTTCCTTCAGACCAAACAGGAGGAGTAGAGTTAGTGAGTCTGCACCAATAGCACTCTGCATCTTCCTGATGGTTGTGATAGAAGGGCTGAGCAGTAAGAACCATTGCATTGTGGCATTCAAGTAGATGAGGCCCACTGTTGATTTCTTAATTTCATTTAGTCAGCTTATTTAGTCAGCTTATATAGTTACAGATAATTGAGACTGACTTTTTTTTTTCCCATTAAGGCACACCATGCCAGTACAGCAGCCATCAGTTTGTACGGTGTCTTGCCAAATGTTTTTTCGCTTTTCTTGTGAAAACCCCCTTGTCAAGGACTTTGCATCTTCTTTTAGTTTAAGCCTGCGACATTAATTTAAGATTATTTTTGAGGGAGTAGCCCTTGTGGAGTCTCTTCTCCTGAGATCCTTCTTTGAAAACAGATTTCTGCTCTTCTTGAAACTAGTCTGTTTTTGTGCTACAAGGCAGTGGTTGCACAGCAGGAACATCATGCTTCTTAGAGCTCCCAAGGCCATCCAGGCTGTTACAACTCCTGACAACTCAGGCAGGAAGGTTCTCAGACCACTGGAAAGATTAGACATTGGTCACCATCCCTTATGCCAGCCAAGAAGGGGTCAAGGGATTTCTGAGTTTACCAGAGATGCTGACGCTAAGCATGGCTATCACCATGGGTCTGTGAGATCCACCAGCTGGGGTCACACAACACATACTCCCATTTCAATGGTTGTGTGCTTAGTGCCATCTGATGTGGCATGTTTGGTACTATGTAATAGATAGGTGACTCCTCCACCTGCTAAACTGACCATTTCAGTCCCATCTCTTTCAGGGCAGAGTTCCCTAACTCCAGAGCATTTGTAATGCCAAGATGGGATCAATCTTGACTGACATTTTTGTTCTTGCATAGTTCTTCCTTGTATCTAAGATTTAAAGTCTCTTCTGATGACAGCTCAGATTGCCAGTAATATAAATATCATCGTAATCATCACCTTGGCCTTTGCTGCCTTTCAAAGTTGTTTTTTTTTTTCTAGCAGTCCTTTGATAGTCCTAACTATTCACAGGTCCCATTTTCAACTCTCGTTGCATCATAATCTCCCAGAGTTCCTACAGACTTTAATTAAAATATCTTACTTTCCAGATTTTGTTCCAGAGAAAATCACTAGGAAGTAAGTTTTACTCATTGAGATTTGGAAATATCAAAAGTTCTCCATACTCTGTTCTGGGACATGACTGATCTTTAAAGCACAATTCCTCTTAAAAGTTCCTAGTAGTTTCTGTTGTAGCACCGCACCAAATGTTTTACTGAAATACAGACTGTCTTACATTTCTAGGAAATTACTGTTAAAATCAAAGAAAGACTTGTAGATGTTCTGGCACAAAGTACCTGTGACGGAACCCTGTCCACTTTTCAACCTGTTTACTACTCACTGGCATGTAGCTGCATGCCCTTAATTATTCTTTTCTTTAAAGTACTCCGGAGATCAGTCAAATGCCCTTTTTTTTGCCTGGATCACACTTCCCTCCGTTATCTCTGGCTGCCACGTTCAAAATTTGCCAGTAATTCAGTGCTCCCACAGCTTGACAGATTTACCAACAGATTGTTACCAGGCTTACTGTTTAACAGGCCAATTTAAAAAAAAAAAAAATTGGGGTGGCAGTTACTTTGTGATTTGAGCATGCTTAGCTGTTTCAGTTTTGGTTTTGCTTCAGATGTGTCCATTACAAATTCTCATTTGCATTCACTCTATAAATTTGCCCTTTACACTCAACAGCTGCATCTTTGCTGAAAACTGAGGCAACACACACAGTTCGTTTCTGGAGCCATATCTTGAGTCCTATACCACCCTTTCTGCGCAAAAATAATTCTGGTTATTTTATTATTTGTATTGAACAAAGGACCTTTTGCTGTTTGCTTTAAGAAAAGCCAGGAAATCCATCAAGTCTGGGTGACTCAGTGTACATTTGGCAATATTCACTCTTCTTGCCCTCCAAAATCTCGGTCTCACTCATGCATACTTAGTTTCTTTTCTGTAGAGGTCTCCCTATGTAATCCTAGTTTTCTTCTGATATCCTTGTCCACTCAGATCTGGAGTCTTTGTCAGATGTCTTTTTGTCTTTTGTGGAATACAAGTCTTTGGTTAAGGAAAAAAAGTAAGTTTTGTGGCTATTGAAGTCCTCAGGATTGGCAGAAAAGGATAAGACATGGAAGCTGTTAGAATTTGTAAAAATTTCCCAGAATAGAAAAAAAAAATCTAACTGAAAGTTCAAAAAAATAAATACCTAGATAAAATATTCAGTTTATGGCATTTTCTGTCTACCTCAACCATTTTTATTTTTTCTAAATATTCATACTATTATTACTTCAGAATGTCATTTGAAAAGTGTTTCAAACCCCATTTGTCAACTTCTGAATGATTGACACTTCTGCTGGGACAGAAATTGCAGGTACTTTTTCTGTCTTTGTTTCTCAGTAAAAATATTCAGGAAAACTACCCTTTTCTACTAAGCTGCAGTTTAGACAAATGAACATTTTTTGCCTGGAAAAAAAACTTGCATATGATCAAAAATTTTCCATCCAAATAATTTCATCTGAGTTTTATTCTGCAGAGCTGCATTATAATGCACTGTCATATTAAGCCACTACCTTCTGTCACTTGGCTGTCCCTTTCATTTGACAAGACGCAAGTTCATTACATGCTGTAGTATTCTGGTTCTGAGGGATTTAATCATACAAGCTAAGGTATAAAAGTGGAGCAATTTGCCTTCTGGCAGTCCCACCATTCTGTATTGTGTCCAGCTAAAGGTAATAGGGATGGGTCAGCACTAGATGAAAGGTATCTGTGTGAATGGAGGAGGCTGGTGAAAAAGAGGTTCTTTCTCTTGACAGAATATGACAGTGTGTCAGAAGCTGAATGGATTAATACTGGGATAGAGATAATGTCTTTGTGAGATAAGCAAGGCCAAATTTCTGCCCAGTTGCAGTCATTAAGGTTCCCAGCTTAAAGGCACTTTTTACAAATGATCCTCTTCAGTCTTGTCTCTTTGACCGGTTCCTACCTAACCGTTGCATCCCACTGATTTAACTTGCCATCAGAGTGCTACCTGCAAAGTGCCCTTCCCAAAGCCTTTCTGCACAGCACAGGTGTGATGTTTGGAAGCTGTCACCCTTCACTTCTGAGGTAATGATGCCCAACTAGTGGGGAAAAGGTGCAGCCAGTGAAGTGCATAATGCTGTTTCATTTGTGATCATAGAAAGATCAGCTGGCTTCAAAACTGTCTTAATAACTTCCACAAGTCTGAGTGGATTTCCAATGCTTACCTGCTTAGCTTCATCCTTTGTGCTGTAGACTAAAAAAGGTATGTGTACCTCGGTGAAATTTAAAATGTGTCCATTCTTTACATGCTCTATAGATCAGTGATCGACATAGAGCAGAAGTTCTTACACAGTGTGGACGCAACATGCCTTACTGAGTGTGAATGGAATATGTTGTACAATATAACAAGGTTCTTCTTTACAGACTTTTTCAATGGAAGCTGGAAGTCTCCTGAGAACAGCAGCTTAGCAGCTAGAATACTCTTTTTTTTTACCATTGTTCAACTCCTAAATAAAATTCATTTGTAGCTCTTGTATCCTGACAGACAGTAATTTGTATCTTGAAACCTAAGACCCCTAACTCATAATTTGCACAACTTCACCATTTCTGGTCAGGAGAGTCTCAAGCGTGAACTCACATAGAGGCTGAATGATCTCTGGCCTCACAAGAAATAGTCCCTCCAGGTCATGGTTGAGGTCATTATTAGAGTGTTTTCTAAAGGCTTGTCAGTATTCAGAGCATATTGTTTGCTTGTTCTTGGGGGATTTAACCCTGCAAAGTGCTGAATGCTTCTGATAGATACTGAGCACCATCAACTTTCATTTGGATTAAGATAAAATTGAGGACACTCAATCTGTCTTGAAAATGTTTAGTATTTCGTAAGTTTGAACCTTGACCGTTTTTGTTTTGTTTTATTTTTTTAACTTTACAGTCCCTAAAGAATCTTAAATTTAATTACAAAAATTCTGCTGAAGCTCAGGCAGAATGGACACTAGTACATACCAATGGTATTTAAAACTGTCTGTCAATGGAGTATTGAATTGCTCAATCTGGGGTTTAATAGCTTTTTCTAAATCAGTAAAAATATTATTTAAATCCCATGTAATGTAAATGTAATTAAAATGTACTTCTAATGCAAGACAGTGCATGCAGAAATTGTTGGATATCTCTCCTCTACTTAGGGAAAAAAAAAAAAAAAGACATTGAGCTTAGGAGCTCTTTTTAAAAGGCTGGCGAGGGCTTAACATTTCTCTATGCACTCCTTGAAATCAGAGATAACCAAATGATGAGATAAGTGGATAGCTCTTTTTTTGTTGTTTTTAATTCAGTGAAGGCCTCCCAGTGCATATTCCTGCTGGAGCTGATGAATAGCTCCTTTGGGATGCTGTAAGCTCCACTCAATGTATTTATGGAATACCTTACATTCAGACAGACCACATTTTTCTTGATCAGCCCATAAGGATCAGGGGAGAGAAAAAGAAGCACTAGGTTTTTTTCTTGTGCTTCTGGATAGTTGTTTTATGCTCTGTTTTACGATTGTGGCAAACTGAAGCTGCTGGGATTCAGGCTGGCCTCAACCCTAGAAGATAACATCCTCCTGACCCTAAAGCCATCCAGTTAAAGGGTTCATTAGCCATTACTTTTCCTTTTTAGAAAGTCACATTCTGTAAGGAAGACTTACTGGGAATGAATGGGAAGAAAGGGCTTCTTTCAGCCCAGCTCACAAAAAAGCAGCATTTTTGATGCACTGTCTTTTTCAGCCATACCTTTAACATAGCCTCAAATGTTTCTTATCTTTTCTTTACAAGGCCACTGGCAGCAGATCAGTGCACTGTGACAACACCCTTAAATCTGTGTAGTACATACCTGGGTCATGTGAGTTGGTCCAGGGTTGCACTTCTCCTGTACGGGCTCTCCCAGCTTTTTCAGACCTGCCTGATGGCTGAAATGCAGTGGCAGTAGTACTATTGATGGGGGGAAATGAAAAGGAGATGAATTACAGACAGTAACACATGCTTCCATCATGAGGTCCTCTCCTGTAAGTGAGTGGGAGGTGAATCTGATTCACATACTCCGAGCAAAATATATTTCAAGTTTACAGGCAAAGAAGAAATCTTCCCCTGGGTCAGAGTAGTGGATGCTGGGATTTTTCTGGTTTTGTCTTCTTAGAGCAAAATTAATGCTTTATTTCTCAAAATCATTCTACCCTAAAATGACGATAGCCTCTGGTACTTAGATGCAGGTGATAGTTGATGCTGTGTTCTTTCTATGGCACATTACAGTTCTGCGTGCTCATTATTATTCATCATCTTTCTTAATTGTGTTACATAGGAACTGTTTTATGGCCTGTGACATGTGGAGTAGATGTTCTATGCACTGTTTGCAATTAAACATCTAATTCATAGTAGCCTACAGTGCGAGGAACGGCTCACAGATGGTTCCAGATGGTCCTTTCCAGTTCTGTGTTCTCACGTTTCTATTACAATGGAAGTGCAGCAGCGGCAAAAGGTAACTGGCAATCCCTGTAACTTCTCTTCTGTGCATTTACAACACTCTTTGATCTCCATTTCCTTTGAAATAAAGCAGGAAAAATATGTTACTTGAAATCAAATGCAGAAGTGAAGAGTGAAATGCAAGGCTAAAAAGAAATAGTGTGAGAAATTATGTTGCCATAGTTGGTTAGAAGGTTCTCACTACTGTATTTTATCATTTGGTTTCGAGTAGCAGTGCTTTGCTCTGGCTACCAAACCAAGAGCTCACCAAATGTTTTCATCTTTCAAACAACACCTAATAACAATGTATTGCCTTTTCTCTGGTATTAGCAGATTTAAATTGCATTACCCCCTGCATAGGGAAGTGTCAACATTTTCCAAAACCATACAGATGCGTGTCTATATCTATGTCTTTATCAGTATCTATATCTTGCTAACAACTTGCATATGAAACACTCCGTAACTTGCAAAACGGGCATATGACACTTGTGCTGCTGTGTGAATACTCCACACTAAGGTTCCCACGTGCTTTGCGTAACACACACGTAGACTCTGACGCAGAGGAATGAAGCAACCTGGTAGGGGGAAGCCTGAGACCATGGGGGTCACTGAAATGCAGAAGTAGGAGAACAAACAGATCCACTACAGGAAAGCTCCCAGACCTTCTCTGCAACAAGTAACTAGCACACAATTTCCACAGTAATCCATTATAATGAGTGTACAGCTTGTCCACGGCAGAGAGACACGCACCAAATCCCTCCTACTTAGCAAGGCCAGGGCAGTACTGAAGGGCTCATTTTCCACATAGTGCATAACACTGAGTTTCATGCTCCTTTAGTCATTACTTACAGGGATAAGGACCCAATTAAGCCCACATATGTTTGGAAGCTCCCACTTAGGGAGGTTTATATATCTATGTTTCTGTGTCTGTAACTGTGACTCTTGTATTATGAGTTGGGGCTGAACAAAACTCTATATCCAGAATTAGGATGCAGGATGGAGTTCAGTTTCAGACCGGAATGTTTTAGCTCAGACCCGTCTCTGCTGTAAGAGTTTGTGTGGCTGTGGATGAATGGTGGTTCTTACTGGTGTCGGTACCAGCGACTATGTATCTATGACTTTGAAACAAGAGAGCTGAGGTGGCAGTAGGACCAGTCTTGCACTTTCAGTGGATCAGAATTTCCTTTTGATTGAAATGTTCTGCTAGCGTCACTCCAGCATATTTTAAAACAAGAATTTCCTGTGTGCCAGCGCTTAGGAGGAAAATCTCTAGCCAGGGGGTTAAAAGCTAGTCAGCCTTGCAACTTTTCAGTTTCAACTGGGTCAGCAACTCAGAGCTGAGAAGGAGAGGGTAAATCATGAGACAGTTGTCTCCTGACACTCCAGCAACGCATGGCATGAGGGGCTGTAGTGCTTCCAACATTAACTGATCTTTCCCTGAAGAGTGAACAGTCTGGACCAAATCTATGCGCCAGACCTGTTCCTCAAGGCATTTCAGAAAAGGTAAATTTGGCCTGCTTTGTATAAACTTATTTTCCTTTTTTGTGTTTCAGCCTCAAGGAGTATTCAGCTGGAGATAAAACATTGGATTTTTTTTTCTCCATTTGAATAAGTAATGGGTAAAGAAGCTTTAATCTTACATCTTTTTTCTGTCATGGATTTCATACATTGGATTTTTTTGCTTTCTCCTCAGTCTGTTGAGGTCTCAAAAGTGACCTTGACAAGTGATTTCTCTCACTTCTTCTGAGTGTGAATAATCCTGGTTATTTCTGTGCTGATGGTTTGTTTTTATTATGGATTTCCTTGAGCCTAAGAAGCTTGAAATAGCAGCTTTTATCTTAAAATGTTTAAACTTGATTGAGTCACAATAAGACTGTAGCTGTCTGGATACGTAGATACATATCTGTTCTTGGCACCTCTATGTCCTTCACTGATGCAGTCTTCAAGCATCTTGCAATCCTAGAAAGGTTTTAACTCCACTGGCCCTGCCAGGCAGGGAAGAGTTAGCTGCATTTTGAAGATGGGAAACCAAAGTGTGGCACAGAGCGAGCTGCCTGTCCAGGGACTCCAGAAGTCCAAGTGCAAGTTCACAGCAGTGTC
Source organism: Eurystomus gularis (assembly GCA_013400335.1). Lineage (NCBI taxonomy): Eukaryota > Metazoa > Chordata > Aves > Coraciiformes > Coraciidae > Eurystomus > Eurystomus gularis. The sequence continues at coordinate 509,467 of VZZY01006165.1, read as the reverse complement.
CACTAGCTCAGGTTTATCCTCTCACCCTATTGTCAGAGCAGTTGCAGGAACAAACTAAAAGCAACCTTGTTTATTATATGTTAACCCCCTTTTGAGCTGAATTTGGCCCCTCGTAATACTGATAATGGTTTAAAAATAAGCTTAAGTATGGAGAATGTTGTTCGTAAAAAACACAACTGTACAATCAAATGAAACTGATAGCTAGGGGCAAGATCTCTTACCAGGCTGTAATAAAAGCAGGCCGATTAAGCCTCAGGGACTTCAATAAACCAATTCTGGATTTATGGTGGGGGAACTTAAAGGAGTGGGCAAGCCAGCAGACACACATCAGTGAGTACCTGCCATGACAAAAAGTGACAATCTTTTGCCTGCCAGCACTGAAAGAAACTCCTCAATCATTTTGAGTGAGACATTTTTTCTAGTTGGCCCATCAGCAAATGCCTTATTTTCCCATAGGATGGATAAACACCATCAGTTAAGTTGTTGATGTTCATATGTACAGTGAATCCAGGAGTGTAACCCATATACGATCTGATGTGACCCATTCCTCCCCCTGTTTACAGAGTTTGTAAAAGAAATGTTAACAGGATATTGTAGAGAGAAAGGCAGGGATTTGCTGGGGCTATCAGCTTCCAGGTCATGTTATGGCTGGCTCCATCTGAAACTTTTCTAGTCCTTGTATGACCCAGTCAAAATTGACTTACCTGCCTGTAACTTTTGCTTCTGCGGTGTGAAATGGGAATAAGGATGTTTTATCTATACTTATCCTGCACTGAGAATCATGGAACCATTTGGCTTGGAAGGGACCTTTGGAGGTCACTGCCCAACCTCCTGTGCAGAGCAAGGACAACTTTGAAGCTAGACCTCGCTTCAGGGTTAGACTGGGGGCCCAAGGATGCCACCACTTCTGCCTGGTATGTGAGACCTCATGCAACAGATAATGGGTATAGGGGGAGGGGGCAAGATCTTCTGCACATTTTGACGCATGCATTTGAAGGATGCTTCTGGCATCTGGACACCACAGGAGGCCAAGGCTTGGCACTGCAGGTGGGTCGGGTGTGGGCTTTGCACTCCAGGACCCCTTGACTGTCTCCTCAATGCGCAGGAGACGTGCCAGGCCTAAGGGAGAGGTGGTTCATGAGAGCAGCAAGAGGACAGGAGCCAGCACACCGTTACTCTTGCAGGAGCAGTGGTGGCTTCCCAATGTATCCGTCCCTTGCAGTTTCTGCATGCTGGGCAAGAGGCAGCAGTAGATTCAGTGAGGAAACTCAGCCCCCAGGGACAAAACAAGGCATGAAATGATCAGGAGGCGGGAGCACCTCTCCTAAGAAGACAGGCTGAGAGAGTTGGAGTTGTCCAGCCTGGAGAAGAGAAGGCTCTGCCGGGTCCTTACAGCACCCTTCCAATATCTGAAAGGGGCTTATAAGAAGGCAGGGGAAGATCTGTTCTCAAGGTTTTGTAGCGATAGGATGAAGGGTAATGCATTTAAGCTAGAAAAGGGTAGATGGAAGTGGCACATCAGGAAAAAGTTCTTCACTATGAGGGTGGTGGTTCGCTGGGACAGGTTGCCCAGGGAGGTGCTGGAGGCCCCATCCCTGGAGACATTCAAGGTCAGGCTCGATGGGGCTCTGAG
>VZZY01006165.1:204974-507453 GCA_013400335.1 Eurystomus gularis | reverse complement strand
CGCCGAGCCTTCGTCCCGCGCGGTGGTGTGTGCGGGCGTGGGGCGGCCGTGAGCGCCCACGGCGCGGCCTGGTCAGGCTTCCTGGACTCCTTCCTACCCCTTTTTCCCTGGAGAGGAGAAGGCTGAGGGGGGGATCTGATCAATGTTTATCGGTATCTGAAGGGTGGGTGTCAGGGGGATGGGGCCAGACTCCTGTCAGCGGTGCCCGTTGACAGAATGAGGGGCAATGGCCCTTGCCACCCCAGCGTGGGGAGAAACTTCTTTCCTGTGAGGGTGACAGAGCCCTGGAACAGGCTGCCTTGAGAGGTTGTGGAGTCTCCTTCTCTGGAGGCCTTCTCAACCCACCCCTGGACGTGTTCCTGTGTAACCTGCCCTGGGTGAACCGGCTTAGGACTGGATCATCTCCAGACATCCCTTCCAGCTCCTACCATTCTGTGATTCTCTGTGATTCCCCACTCGCTGAAAACCATCCTTTTTTTAGCTGTTTAGTGTCCAGAAGAAAGATTGATTTATCTTGCGTCTTTTCCCTCACTGACTTCTCTGGTGGTGTGTGGAGATAGGCATTAGCTGACGTTTGCCCCTTAGTCTCTGTCCCTGTGAAGGGAGCATCATTATGAACTATCGTTTCTCATCTCTTCCAAACACCTGATTCTAACAGTCTGATTGCTGCAGAGAGGCCCAAGATCAGCTAATCTGAGGAATTTAATGATGGTTACATATTGGCATATATGGAGATTCTTCAGTAGCAGCCTTATAATTGATTTCTCAGCTAAGAGGGAAATAATGTATGTATCTCATTCTTTTGACACTATGACCATTACTAGAGGAGGCATAATTGACAAGAGCACAGTAATGGTCTCACAGTGAAAGTAATGATCTTGCAGAACGATCTAGGTATAAGTATAATTTTCATTCATTCAAATAACTTTCTGTTATGTTCAGTGAGCTGTATTCCAGTGGAGATTTTTTTTTTTCCCTTCAAGCCGTTCCACAGGGGATTCTTTAGCCTCTTGTAAGGGATGAATTCCAGCAAGATAGGAACTGCGTGAGGAACCACAGTCATTTGCCACAGGGACCAGCAAATACTGACATCATCAGGAAAAAGGAACAACTTCTATATAGCTGTAAAAAAGTACCTGGATGGCCAGACAGGGGAATTGCTCTGTTCATGTGCAGGAGGTTCAAGGAAACTGGGTTGAATGAGGCAGGAGGGTTCTTCAGTGTCAAAGCTGCCTTTACCCTTGTTCAGCTCTCAGTATGTTTAACGTGCTGTCTGCTACTAGCTGGAGCCTGCTCCTGACTTTCTTTCACTCACCCAAAGATATAGGGAAAAGTCAGTAGTTGTATAAGGCTGGAGATGCCGTGTGGTATGCAAGAGAGTGGGAAAAAAAGCAAACCTTTGGCTTACAGGCCACAGAGTTGACACAGACTGAGGTTGTGGGCCAGCCACAATTGTCTTGGGACTGCTGTTCTCTTCTGCTGGCACGTCATCTGCCTGCAACAATGTGCTGACTGAGCCTGCTTGTCTATTGTCGCGCTTATCCTACCACTCCTTTGCCCTGTAGAGCATTTCTGTGTTTCAGTTGTGGAGCGTAGCAGCTAGCCTTGTTTCTGAGGAGCCACTCAAGGCAGGAACAGAAGCACACAGATTTTCTTGCGAGCACAGGTACCACCCTAGGGTGTGGGAATGCGCTCTTCAGGATCCTCACTGCTCTTACCAACCTGTGAGTCTCTCTTTTGTATTCATGAAGTTCATGTCAGCACAGTATTTAAGCTTCGTCTGTGGTATTTGCTAGCACAGAGGAGGGTCACTCAGACAGCCCACCTCTCGCAACAACCAGACTACACAACGTGTGTTGCAGTGCTGTGGGTAGTAGCCCACATACCCTAGAAGCTTGCAGAAGGTAGGAGTAGTATGTCTTTCTAGAAAAGACAGTAAGGAGAAATTGGAGATGAGCGTGTTTTATTCAGTGAGCTCTCTGCAAACAGAGACTTGGTAATGATGAGGAAGAAGCTTCCTTTGAGAAGGGTTCCAAAGTGCTTGTGGGACTGGCAAGTACTGCTAGCAACCAAGATGCCTATGGGTAAAAATGTGTATCAAAAGAAAAATAAGAAGAATAGCTTAGAAGAATTAAAGCTTTGGCTTCTCTTTTTGTGCTTCCTCAGGAATGGATATAAACTGGCAGCAAAATGTTCTCAGCATCAGCAAAAACTCCAGTGCTGTCAGAAAGATCTGAGATGTGTTAAACTCCTGCAGATGCGAATTGAAGTCATATCAGATCTGAATGCTCAAGGAGCTGTGTGCCCTGAAATTTCACATGAAGCCATGGCCAGCAGCTCCCAGAATGCCTGTCGGGACACAAGGTTCTACTTACGGTCCAAAACATGGGGAGTTGTAAGCATTCTTCTTTCAAAAGTAATTTTCTTGCCATTGTAGTGAATATGGACAGTCTTATCCTGACGGCATGGGATAAAGAAGTGTAACAGTGCATGTGGCCCCTTGAAGGACCTGTGGGAATAGCTGGTCCCGCCGTATAACAAAACAGTACCCAAATACTGGAAATTAGCCGAGAGCTACAATTCCCAACTGACAGCCCAAAAGGAACAGAGAGGACTAGAGGCACCTCTTTTGGAGGGATAGGCTTTCAGAAGGGCCGAGGGACTAAGAGACTGTTGCTAAGTGAAAGAGTTTTTATTCCTCCCTAGATTAATTTTAAAGGGCATTTCTGTCCAGCTTGCTCAAAAAACGTTTATCACACAGCTACGGCTTTTGTTGTCCTTGGCTAACAGAAAGCAAAACCAACCTCAACTGTGTCCTCAAAAAGAAAATTGTGCTTAATGTACATTTTCCCTCATTATCCCTCTGTTGTTCCTCCAACCTGCTTTGGAGGAGGATTATCTGGAGCTGACCTTAGATAATGTCATTGTTTATTAAATACCTGACCTCCCTACCAGGTGTAGCAAGAGTGGCGCTGGTTAAAAAGGTGCTTTTCGTGGAGGTTTTTATGCTGGAGGAACCGGACTGCAAGCACTAAACTTGCTTTACTCAGATCAGGGTACAGAAAGCAGATGGCAACAATGTCAAGTCATTAATGTAATGATCATTACACCGCATACGTTCTTTCTGTTTCACTGTCATAGCTGTTGCATATTGCAGTACCTGAGACTGACTTTTCAACAAAGGGAGACTTTGGAAGACCAGACAGATTTTACCTGGGAAATCCCAAAGAAGAACCACGTCACAATGGGTAAGCCTGTTCCTCCTGGCATTTTGCCACTTCCCCATGGAGAGCAGAGAATTTAAATCAAAACTTACTGAAATGAATTAAAGCGATGGTTCAGATCTTAGCATTTCTATCTGAGTGTTTGGTAAAGATGTGAAAGGAACTTATTTATATGATCTGTTCCTTTCATTGCTAGTAAAACCAAGTCTCTTCCTAGTTGTCACCACCTCTTGAGACTCAGCTGGGTGTGTGAGATAGGTGTGGGCATGAGAGTGTAAACTTGTCCATGGTGCCCTTCTCACACCCTCTTACCTGTCGGAGCTGTGTTACCTGGTTTATAACAGCAAATCTACATCTCAGCAAAGCTCAGTGCTGTGTTATGCTTCTACTAAAATAGGGATGAACTTCTTCCTGTCAACTGAATTGTATTTTAGTGCCCTCATCACAAATGATCCCCTTCTGTCGCAGGGAGAGGACAGTTTTCCCCTCTTGCTTCACACTGATGGCTGGCTGGAATGCCTCTGCTATCACACACAGGCAGCTGGGACAGCCATGTCTACTGTCTGTGGTTGCGAGCCTAACCCCATCGTGACCTTTCTCCCTGACTTGAGGCATCTTTACTATGTTCTCAGGTGGGCAGTCTGGCATTGTGGCTGTGGCTACTGGGCTGAAGGAAAGTTTTCTATGTGTCATTCCTCACAGAATTTTTCCCTTTGCTGTTTCATGCAACGGTAAATACATTGTGTACTTATGGATTTATAATCTTCTGAACAACGACACCCATGTTCATGCATTCAGTGATACCAGCGCTGAAGAAGCCAGTTCTGTTCAGTGATGCACTCTGAAGATCCAGTTGGATCAAGTCACACATCTTCACTGGCCTTTTGTGCCGCGATTAAGGGAGCAAAGTAACAGTGGGCTTTCTCAGCCATCTCAGTGCCCTGTGGATGTTCTGAGCAGCTCATATACCTCGCTGGGTGTTCACTCAGTAACTTGAACTGCTGATATTCTTCGCCTTGCACATCATGATTTGATATGCATAAACATCGACACTGTACTAATTGTTTATTAGTTTTGGCTTCTCTTTGAATTTTAAAGTAGGAATCATATTCTAAGAAGTAGGCTTTTAGGTCAAATTCTCTCTTGCTTTTCCCATAGTCTGTCATTTCATGAACTCGAATCCGTTTTTTTTCATTTGTATTCTTTGGAACTATCATGTCTTTTATCTAAGCATATATCCCAGGCCATAACAAAACTTGTCTTGCCCTTTGCTAGTTTTTTTTTCAATACCTATCATACTGCATTTTTCCTAAGCTGCTGCAATCATCACATTACTCCTTCTGGCACTGCAAGGTTCTGTTCTTTCTTTTCTTCCTAAAATGCTGAGATTGTGGGGATTTAAATGCTCTTTGCCTAACTGGTTGTTAAAGACTGTGGACTTCAGTTAAAGCAAAGCTAGAGCTGAGAAATATATCTTTGTGATAGTTTTCTGACTCTGCGAAATACAAAGAAGTGTGTTTTATTTTTAGTTGGTGTAGACCTGTTTACTGCATTGCTAAGCCTATGACCTGTCATGAAGTCAAATTATCTTCCATATCTGTGTTCTACTTGCAGCTAAAGGCATAAAAGAAAGTTTGTAAAATACATTTTCAGTTAGAATGCAGTTACTTTAAGTAAAGTATTATGCTACATCAATAAATCTTGAAACAACTTCTCAAAATTCTCTATGTCAATATGGGCATAGTATTTGTCTTCCATTTAGGAGCACATGGTGCCTGCAGTGTTGTCGAAGGATGTTGGTATAAATAAATCACAGCTCTTCCTGCACTAAGTAAATACATGTTCCTTTGAGAGGTGCACAAACAAGAAAGTAGCTTGATCAAACAAAAATATTTTCAAATAAATGAACAGAATTCTTGGCGGCTGAAAAGTTTATTTAAATTAATAAATTTATTTATTATTTAAGTTGTGCAGCATTATCTCTTAATGCTACACAAATACGACCTTTTACAGGAATATCTTCAGTAAAGGCGCAGAACATTCCTGTGTAACAGCTGAAGTCAACCACAGAGGGTAGTGAGAATTGCCACCATTCTCAAAGTGGTATATTTGCTTCAGCGTTTCTCGCAATCATACCAGGCAGCAAAAGTGTTGCAGGGCAAAGAGTGCCAGTCAATGACTTGTGAGCATTTCAAGCATGGCTTGCATGAGTGACCTCATTCACATGCGCTAGTGTGAGCACAGGCCAGGGAACAGAGGGCTGGGGAGTTGTGACTGTGGGACAAATTACCCCAGCAGGGATTGTTGAGGCTGGAGTCAGAACACTGCTATAGGCATGAGCTGTGGGCTTGATATGAAGCATGCTGGAGCAAGGAGATACCTGAGCTAGTAAAAAGAATTGCTGTTGTAAATCAACTCTTTCTGCTTGGTTTTGGTTCCTGGGTAGATGGTGTCTGTCCAACCAGATAGAAGTTCAGCCTTAGGTCTCTCCGTTATATGGAAAAATTGCCTGTGTCTTTCAATATGATCAAAACACTTTTGTAAACTAAATTGTCAGCCATTATAAATCCATCACTTCCTTCACTCCTCAGGGAACTCTGGTACTGATTTCGAGATTGTCTTAGGGGAAGATTAATACTGACTTAACTCAGCAGACTGTGCTTTAAATACCTTATAATTACTGGGAACGTAGATAGTTTTTTTCCTGAACGAGGTTCATCAATGAGTTTTTTAAATGTATCTGCAGCAGGTCAGTCAGAATATATGAATTCTCTGTTTGACATTGGGCAGATGGCACATGTATGTCGTTCCTCCTTTTCAATAATATGCGCAACAACTATTGCTCTTTTTTTGCCTGAACTGCAAGAAGAGATTTATGAATCTGCAGATATTTCTGGTGTTGGGCTTCATCCATATTATCAAGCTGATTTTTTTATACTTGTACTTAGCCAGTGGAATTTCTTTTGGCAGATAGATCATTAGAATTATTGATTTGCACCTCTTTGTGTGGCATTTTTTTCCCAGATCCCATAGATCTGAGGGTTGTGCTGGTTAGCCTCTCTGTATGTGATCTATGACATGCTTAGAAAGAAGCTTTTTAACTGATTTCAAAGCTGAGCAAGTATTAATCCTAACATCAGAGATACAGCTGCATTTCTGACCTAGAGGGCCATTGTTTCATTAGGCCTGATTAAGTACAGCATTATTCCAGTTTTGCTCTGGTGTGGATTTATATCAGCGTACAACTTCTGTAATGTGATAAATTAAAACCAGCGCGCCAAAACCTGATTCAGCTGAAGTCAATGGCAGCACTGCTGACCTCACAGAGCAGAATGGCCTGTTTGAAAGCGGTTGCAGTGTCCTTGTATCTCAACTTCCTCATAGCTGAAAGTGGAAAAAAGCCAGACTTTTTTTTTTTTTTTTGGTCTTAGCTTTCTGTATGCTCTCAGCAAAATGCTATTGTGCTGCTTTTGCAAAACACAGTATATATCTGTTACAGTGTCCGGTTCAAAGGATGCGGCTCTGCTGCCATTGTCTGTTCTATTATTGTTTGCCGTGCATTTGCTAGGCCTACAAAAAGATCTGATTTATTGCCTTGCTGTTACCCAACCGTGGGACATTCCTGTGGCTCTGACTGTTTGACATATCCTTAAGAATGGTTTTCATTTGATTTTTAAAGCATAATTGATCAAATGAAGGGAAGTTTACTGGCCCATATGCTTGACCCTTATTTAATGAATAGGAGCTTTTCCTGCTCTGTAAACCATTTGTTCTTGTTGAGCTTGCTAGCTGGATTTTCATACTTTAAAACATTTTTTGGATAATCTAACATGGGCTATCCCATTCGATAGCGAGGATTTAACACCATTTACCTCTAGTATAGCTCTGACAGTTTTACCAGCTGAGGATTTGGCCCTGATCTCTGCTGCTTTAATTTCACACAGGCTCTTTTCCAGTATCTCTGGTCAAGGTTAAATCAGCTTTTCACAGCAGTCAGAGAAAACATCACTGATTCATTCTATATTCTACATATGAGCCTTTATTTTATCCCTGTCTGTTCAGAGATGTCTGTGTCAAGTGCCAAGCAGCTATCTAAACACTGAATATCTCCTTGTAATAGAGTTACACGGTTCCCTTAAAATCATGTTTGAATTCCAAGTTTTAAGGCAGTAACATGAATCAGCCATACGACAGTGTCCATAGTGGCAAATGAAAGACAAAGGTGACAGACGTGACAGTTCCTGAGACCATTTTGCCACTTACATGTGTCATAGCCTTTTTCACTTGGTCTTTATCCTTTTCTCATGTGAAAGTGCTGTGTGTGTACCAGCAGAAGGGTACTTGAAGAAGGGTATACTTGAAGAAATGTCACTATGTGTGTGTGAGGAGCCTTCTCTGTGAGGAAAGGTATATAGACTGTCACAGTAAATTGTTCCCATTTTCCTATTTTAGATCCTTCCAGCTGTAGTGGACTTTGACTAGGTTGCTAGCTCCAGGCTTCCTGGAATAAATCCCTCAAAAAAGTCAGAAGTGCTGTGCCTCAGAGAGACCACATCATATTTATGTAGTGGATAAGCACGCAGCTTAAATTTATTCTGACTAGCTTCTGGGAACCTGCAGCTTGTGCTGGGCACCCTTTATTAACTCACTGTGAAACTTTCGTCATTGATTTAATAGCATAACAATCCCCATTCTAGTATCATGGTACCTATATTCACAGTGTTCACACCATGTAATGTACATCATTTTCAGAGGCATCCACAGAATATGGGAAACTTGGATAACTCCAGCTGTTGTTATTGCTTTTAACCCAGTGAGCTTTTGGGAATTATTCCCACTGTCTCTTCTGTTGTGATAGGGCAGTGCATAGTTTTGTATGACATCTTGATTTTACTATAGCTAATATGGAGTGCATAACATAGCAAATGAAAGTTTAGATCTGACATACAAAAGAAGAAGAGAAAGAAGAGGAGTGGAGAGAGTTTGTTACAAATTTTAAAGATTTTGAGATTCTTTGGCAATTGTGGTTGTAGACCTGTTCTACTTGGACTGACCCTGCATGAAAATGAGATTGGCCTCATGCTTAGCCTAGCTTGCCTTGACTGAAATGGATCTCTAGCTAACTCCCATTGGTAAATCCACAACAGGGAAATATTTGGATAGCCTGCTAAACCATTTTTGCAATTCCTTTGTGCCAGCAGACTGATTAAAAAAAACACCCACCACAGCCTGGGCCAAGATCTGGACTTACTTTCCAGTTTCCCATATGGGAAACTTTATAGTATGTGAAAAATAGAGGGGACACCTGCTTCTATACAAGTTATACTGAAGTTCTGCTGGGCTTATGTGAAAAACAAAATGTTCGCTACTTCATCCAGGACCCGTCGAGAGGTTGTGCTTTCGTGTCCTATTGCACAGTAGGAATGATAATCCAAGCACATAATTTTTGATTGCTGTTTCTTCATTTTCCACCTGCCTTTAATCTGCTTTGCTGCATACCAGTGTCTCAGCAAATGTTAATTCCCAGGAGCCATGTCTGCCAGCTTCCTGCCATAACCACCAAACCACACATGAAGGATTCCTCCCAGTACGTGGTGTACTCATTTGGCCTTTGAAACACAGTCCTGTTGCACTGCATCGTCTTTAGGCGAAGTCACTCAGGTCACTAAGAATCAAAGAGAAACTTGCAATGAAGAAAAGCATAGGACATCCCTCTGTTTAAATATCATTGGCAGGGATATGTTGTCCCCATGCACAGTGGCAAGGCAAGAAACATTTCCTTTGCTGTTGCAAATGGAGCGATCACAACACTGTGGAAGGGCAAGGGGGAAAAACTTCAGATTAGACTCTTTTTAAATGTCTTTAGCTTACCATTCTGAGCTTTTTCTTCTTTTGCCAACCTGTTATTTTCTACATTGCCAAATTCCATCTGACTGATCACAGTGGTTCAAAATGCTGTATTCATACCTCTGCATGGACTCCTGGCCCTTAAAGGGGGAACCTATGGTACGTGGCCTCCAGCTTTCCCCGATTACAGGTTCCAGACAGGAGGGTGGGTATTTCTGTGAGGCTGAGGAGATGTAGCTGATGCTGAATTAAGAGAGTCAGCAGCAGGAAAGGTTTTGTATGCTCAGTGTAGAGCTGGGCGATCTCTCTACCAAACCTGTTGCTATACAGAGTATTAGGGGTACCTGCTACATGAAATGTTTTGCACTGACAGTAATTTCTTTCCTTCTGTCCTAAAAGCAATGTTCAGCCTGCAACTGTTTCCACTGCAGAATGCCTACGTTAAACCCACTTAATCTGAAACAGCCAGTAGAAATCTGAATAATAAAAGTCACTGGGACCTCTGGAAGGAAAAATAATTTTAAGATAACTTTACATGTTCAGTGTATTTGCTACTCTATGTTTTATTTCCATATCAAATCTCCATTTTCCTAGTATTTTACTCTGCAGCAAAGCATGGGGCAAATTTGTTCTGTGAATATGAAAACCCTCACTTCACAAGTTCCTGAACTTTAGTTGCTAGGAGTATCAAAGTCTGAGCCAAGCTGAAAGGCAGCCCATTTTTGTAGCGGTCAGAGCAAAACCCTTGATCTCAAACATCTTGGCTTATCCAAGATCCAAACCTTGGCCCAAGCTTCACAGCTTTAGCCCATCTTTCATAGTGACATCTAACATCCTGCTTCTATCCAGAGGGTGCTACCAAGAAACCACTTGTAATGTCATTTATCCCAAGATGTGTTTTTAATTGTAACAGAAGCTTAGTGTTGCCAGAGGTAAGTAGACGATATCAGAAGGAGTATTGTGAATACTCCTACTTGAACTTCATTGTGTCTTTGCTAGACTCATCTCCGAGGCTCAGGTCCTCATCTCGGCTCCAGGCAGAGGTTGCATGGCTGGTTTGTAGCAAAGAAAGGCCATGCTACACTAGCTTGCTGCTGAGCAGAGAAAGTGGTTAACTTTGCGTACGTCTGCACTCCTGTCTCTGTGCAGTGTGCTCGTTGTTGGACTGGACAGCTATCATGGAAAGACCACTGATTTTCTTCCCATGTTCTTTCACTGTAGTCACATGTGGCCAAGCTAAACCCCCGCAGTGCAACTGTTTTTTCCTATTTACACATGTTACTAAGAAACATCAGCTAAGGAGATGTTATTACAAGTTTGGGAATGATCCCATTCTTGGCACAGGGCCAAGCCAAACATTTTATTTCATTTAAAAAAGCAAAATGTGATAGAGTCAGTAGTTATAATTATGATTGACAAGCAGAGGTGGAGTGCTACTATGAAACAGAAAGACGGGAAATTCCAATAATCCTAATTAATAAGCATAGTCATTAATTCTATCAGCGGGATTATAAAGCAGAAACGTCATTCTGTCCTAAGAGCAGCTTGGCCAGGAAAGGGCACAGGAGACAAACGGTAAAAAAAGACTGATTCATTGATCAAGGCACCTTGATATGATAAAGATGTTAACACTGAGAATTTTTTTAAAGCTTATTTTTGTAAGATTCATTAAGCTTCATGTCTATAATAAAAAAAAATTAAGAAACAGAAATAGGATTTAAGTAGCAATGAAACAGACCTAGAGGGGGGAAAAAAAGTGATGAAACAGTCTTATGAAATAGACAAAGAAGAATCTAAAAAACATTTAATTGTCTCTAAGCACAACACACAATGCTTTCTCTTTGTCATACTAGTACTGTTGTAACCAATTCCTTAGTCCTCCCCTTCTCCCGCTTACATATACAAGAGGAAATATGTTGCTTTCTCTTTCACAGCCTCTTGTTAGAACATATGAACCACAACATTCTAGTAACGAAATCACCCTGTTTTTGTGGTTATTTTCTGAAGAGGGACAGTAATTCAGAAATCACTATTTTCCTCTCTTTGTACTGGTTATTTCATTGTGGACTCTAAATGCTGGCATGAGACAGACTGACTGCACTGGAGTAGAACTTGGAGGGGATGTTCCTGGCGCACCCACTTGCACTGTTCTGCTTGAGAGTTTGTCAGTGTTTCAATTGCAAACCGCTCCTTGCAGATTTATAACTAGGTCATAAAAGTTCCCTCCCAGCTAAAATTTGCACTTCTTTTAAGTTTTATGACACAAGCACGAAATAGAAGTCTGCTTTTTTCATGGGATATATTTCATCATAACGCATAAAGATTTACGCACTTAAATCCCATTCTTGTTTCAGAGAGTTACACATCAGACCCCATCGGCACGCGTTGGCATAGGGATATAGAGGCAAATCATCACCTGGTTCTCCCTAACCTCAGTGAAGCCCACAGAGCACCGCCGATTTACACCAGCCAAGCTGGCTCATCATCGGTGCCCCTCATTTGCTGGCTGTGGCCAAATTGGTTTTGTCATTCTTTTGATCAATATAATTTCAGTATGCTTCCTAAACTAATGGTGAAGGAGAGCGAGAATCCATTTCAATGTAACTTATAAAGCTGGAGTCAGAACAATGCATAATGTATAGATAGAGTCTGAAATATACTTTTTTTTTAATTCTATCAGCACTGTCAGCCTGAATCCAAACGAATCGGAGCTAATGATGTCCATTGGCCTCATTGTCTGTCAAGAACTATATGAAGCAACAGCTGGAGAAGTGCTGAGTCCACAATATCCACTGCCCCGTTTCACAGGATGATCTCCGCTGTGATGTCAGGTATGAGGTTTGTTACGCATACTGAAAAATTGACCTTTCTTTTGTTTATGAGTTATATTTCATGTCAGACGTTAGGATTTATGCACTGTTTTCCTGTCTGTTTTGTGGACCAAAGCTGTGCTTCAGTTCATGAGTACCCTTTACAAACATTGTATGGCACCGGCTGTAAGAGAAGTTTATGGGCCCTTGTGTCGAAGGTCCACTTCCTTCCTGAAGCTTAGCAGATCTATAAGAGTTTTATGTTTCTTCCTCAAGAGTGCTGATTGTCCTTCCACAGTTACCCTGGACACTTGGAAGATCTTCCCATTTAGCCTGAAGCCAGATCTTCAGGTAGTTGTGGTGAAAGCTGTAGGTTAGTCAGTTAAAGGATAATGCAGTTGAAATGGTGCCCAAACCATCCTAAGTATGGGCTTTTTGCAAAAACACCACGAAAATACTTGGGCTGCCGTTGTGCATTACACTTTTCTTAAGAACACTGTAGCTATTTTACCAATCCAGTTTGCAGAGATGTAGTTCTCTTTTGTAGACACAGCCACACTGTATTGCCTTAGCCAATAACTAGGGCCATGTGAAATACTCTCTGTCAAATCCCAAATCACCAAACATGGGCCAGGTTTCAGTTTTCATTATGAACTCAAAATTCAGACCAGGATGGTCTGCTGAGGAAATGATTTGTTCACAAACCTTGCAAACAAGCTTTGGCCCTATTTTGATTAACCCCACTTCTAACAGACGGAGGCATGTTTGAAAACCAGGCTGAAGATGGCTCCTCCAGATGCATTTCCCAGGTCTTTAGCTAAGCCAACCAGACAAGCCAAGCGTCCACTTAGCCACTGCTTCTGAACAAAATTTGTAGCACAGTCTGGCACTCTTTACCTCTCAGGTGGTTAACCTATGTTGGAACACAGCACTGAATGAGCCATTTCAAATTATTTTGAAACATGGCTCATTCTCAATGCAGGCATGGAACTAGCTAATCAGAGATGCATGGATATAGTGTTCAGGCTTCTTGGTCTCCATCCAAGGGTACTCAGAGCTCGAGGTTTTAAGTTACTGCTCGGTTAGTTATATATTCAGAACAGAATGACAATTTTAACTTCTAAATAAGCTGATTAGAAAATAAAACTCCACTCACCCTGAATTTTAATGCTCTGAAACAACTCTCACCATTACAGCATTCAGTGTGCCGGGGGGTGTGTACACATGACGGAGATACTTTTGCTTTTGGTTTTTGTCTCTCCTGGTGTTATATTCCTGAGACATTGTTTTATCATCAGATTAAAGCCTTGGCAGTGAAATATTGCCGTGTGGCTTACATTAGTGATAGTAGTAGTCTGCTCCAGAATTACCCACCCAACATGCCTTCAGATTTGTTTGATTGAATTGACCTGTTGAGGTCTCAGACATGGCTAATCTTTGTTCTCTGGCAGACTGCCTTCATTAGGACATAGCAGAATCCTGCAGAAGCAGCATTCTGCTGGGATAGTGTCACTCTACCATGGGTAGAGCTTACAGTCACTAGGTTTGTTACCTGGCAGCACAGTGAATATTTAAATGGGTGTTGGGTTTTTTCTTTGGTTGGCTTTTCCCCTGTGCATGCTGGCTCCAAAGCTGAGATTCCTCACTCCAGCCCATAATACATGGGAAGCCAAAATAGGCAGACTGTATGTGAAGGGAAACTCTACGTCTGGGAGAGGCACTAAATCTAGTATTGGTTGTGGTACTGCTGAAGCTAATTCTGGCTGGCAAGTTTGAATGAGGCTTAGTAATGCTGTAATCTATCACCTCTCACCCTAGCTAGTGTGACAGCACTTGCAAGACATCCCATGTCAAAATAACACATTATCTTAAGAAGTGTTAGAAACTGGTTTGGGGTGACTTACTTGAATTGAAGCACTGAGGTATCAAAGAAACCAGCCCTCTTTAAGTTCAGCTATACCCATGGAGGAGCAGCCGCTTCTAAGAGTGCTGTGGGTTTGTAAACTGTCCATGCAAAATATTTTCCTCTCTTTCTCTCCCAATACTTTAGTTTATCTATACATTTAGAGGATGTCCAACTTTCCATTCTTGACATTCTGTTTAAGTTTATTTCACTGTAATGAGTCACGTAAAAGAAGTAAAAAATATTTTTTTCCCATGCGGTTGAGAGGCTGAGCTGTTTCCATCTTTGTGAAAGGGGGGATAAAGAATGGGAAGATGTACTTAAGAGGAAAATATACCATTTGATGCACATATGTCTAACACCAAGCATCAGAATATTATCTGCAGATTGGGACATATATTGAGCTTGAAAGAAAAATATCTGAAGTTGATTGAAAGAAATCTTTGGGTCCTGAATATATAAATTGATCTGTTACAATCACTTGTCACAAGAAGTTCTTGAGATTAAGAAGAAAAATCTCAAATTATCTGGGAAAAGGGAGAATGCACCAGGTAGAGGAATGAGGAGGAAAGAGCAGGAACCACCAGGAGAAAGAAGGGAATGGATAGTGGATGAGAGGGTGGAAGAATCTAGTGCTGACTGAAAATAAAAACAGGATTAGAAGACAGCTGGGTGGGGTAAGGAAGAGAAGGAGGTTGAGGTGTGCTAAAGAGGAGTCTAGATCATGAAGCAGGGGAAAACTGGGACTAACTGGCTGGGTGATGATTTGAGAGCAAACAGCTGATAAGAAGGTAGGTGCAAAGACTGTATGTATCTGATGTGTTGAAACACAGGAAGGGAAGATACAGCCACAAGGAAGGGTAGATGGTCAGCAGAAGTTGGCATAGAGCAGCAAGAATGAAGAGATGATATAGAATGGGAATTAAGACTGTCTGGACAACAGGACTAGAATTGGGAGAAGAAAAGGGACTTATGCACAAGCATCCAGAGGACTCAGATTTGTTAGGCAAGGGAGAGAGATGTGTGGGGAGCTGTGAGTGGAAAGGTTTCATGGGAAAGACGAAATATGGATCCTGAGGCAGCAGCAAGGGAAGAGATTAATGATGGCAAAGCTGTGTCAGAGAAGGTGAGAAAGGAATGCTGACATGGGATAGACGTATAGCCAAGAAACGTGGAACAGTACATGTGATACTTAGGTCCTCTCACAGTTCCTCTGCTGTCAGCAGAAGTCTGTTTAAATGCTAGCAGAGCGTGTGTCATCCCACTTCAGTGTTGCCAATAAAGAGGTCAACGACCTATTGCTATAAGCTACTCCATTAAATTAAATTACTTAGACCTGTGTGGAAAATCCATATGGTTGACAGTGCAGTGCTTACAAGTAGTTACGTGATAGAACTTCTGTTTTTTCACTTTGCTTTCATAAAACAGAAAAAACAAGCCAAATTGCAGAGAAAAATATATATTGAGAGTACTATTAAAGTTTCATTTAAGCACCTGCAAGTTTTAAAATTTCCAAAGCACTCTGAACTTTGCAATCATTATTACATTTCCCTGCCTTATCCCATAAATTTTCTCTTTGATACCATCTTTAATTGCAGTTGGTTGGGTTTTGGTTTTCTTGTTGTTGGGTATTTTTTCTCCACAAGCCATTTACTCACTGACCTGCTTTGGGAGTGAATCAGGAATGAGTACTGGGGCAAGGTATTGTTTTTAATACCCTTTCTTCATTTGTTACAAAAGCCAGTGAGATGTATAGTGATGGAACAATATGGCTGTAGGAAGAAAAGACCAAGACATAGGGCTACAGCGGTTGAATGCTGGCTCACATGGTTGGATTCTTTCCCTCTACCATTTCACCCCTGTGCCTTGCCAGGCATCACACTTTTCCACAGATGGTCACTAATTGTGTGTTCCTCGTTTCTGGGGTCCCAACAGGAGACTCTAGGGTCTGTTTTGCAGAAGTGCTGAGCATTCACAGCTGCAACTGAAGTTAGTGATACTTGTGTTTTAAACCCATAAAGGACTATGTAATATTATATACTCTGAAATATCCATATGATAAGTTTTAATGGAACTGGTTAGTGAAGTCAACTGGCATGAAAAATACAGGGATTTGAATGTGGAGGAAGTTTGGAATTTCTCATGTCAAAGGTACAAAACTATCTGTATTTTGGATCCCAACAAGGTGGGGGGAAAAGATTTACCAAGAGGGCCCCAGCCCTAACTGGATGGATAGCCATCTCGAAGGGGATATTAAGAGTAAGCAGGGAGCTTACAAGGGATGGAAAAAAGGATCAACCAGCAAAGAAAGCTACGTCTTGGATGTCAGGAAGTATACAGGCAAAGTCAGAACTGCCAGGAGTCAGACTGAGTTGAACGTTGAAAAGAAAATCAAAGCAAGCAGCAGCAAGAAGTTCTTTGGTTATAGAAAGAAAAAGAGAACAAGAGAAGAAAGGAGATGAAATTGGAATGCTATGTGAACTAAGGATATAGCAGGGATTTGATTTTCAATGTATAACCCAAGAAAGTGAGTAAATACCTCAGTTTTCAAACAAGGATGATGATGAGCAAGATGAGAAACAGGAATGAGGATCTGGAGAAAGGAAAGTAAGATGAAGCAAAATTCAAAATATTTACTACGATCAAGTGAAGAGAGCGGATAATCTCCACTTCTGAATGCTGAAAGCACTGGCACATGTAATTGCAGGTCACAGGCAAAGTAATTTAATAAGTCTATAAAGTACTCATGCCAGGTAACTAACAAGAGTAAATGACACATTACTATGAAATTATATATAATATTTCTAGTAAATTGAAAGCACAAGTTGAGTGCTGCTGAAAGGGAGGAAATCTGATTTGGGGGATTTGCTTGCCTTCTAGGCTCACCTCCCTAATATGGAGCATTTAAAATTTTGTTTTAAAGATAAGGAAAATTGGAAATAGTGGGGAAAAGAACTAAATTTCTTGGGGTGTATCAAATTTTGTCATGCTAGGATAACCTGATATCCATGTTTCATATTTGGTGGATTTTGTCTGTGTGTACTTCTCTGAAAATTTCTTATAGATTATATGTGGATAATATGAGTAGTTAAGAGGCAACAGACAGAGTTTAACACTGAAGCTTCAAGGTAGGTAAAAGGGTACACAGGAATGGCAGGTACTCATAGGTGAAGGACAGCTGGCAAGAGAACACAAGTAGATGACTGCAAAGATGGTTTTGGTCCTCACCTCCTCAAATATTTTCATTAATGATGCTGGCTCAGAAAAAAATCTGCTCTTGACTTCCAGACGGGAAGCACTCAAAAAAAGGAGAGATCCAAATACCATATACAAAGAATTGTGTGACACTGAGGACTGCACTGTTTGTGAGGTCATGCACATCAAGAGCTAAAGCCAGACATTTCTGCTCTAGGCTGAGAACTCATCAATTTTCCTATGCATGAGGAGGAAAAAAGCCTGGGGTTTTGAGTTACATGGTGACAACAAATGTTCATGTCATTTGAAGGAGCCCAGGAAGTAGCAAATGAAACCCTTAAACTATGTCAAAGATAACCTCAGTAAAGTTAGGGAGGAATTAATACTATTTTACAAGGTACAGGTGAAATCCAAGAAGGGTATACCATGCAGATTTCTAGCCCTCTATGGCAAAGAATGATTAATTTAAACTGGAACCTATGTCTATCTTATGGAAGAAAATAAAAACTGCTTTGCCTTGTAGAAAAAGAAGCTGAGGCAGAAAATTGTTAATCTCTATAAATACATGTGGAGAGGGGTTTGAAGGTATGGGGAGAGTGAGAAGGAGAATAGTCAATACTGGATTTGAAGAATGGTTCTCTAAGCTAAAGAAAATTAAGGGCAAAAGAATGCACAGATATGAATTACATGTGTGTGCTTTAGGCTAGGAACCGGGATGAGCTTTGTGAGTATCAGAAGGCTACTGAAAACCTTCTGGTAGAAGGGAGATGAGCAAAAATGCTGTACTACAGCTGCAGCTAGCATCCCTCTAGTGTGGGCTGACTTTCCTGCTGCTTCCTCTCTCTCTGACCGGCAGCAGCCTGGATTCCTCTCTCCAAGCTCCATGCAGGTTGCTACATGTTCTCTTTTAAATACGTTTGTTGTTGCCATGTCCTTTGCGCCAGTACTTGCTGATTTTCTGAGGCCAGACATTACGAGCACATAAGTCACAGAAGAGACTAGGAATCTTGTCTTGCCAGCCCATTATAGTCTCAGAAGTCTCACAGATGTTCAAATATATTGGTTTTGAAATGAAACTCCCACTATGTGGTTGAATTATTGCTGCTAGTGAAAGACCTGCCTCCACCCTATCTGGCTTCCCTTTGTTGTTTGGTGGTGCTTTCGTGGTTGTTTGTGTCACTGGCGTATCTTATGTCCAGTGACGGCTAAAGCTCAGCATTTCCAAATTCTGGGCTTGGTTCCATTTATCGTGACACTAGGACTTTATTCCATAGTAATATTGGTATTTTTCTCTACCTCTGTCTTGTATTTGCCCACAGCAATGGGCTGGGTTAAGCATGAAGGTCCATCCCTAATCCAGTACCTGTTTTCTGAGGATGGTCTGGGCCACATGACTGAAGAAGGCTGTGGGAAGAGTTCAAATGTAGTGAGACTTCCTCAAAACACTCTCCAGGCTTCAGGAATTTGTGGCTTGGGTTATCCCTGAGCCAGAGATGGGGCCTTTGTTTTTAATAGCTCTGATGGATTTTTCTTCTGTGAATTTGTTCGTGAATTTTTAAATGCAAGTTAACTTGTGGTATCCCACAACATCCTGTGGTAAGGGGTTAGCTGGCTTTTCTGTGAGTTAAGAAAGAGAAAAGCTACCTTTTTATTTGTTCAAAAAATGCATCCTGCTTTTCATTTGATGCCCTCTGGCTTGTGTATCAGAAGGAATAGTGTGTAGTTGTTTCCTATGTACCATGTTTAGGCCACTTGTGATTTTACAGGCGTCTATCATATTGTCCCTTGGGCTGACTGAAGGCTCTTAGTCTGTTTAATCATTCCTTAGATGGAAGCCAGTTCATAACTTTCGCCAGCTTTGGTATCCTGCTCCTTATGTTTACCAGATTTACTAATTGTTTAGTTGTAGGGGATAGTGGTTTCCTCCTGTGGCAGTTTGTACTGGGATTAGTTTGCAGGCAGTACTGAAAGGTGAACTGGTAGTGCCCTTGAATTCCCAAGAGCTCAGTCAGATGGTGTTTGGGTTTTGATCCTTTAATGTGGCTCTGTCCAGTGCTCGAAGCAGTGCTTTGAGCTGCCAGTTTTGCTGACTTCAAGGTGCTTAACACTGTCCCTGTTCCTCTCTTACTTCTTTCTGGCACTCCCTTTCCCTGTACTCATTCATCCTCCCTGACCTTCTGCAGACTCTTTCACCCCATCTTGAGTGCTCCCATCCCAAGTATAACAAACACAGCTCTAAAAAATAAATCTGTTCCTAACAACAAGCCTTACAACTTCAGATGCTAGCAGATCAGAGCCTGACTAGTCTACCTCTCCATCCTCTTCCCAAACTTTGCTTGCCAGGCCCAAGGGTGCCTCCTCCTTGCTGTCTCCTGCCCTTGTGCCCCCTACCTATGCTAACTTTCCATAACTATTCCCCAAAGCAGCCTTCTTCTATCTGATGATCTTGAACACCTCCCAGAAGAGGAAGCGTAGCCCTGTCCACGTTGTCAACACAAGAGCCACAGCTTATTCCCTCAGCCTCACTCAGCTCACCATTGCACAGTAAAGGGAAGGCATGGAAAGGAGTAGGCAGCCATCTGGTAGCTGCACAGAGTTCTTCAGACTAGCCACAACCTTTAATCCTGTCAGCTTCCTATCCTTGTGCCACTGCTGGCTTAAAGTGAATTTCCTAATTTTCAAGTGCCTGCCAGAGAAGGAGTGAAAGCTTCCAGGAAGGAAAAATAATAAAAAAAGATAAGAAAAGAAAGCAGGAAAGGGAGAGACAAAGTTGTCTTGCCTCTTTCCTTCCTCTTTCTTGCAATTGTCTTGAGGCCACACAGGTGAGCTACCCTTATCTGAGAGCAGCTGTCTTCTCTGCCCCACAGACCACGGCACTTTAGGATATTCTTACTCTTTTCCAGGTCTATCCAGGACTACTCCTGTGTGGCATCATTGTATGTTAATTGCCTAAGGCAGAGCTAGGAGGAAGCAGAACCCAGAAGAGCAAAGGGCCGTCCATGTAAATCAGTGGATTCCACCTTTCATCTCCTGGTCTATGCATTGCTTTTATCTCTCTCTTTCTCAGGTCTGAGCAGTATCTCTCAGAGATCAAAAGATGTCTGGCTTCATCTTGTCTGCACTCAGATACATTACACTCCTAGTACTTGCTTGGGAATTGGTTGTGATTGTTATCATGTGATTAACTGGATTGCCCGTTCTTGTTACCTTTGGCTACTGCAACAGTGCCCTGGTGAACTACACGCTTGGTGCCTCCGAGTCCCTCTAGTTAGTGACAGGTTTAGTTCTTACCAGAAAACTCAAGTAGCTGGATTTGTGACAATAATATTGAGATTATTGATAAATGCCAAATGTGATGGCAAATAGATGACTGGCAGTTAGGTCCAGTACTGCAAGCCACTGCTGACATCAAGAACACAGAGTACTTTTGCCCAAAGCAATTTTGGTACCTTACTGGGGGGCAGAAGTCTTTACAGCATTCTGCTATGTTGCACCCTTGCATCTTGCTTTGATGGCTTTCTCTTGATTAGTAGACCATTGATTTATTTTTCACTGCTTTTTGGCGGAAAGGGTTACTGTCATTTGAGGAACTACTGTTAGTGACTTCATCATGGCTAGATTTTCAGCTACACACGGAAAGTCATTTCTGGCTTCAGCTTGTCTTGTAAGTGTGTTCTTGAAATGTGGCTTTATATGCTGGAGA
Organism: Eurystomus gularis; assembly: GCA_013400335.1. Classification (NCBI taxonomy): domain Eukaryota; kingdom Metazoa; phylum Chordata; class Aves; order Coraciiformes; family Coraciidae; genus Eurystomus; species Eurystomus gularis. The sequence goes on along the minus strand of VZZY01006165.1, from coordinate 486,771 downwards.
ATATTGAACAAAGTAATTATTCTTGTTCCTGAGAAAAAAATTCTGATTAGTTACATGATTTGTGCTGACCTCCTGTTAGTGGGGTGGCCTGTCAATGACAACAAACTTTGCACTCCAGTATGTTTTTGTGTTTGTGGATGGGTTGGTTCTTCCTGAAAATTTGCACCGAGTAAGAATTAGTGAACTGATCAATTAATCCAGTCTTATATTACTTGCTTAACAATGTTGTATTTCCAGTAGACTGGAAGTTAATTCTGGTAAGTTTGTTAATCTATTATATTCATAGAAACCTTTTTTGGTGATAGGTTAATTGAATATAAAAGACACTTTAGCTTACCGTTTACTTGCTACCAGTCCAAATCTTTGCTGAGGCCAAAATTGGCATCTGTGCGAACTGTTTGCTACATTATTCCCATGGCCTAGTCATCCCTAACTGCCTGGAACCACAAATCATTTGCTCATTCCTGTTCAAGCCATCAGCCTAGCCCTCTGGGCTTTGCAGAATCCAGCAATAAATCTAGCTCTTATGACCCAGATCTTCTGAACCCTAACCTTAAAATTAAGGTTAATAGTCCAGAGACCCCTAAAAGCAAGAGAATTAATCACAAGCCATTTGTCTCTGATAGCCCAGCTTCTAGTCCTACAGGTCATGCAGTGCCCAGCAATAAAACTATCTCTTTACTCCTTGCTGTCCCAAAAGTAACCTGAACCCTAACCCTAACTTTTAACCTACCCTGGAAACTGATATCTGATCCTGAATTAACCATGAATCTTTATCTGTGGTACAATGAAGAGGTATTGTTGGTTAGCCTTAGTGTTGATGACATCAGAAACTGAAAAATAATGGCTTAGGGTTACCTGCTGTGAATTTCTGTGCCAGCGCATGGCCTCATGACAGCCAGTCTGAATGAGTAAGGGTAATTTCTGCTGTTGTTATGGTTAGAAATGCAACTGAAACTAGCTGGCAGAAATGCTTAGTTTTCTGGCTGTGATAAACTGACAGGTTGTAATTAGGAGTAGGTCTGAGTATAGAAAATGAAGAACTGGTGAATTAGTTTACTTTTGCAACAGGATCATTTCCTCCTCAATGAGGCAAAGAAAAGGTCTGGAGCCAGAATCTTCTAGTGATGGAAACAAATAAGAGATCTAGAGGCACCATGGTAGATGCTACCGTATTCTTCAGATCTGAAAATATTGACCTGAAAGATTTATTCTTAAATACCTATTCTTATTCCAGTATCTATGTAGAAACAATCCTCTCCAACCATGCAAGCTACAGAAAACTATAGTTTGTCTTCAAAACCCTAGACCTAATCTAGCCTACCTCCAAGTGGCCAAGAATGCTAAACTAGATGCTCTTCCTGAGCGGTCCAACACCCATTGCCTGGAGGACTCACAGAATAAAGAAAAAAAATTGTCCTGTAGTGTCTCTTGGTTGAAACCTTTCCTATTCCAAATGCTACTATTGTCTTAATGCTAGTATAGAGGCCAAGAACAGGCAACTTGGTGTCTGAACATGGCAGATCTTCAAGTCCTGTAATAGGACCTGCTGAGTAATAACAACCTAGAATACTCAGACCATGCTACCCTGAATGCTAAACCTAACCCAGCAGTTTCCCTATGCTGGCAAAGAGAAAGGACGTCTTCTGATTTGCGTTTGAATATGAGTTGTTCTGAGTGTTAGAATTTAGTTTAGGTTTACAGGTAGTTTCAGAAAGTGAGAAAATCTCTTGCAAGCCCCAATGGATTGTTAAGATTGCAGAGAAATGGCTTATAATTTATTTAAGCCAATTGTGAATTGCAGTTCTTTCTTCAGGTTTGGGCAAAGTTTAGGCCTGAGGAACCCTAGCTTTAGTTTTATTACCCAAATTCATGGTTTCCAGTGAGGGAAGATGATGGATGTAGCTAGCAGACACACAAGTCTTACAATGAATGTGATTCCTTCCATGGGTTTCAGACTTCACCTTCAGGGTAGGGTTTAGGCAGTGAAAACTGTGAAGCAAGATTTGTTCCTGAATCTTACAGCCACTCAGAAGGTAAGATGTGGGCTGAAGTTAGTAGGGGAAAATAAGTTATGACTAATTTCTTATCCCTCATCAGACGCGACTAGATTAAAATAGACTAGGACTAAACAACTTGCAACTCATGGGAACCATAAAATTAACCACAAACTATTTGACCTGCAGGCTGCTTACCTCATGTTGGTCATGTTGGCAAGTTCCCAGAATAAGAAAAGTCCCTGAAGTTCTAGACTTCCTCTCCCCCATCTTACCTCTGCCCCGAAAGACAGGTTCTTGAAGTGCTGAAATTACTCATCAGTTATTTTTCCTGCTAGCTGTGTCCTTCATCTTACCTGTTATGACTCACAAGGTACAAGCATAAAACTATTCAGAGACTTCCTCCCCCTCAGCTTTATCCCTGGAAGGGGGTTTGCCTTCTTACAGAAACAAAACTTAAATCATTTCTGTCAAATGAACACATGACTCTGGCACAACTTGTAAGATTCCAGACTAATATTGTTACTTCTTCTTTTCTGAAAGAAATTCTGTCTGTAACCATATTCCTAACCATGATCTGAAACAGAAATCACAAACCATTAGAGAAAAAAAGAAGTTAATTGTGAATGAATTCTTCCTACTAACTATATCTCATCTGTCTTTATCATAGCAAGACTTGCAAGACTCAGAAATAACCTCGTTTTATGTTTCTTCTCTTCCTATCCTACCAAGCCTAAGTGTCTGAAAGCAATGCTTACAACTCAAAAGAAGTTATTTGAAATTCCAAGGTTTCATATTAAATCTAGTTCTATTCTGTAGTATTAATTTTGAGCTGAGTCATAGACTAGACAGAAAAAATATCACACACCCTTTCTCCAGACTAACAACTACTTTCTTCATCCTTCTCCACCAGCACCTGCAAGATTTATGCTTGTGTTTCATTCTAGATTTCCTTGTACTAAGTTGAAACCCTTGAGCTGATCCCAACCCTAGCCTGAAGGCACTAAAAGTAATCCAAGAGAATTTACAATACAAACATACTATATTTCACATTGCAAACTCACAGTTTTAAACTGTACCCTTCACCTGCTCATTTGAAATTCCAAGATTCAGAAAGCAAAGTAGCTCCTTGCTTCCTATCCCAACTCTTGTCAGAAACACACTTGCTGTGCTGCTACTCTGTGCTACAGAGTCTCCAGGCAGCCCCAGGAGTTCTCTGGCAAGGCAGGTCAGCAGCTGGGTGAAGGAGGTGAAGTTTACTGAAGCAACCCATGTGCACATGGCTGGCTAAGTAGATGTACCTGCCAGGGATGATCTTTATAGGGAGACACGTAACAGGTTGGTGTAGCTGCTCCCTGAGAATACAAAAGGTAGTAGAGATGTCCTTCCTAGCTAGTTCCTAGTTTCACCTGCTGAAGTTGTCAGGGGAGACCCTTTTTTTCAGGTAATGGCAAATTAACTCCTTGTCCAAGGCATGTTGCCTTAGTCTCTTTATTGTCCTTTGTCATAAGACATAAGAAACCCAAACACATCTATATTTCCCCTGTCCCCTGGTAGCAAGAAGTGTGGAAACTCAGTGGGCACTTCCTGGAGCTCTGGCCTTGAGCTCCAGGCCTGTGAAGTACCCACGGCCAGAGGCTGTCATGGCCAAGGGCCTTCCTTGTACCTTGTACCTCAGTACCTCTGTACCATTTTCTGAATTCCAAAACAAGTCTAGGCCTGTCCCCAGTAGCCACCATGAACGACATCTGATTCTGCCAGTGCAGACAGACCTTATAAACAAAAAGGACAGCTCTTTCAGAACCTTCCGTCAAAACCTAGACTTAACCACAGATTAGCAGCTCCCAAATACTAGAGACCTTCTGGCAGTGGTTGGCCTCATAGGATCTGGCAATAGCATGTTATCCTCTTATTCCAAAGCAAATGAAATCAGGAAGAGGCAAGTTTCAAAATGCTAAGGAAGTTGGTTCTTTTCAGATCATATAACAGAGGCACAGAATCCTTTGCTGGATGACCTGTGGATTCTGTTTACAGGTGCTCAGGGTGAGGTAAAACTAACAAGATCATGAAAATTAAATTCATGGCTGAATGTTGGGGGTGTGTTTTCAGGCTTACTCTGTTTTATACTCCAGGCATCTCCCTATGATTGTTCTCAGAGCCAGATGGACTGTTGATTTGACCTTCTATGGCCAATTCCATGTTCTTAAATCCAAGCTCTACAGAGCTTTATCAAGTATGGCCAGTGATCTAAAACAGCCACTGGGAAAAGCCACTCTTACCCACCATATCAAATCCATTTTATAGCCAAGCTGAGCTCACAGCCCAGGAGTAAATCAAACCGGCCAGTCCCAAATCCTAACCCTGACCTTAGCATGTCCCATGAACCCGGAACACTAATCGCAGTTCACTTTTCTTTGAAAGCCATGCAATGAACAATTGAACATAATTTATCAGACTCATTTTGAAGTTTAAGCCGGTGCTGTAGGTGCTGCCAGAACTAAAAGTGCCTCAGAAATAATCTTCATCTTTCACCCTTCCTTACCCTATTCCTGCAAGCCTTGAAGGATGTAGCAATAATGATGCTTTTTTCATCTCCACGTTTCACATCTCTAATACCAACACTTGTCCAAAGCTATACCATAGCTTTTTGACCTCTTATTTCCCAAGCCATAAACTTTTTGCTGGTGCTGGCAATGCAATCTTTCAACTAGCTCTGTGAGTGTTGCAGGATCTGGCAATGAAATCAAGCTCTTCTTTTTCAAACCCTAATGCTGTCACCAACCTTAATACTAGTTTTACCTAAATCCTGACACCTCCACTGCTCTTCCAATCTCTTCATCTGCTAAAAGCTATTCTTCCTTCTCAAGCAGCTGTATGCTGAGACAGATTTCTTACACTCTTTGCACTTGTATTCAGTGGCTGAGAATGTTGATTTCTGCCTTTCATGTTCTTCCCACAGTATGTACACAGAGCCGTGCTTTTCACTGGCTGTGTCCTGAGTCATTGCCTTCTTTATCTTGCATCTACGTACTTGTTCTGCACACTAATGGCTGTCACTGTTTTGATTTTTCCCTTGGACAGCTCCTGTGCTGTTGACATTTGTATGAGTTTCCCCAGGGTTGGAGAGATTTCTCTTGATATTTTCTCCTGCAAACTGAAATCACATGTCTCACAAGTATGCTGCTTCTGATTAGAGAACCTTTTTTTGTCTCCAGAATTACATGTGGATACCAGAGCTCTCCATTGTGTAACTCACATATCTAAGTTACCCTCTTCTTCTTGATGCCAGGTAAAACCAAAATACTTTCCCCACTCCCATTCCAACCCCAATACCTGTCCACAAAATCTTTTTGCCTAAAGTAATGTACAGCTATCTATTATTCCTGTACTTCCCAGCCAAAGCACAGGATAGAAGATAGGGACGAATCTCTGCCTTATTAATCCTTACCACCAGTTGTGTATTCTGGACCCATTTTCCTGTTGTACTGTTTGAACGATTATGCAATACTATTTGTCTAGAAATCCAGCTTTCCTGTGGAGCGAGTCATATTGCTTCTCTCCATAAATGTTGCCTTGTTCTCTTCTTAAACACGCACCCTTCTTCAGTGTGAGCGTCACTCCTCCATCACTTCTATCTTAGGTAATAAAATGGCAGGATTTCATTATCCTTCAATTAAAGAGGCTCTTTATTAGGAGAAGCCTGTTCACAGATGCTGCAAGTCAACTCCAGCTAGCACTATGACTACATAATGCAAACAGACTGGTGCCTCCTCCAGACTTTCTTCTCCTCTAGCTCATACTCCATGCAAGTTGCTACATCTCCAAAGAGACAGAAGCAATGTACACAGTTATTGGTACGGTTTGTGCCCTTTTCAGATGGCCTTAACCTCAGATTGAGGATCTTGCTTACAAATTCCTTGTTTGTTGCTTGGCTTACACAGCTGTGTTCCCCTCAGCAGAAACCATTTTCAGCCAGTTTTTTTCAGTAAGAAGATACCATTCAGCTGAGTTCTCTGATTCAGCTTGGGGCTGGAAGGAAGGGCAAGGGGAGAAGAGCATGAAACGAAGTGGAGGTGGTGGAGGGTTTGTTTCTAGACTCTAGTCCTGACTTGGGTTTCATTTCTGCTGAGATCAGGTCATTGATTCAAACACTGCTACACCCAGTTTGTACCAGTTCAAATAGAATTCAGACTGACAGGCTCCAGCAAACGCTCTCTGATAAATGCATTGATTGCATCTTTCAGGTCCTTTGAAAACAGCAATACTGTAGTGATGTATTTGGCCTGATGTTTTTCTCGGGGGCTTATGCTCAATTCACTGGTCCCTGGGCTGCATTGTTTTACAGAGAGAGGCTTGTTTCATGCAATCTGTGCTGAGTTCACACAATGTGCCCTCCGATGGCTCCTTCCTCCAATCAGTTCCAGTAATTTGGCATTACTAAGAAGAGGTGGACATATTTTGTTTCATTTCAAACCCACTCACACACTTTTGAAATGAGGAACAGAACTCCAAAAGGATTAAATTTGTTTTCCTTTTAAAGGGGGCAAAATGCCAATTTGGGCTGCTGTGAAGAGAAGGAAGTCCTGAATTAACAATGTATGGGCTCCTAGCTGTGGCCAGGCACTCTTTCCCTGGTTGAGTTATGCAGAGGAGAAAAAATCCCCTATTATCAGTGGATCCTGCTTCTTGCAGCTGTGCCCCACAACTTCTGGAAAGCTCTGCCATTCATCCCGTTCTCCCAGGAAGCGATTCTGCTGTGGGCATAAATTGTAGCCCCCATGTTTATTCATTTCTGGATGGGAAAAGTAATGGCAGCTTGTCCTCTCTAGGGGAGGGCAGTTACTACATTTGTCTGCTTTGAGAGGTGTGTTTTCAGGAGTCACTAACTCCTGGCCATTTCCCTTTTGGATTGGTGGAATCTGGAGCAGAGCCAGGGCAGTGTGAGTGGGAGAAGTTGAGTAAAAGAATTATGCCTAAGCCCTGTCTGCCAATGCTCCTGCCACTGCTGCCCAAGAATTTAAACTGCATGCAGGGTGAATGGAGAATATTTACAGCTGAAAGGCGTATGGATGGCAAAATACTGAGCTGCAGCTCTGGGCAAAATGTTTCTGGCCATGACAGTAATATGAAACTTTCTTGTTGGGCTCTTAAGGAAAGCAGTGTCCTTCAAAGCAGGGGCTTGTTTGTGTCAGAGCAAAGCCACTCTGCATTTGTTTATGGTGGCATACACCTTGAGTTTTGCTGTCTTATGGCACCTTGCCTCCATGCCTTTGCTGCTGCTAGATTTCAGAATGGGTGGCAAAGTCTTGTACGTAGCAGAGCAAGCCTGTTTTTCTTTCATTGCCTTCTCTCTGAACAGATTAAGTGTAAAGAATCCATGTGTAGAACCAGGCTGCTTTTCTTCACAGCAGGTGAAGAGAAGAGATTTTGGGAGGAGGAAGGCCTGTATAGCTCCCCATCTGACAATTTATGTGACTTATTTTTTACAGCTGTCCAAATTACCTCTTAAAAATCTGCATATTTGCAATAACTGTACACACCATTTGCCCCTCCACTTTGTCTTAAAGTCTCTTGCCACTATGCAATGAAGCTGGGGCAAGAGCAGCGGAGTTTGCAGCTGTGGCCTCAGATTAGCAGAGGTGAACCCAGGTAACGACGGGTGAGGGCAAAGCAGCTGGCACGGTGGAGCTATCTGCTGAGACAGCTGGATATCTCTGGAGAGCAGTAACTCCCTGCTCCCAGCTGCTGCTGCTGCCAGCACAACTTCTGTGCTTCTGCTCTTATGGTTTTTTTCTTTCTCTGCTTGGGGCTCAGAAAGCTGAGCAGCAGCTCAGAGACTGCTTTGCTAATGGGCTTATGGATTGCATCATCGTTTTCCTGCAAATGTGTGGTACAATCAGCAACGCAAACTTCTCAAGTGGAGAAGTCACGACTTAGGACAACTTCTTTCAGAAGATGTGGCACCTAGATTTTGTTTTAGTTTCTTCATCTTTTCTTTCTTTTTCCTAAAATAATGCAAAGATGCCTAGGTAATAAGCCAGTTGCAGCAGCTAAGAGCATGAGAGAGAAACTCGAACTATCATTATGGGTACAATAAAAACTGAGCAGCTTGAAAGCCTTGATGTTTGCTGAACACTCTCTCCACTCAGCTGGGGGAAAAGCACTCCCTCTGAGCTGCTTGGGTGTGTGAGAGGCAGTGTGTCAGCCTCAGTGTCCGGCAAGGTGACCACGATTTAGAGGATTGAGAGTGATACCGAAATTTTCTCCTTCTTGTGGGACCTACATGACCATTGCCATTATTCCAACAGAAGCAGTGGAGCAGGAACAGAAAAGGGAGAGTTATGAGTTTTCCAACTCCCTCCAATTTTTTTTTTTTTCCTAAGCCTGGGATTTTATAAAACTCCAGCTCCAAAACACATTAAAAGCCTGAGCTGCTTACAAAACCTCCAGCTCCACAGGGTTTGCTTATCCTTAGTAATTATCACTTAATATTTGGCCAGGCACAGCTATCTTTCTGTCTTATAAGGATAAATGTATTTGTTTCACTGCTATCTGAGCTCTTTTTCACCATCAGACAGAAACCTATAGTTTATTATTCCTGGACAGAGGCCTACACACACTATGTGTTACTTCTGTAGTTCCCTCAGTCAGTGGGAAATGTTTTAGTATTATTATCATTAAATATTTTGCCAGACACTGTGGTCTTCCAGCTTTCACATAGATAGGGAGGGAAGGGATGTGTGGCTAAAGTGCAGGCTTAAGAGATGGGAGACAGGAGGTTTTTTTCCTTATCTGTGCCAAACTGCTTACAGAGAAAATTCCTCTGGTAACTAGAAAGGCTACAAGGCCCTTAACTAGCTACTATCTCCTCACACTCAGGCTTCTCAACCCATCAAATTCAATGAAGCATTTCATGACCACAGGTGCATTTAACAGTAAGGCTCAGACTTAAATAACAGATGCAATACTTCTTTGCATCATTGTTTTTTGATATGTGTAGAACAGTACAGGCTTAGTTCATATTTTTAAAGGAGAAATTAAAGTCTCCAAGGATCCTCTTTGATTCATGGTTTCAGTGGTTTTTGTACCTTCTGAACAATTGATTCATTATTTCAGTGGGTTTAGTATCTTCTGAACTGAGTATTTGTTTGTTTATATGTATTTATTCTAAAGGGTTAAACTAGAATTGTACGTAATGAAGTCTAAATACATAAAAGACCAATACCTACTTATTTAATAATGTTGCAAAACACAAATTAAAAAATAAATCTTAAGCTCACATCTTTCAAGGTTTTAAGGCTGTAGTTCGGAGTGGAAATGATAAGCACTAGGTGCTTGAATACCTACAAAGCCTTTAATTTATGCAATATTTACAATTTTTATTATATTAATATTACATATCACAGTGTGTTAGTCTAAAAGAGTGATGTCAGAGCTGGGTGAGGCACGCTATCATGGCAAAGTGTATTTGCAGTAGGAAATACACTAGTTTCAGACTTCTAAATCCTCCTGTGCCATCACACTGCTCTCCTGATTGTCATTCCTGGACAAAGATCCTGAAGCTTGTAATACCATGTATGAGAGTTCCTTTAACCACTGTCTGAAACAACATGTGCCAGTCATCTCATCTGGGCTGACGTGTCTGTAGTTTCCCCAGATATTCCCCACTGTTCCAAAGGGAAGGCTTACAGGCAGCAGCAGTGGGCAAAAAGCAAGAGGAAACATCAGCAAAGAGCTGACTCCACAGAAAATGAAGGATCCCTAACTCCCATCACAGTGGTCTTACTGTGAAAGGAGGAAGGTTGAACCCACACACCTCACTCAGAGGTTCACATCTCAACCTTTCTGTTGGACTGACTTGCAATCCCCTGACCTCAGCCAGAGTTGCTCAACTTTGAAAATCAGGCCCCTTTAGGTACAACTGGAGCATATTGATTTCAGAGCTGAACTTGAGGAAATTCCAGTCTACTATATTACCCGTCCACCTGCACTTTGGGAGATGTAACTGGACCAGGAAGAAACTAGGGCTTGTAGTTTGGCAGAAGGACTGGATGCAGGTGGATGTGGAAGAGCTGTATTGCCAAATGCAATAGGACTCTGATCCCTTCCACCCACCCCAGGAGCCGCCTGCTTTTCCCCCAGCAGCAGAGGCCATAAGGACCAGCAACTCACGCAGTGGTGAGCAAGTTAATAGTTCTCCTAATGGCCTACATGCGCTACATGCATCAAATGAAATGAGTATGAAAATGGTTCATTACCTGCCTGAGATCCAAGGTCAGGTTTTTCAAAGGAATTTAGGTACATAAACTTGCAGGTGGACAGCTAGTTGTGCTCACAAAAGCACTCACGTGCCAGATTCCCATGGATTTCAGTATGGGTTAGATGCATGGAGATAGAGTGTCTCTAGGCATCCAAGTCCTTTGAGAGGTGAAGTATTTTGCATTTACTGCAGCATCCTGCAGGGTGCATAAGGATTATTACTATAGAGCAGCTTGTGTGCTGTCAATCCAACATACTGGCTTACCCTGCAGGGACTTGTTCATCTTCCCATACCCAGTGGAACAAAATCTGTTGCATACATCCCACGTATCTACCATCCAGGGAACAATGCCTATTTGCGTTCTGGAAGCCTTCTCTTGAGTTTACTTTTCTTATTAAGAAGGGAAGAAGATAGGGGGGTGGGAGGGAGTGGAGAGAGAGAGAGGCAACAGTGTCCAGCACACAGCACATTACCAGCTACACTGCCAATTAACGTGCCAGGATTCCCTCACTCGCACATGTTATGTTGTTTTGATGTAACTAAACGACAGTTGCATTCAGCTGCTTCTTTCTATGGAAAAAACATCTTCAAAAGAGCAGATGAGCGTGACCCCATTTCTCATTTTGTTTCCTATTACTTTAATTGTATATATATTGAATGTATCATCTATCGTGGAAAATTGCTTTCGTCTCTGCAACATCTGCAGGACACTACTATGGCAAAGACTAGTGCATCTGCTGACGCAGCTTTTGCTCTCCCCATTTGTTATTCCATTTCATATACACAAATTTCAAACCTGTGTTCCTAAAGCTAGCCTGCTGAACCCACTGATTTCACTGGAAAGCGCAGGTGCTCAGAGACACAGCAGAGCAGGCCATTTTTGTTTAGGTGTCTAAATATGCCTTTACTAGCTTAGACATTTGGACTCAATGTTTTTGCTCTGGGAGCATTAATCTTGCATCTCAAGTGTACACTAAATTCCAGTTTGCTTCCTCCATCTCAGTCTGCTAAAAATTTGGTTCCATGTTTTTATTAATACCATTCAGCAGAGGTTTTTTTCTTTTGCTTCAACCACACTGTCAACCCACTGCTTGCTCATTGGTGATCCCAGAATGATCTAGAAGTAATGTCCTGTGTGTGCATACAGCATTTATTGTTAGAAGATGAATGTAACCCTGATGCTGAAGCCAATATTTTGCATGCCATCCTCTAGTCCTTGTAATCCTGGTAAACCAGAAGAGACTCTGCTTTGACAGCAGGACTGGAAGGTTTGTGCAATTAATGCTAGTGCTAATTTATTCTGCGAGTGGCTCTGTTTAATCCCGTGACTGTCTGTGTGCAGCGCATGCATATCATCCCCGAATGCCTTGGTACACATGTTAACAATGGGAAAAGGACTTGGTGGAAGAATGTAACTTTCAAACTCAGCTGCTTCAGTTGGCAGAGGCTGTTCCTCCCTTCGTCCACAATTTGTCTTACTTGATCTTGTGACTGCCTGTGGAAATGCCCCAAACTGTTTTTCTTGCGTTTTCACCTGCAGGACTTTAAATGAGAGGCAGGAAAAGCATTTCAGCAGTATTGAAGTAAATGGTTTTCTAATTGCACGCTTTATTTTTTTTTTAACTAAATTTTTTCAAAGCATTTGTTTAAAGAATGAAAATACACTAGTTGGGAAAAAGAAAGAAGTAGGAAACTGCGGAGTTCCACATGCTGAGTTCTTTTTAATCCTATTTTTAGGGAAGTAAAGACAGTTTGCTTTCCTTCAAATGAGCTGTCAGTTTACTCTCCAAAGTGAGTGAAAGTCTTTCTGAGGGCCATAGAGATCCTGGGATATCTGCCAGGGACAAAGACATTCATGACAAGGTTCACTACCTGGCCTTTACTTCTTGCTTTTTTAAATTCCACTTGGTAGCATCACCACAGCCCAAGGTGTGCATGCACCTTGTGAAGTCAGAGCTAAGATTAATGTTTGGGACTGGGCCTGCAAGCCATTTTTATCCACTCCTTCAAGTACAAGCAGTTCCTTCTCAGACTGCATTAGTAACAGAACCTGCCCAGTGACAAGGCCCTGTGAGGTAACGCTTCAGAAACATCTCTAAATGGATATGTGTGTGTCCTGGGCAAAGCAGGGAGAGAATTTGGAGCTTTTGCTCTCCTATTCTGCCACTGCAGAAGGGACTCCAGCTGTCTGTAAAGTGCTCTTTGACCAGCTCATGTCAGTTCAATTGCTGAAGGCCACAGTTTTGCAATAGAAAAAGTTGCATATATATATATTTGTAAAACACATATACTTATAAAATTAAACATGATCTACACAGGTCTGCTTAAATCACGGAAATCCCTGGGCAAAACAGAACCCAGGCCAGAGATAGTGACATTTCCAGAAGCACTGAACCCTGTCTTGCAGCTCCCATCTGAGAGATGCACTTGTTTCCAGCTCCTGAGGCACCATCTCTAACTGTGTGTGTCTGGAAATCCTTACAGCCTTTTGAATCTCTCTTATATTGCGCCTTTGACCAGGTTAAATCCTGGCAAAAATGAATGGCTTTAATTTTGTAATATCTTGCACAAGTAATAATTATCAGGGCATCCAGTAAGGAATGAATCAGTTTTTGAAAAGGAGTGAATCTGGATCATAACTAAACCTCATAGCTGATATTTTTGTTTAGACTGACTAGGTAATTTAGTTCAAATGTCTAAATGCTCACATGTAGCATATTCAAAAGACTCTGAGTCCTTTTCCAAGAGGCATGAAAGTTGCTAAGTTCCTGGGACTTTCCATGGGAATTAGGCTTGCTAGGTATTTTAAGAACAAAAACAGCAACCAAAAATTGACGTTTCTAAGTCACTTCTGGTGCTTTGCAAATGTTACATTCCAATCAGGTCAGTCCTTATTTTAAGCACAAAAGCTTCTATTTTCACCTGAAAGCTGATATTCTGTTCTTTTGGGGCAGGATTAATAGATTTGCTGGTCTCCTCCTTGCTTGATAGAATTGGCTTCCTTTGGGGGTTTTTTGGAATCACAAACAGAATAGCCTTACAGTGGCCAGTAACTCACTTCTTGGTGAAATGAACTAACACACAAGTAGTGTAAATTCACCACAAGCCACAGGTAAGAGGGGAGAAGCTTACATTAGTGCAACCGTAAACATGGATTTAGTATTTGTATGTATTTAAGCCATTTACACATTTACGCCTCATTCCTTTGTGCAAACTAGGAGAATGATAAAACGTGCCGAAAGCTGTAGAAATGGAATTGGAAGAGTCCTTTTTTATTAAAAAAACCACCACCTCTCTAAGTTCTTCCATCCATGGCCCTAATGTCAACGGAGTCAATCCTCTGTTGAAGTCAGTGGGAGTTTGCCTCTGATTTCAATGGAAGTAGGTTTTGGTTCTGCCGTAAATCCCCTGTTAAGAGAATCCTACTGATCAGTAATGACTCATTCAGAAACAGAACTTCTGAGGTCTTTGAAAAAAACCCTTTTCCATATTTAGCGCTGCTTAAAATATATTATTTAAAAAATCATGTAACAAATTAGTTCAGGAAATAAAACTGGTTCCCCTTCTTCCTTAAACCCAGCCTCTTCCTCCCTCTACCCAGCTCCTCCGCCCTCAAGAAAAGTGAAGTATACAATGATGCCAGTAATTATGTGTTATGTGATTTTTATTGCTTTGCAATTTATTACAAATGTTTTTGTGGGTGGTACAAAGTATTTGAACAGGTTTTCAAACTAGTCAGAAATTTATTAAATATTGGAGATTGTTATTACAGGTTTTATGATCTAAGGTTGATTTATATGTACAAAAACCAAAGGCAACGCAGTGTAACTCTTTTAGCATTCTTTGTGTGGTAACACTCCACAACATACAGCGAGCCTTTCTGAGCTGAAGGGGCTCTGCATAAGCTGAAGAACAAAATGTGACCATGACTGAAGCAGAAACAAATGCAAAAATATTCTGCAAGCCCTGCTGCTTCCAGTAACTTGGGTAGGGTTTGTAGATAGTCAGCGTTTCCACAGAGTTTTTTGCATAGTTTAGGAAACGTGAACTTTAGATGTTGGATTCAGAACATTTGCCTAAACTAAATGTTGAAGATGCACATGTAGAAATATCTTCCAAAGGAGGAGTCAAATAATTGCTGTTATGATTTATGTCTGATTAAAAACCTCTATGGCAGATTCAAGGAAAGGCACAAGGCACACCACGTGTAACAACTACGGCATAAGATTACCCAGATAATTTCATGACACACATTTTAAACTGTGCAGCAACGAGTAATAGTCAAAAAAGGACACATGGATGTATTTGCCCTGCAGATATCCTGCAGATCCCGGGGTATCTAGCTGATTTTCTCAGAAGTGCTGGTAGACCATGCATATCCTATCCCATTTCAAATACAGATCATAACATCAACCACACCATGCAAGATTCCCCATACATCTTCTCTCCTCATTTGTTTTATTTTCCCTATCAGTCACCCATCAGAAATTATTCCCATCCTTACTGGTTTGAGAACAGATAATAACGAACAGCAACTAACCACAGAAGATCTTAAATTTGAACAGGATGTTTTCAGATAAATAAGAAACATACTTCTGCCTGAAAAAAAAAAAAAAAAAGAAATTCAGATACAATGGCTGTTTATATACATAAAGGTTTTCCTGTCCCTTCTTTCCCCTTAGCTGGTAGAAAACTGTAGATTGGTGATTAATTTAGAATTGGATATTTGTTCTACCCGACATTATTATGGAAAATCCTGAGGGAAAAGCTCATGGCTGTTGCCTGCGCTGAGGTGGCATCACCTTTTCTCCACAAGCCTGGCATGGCTGAGCTTACAGGCAGCTAACTTGCTGGCCCAGAGATTGGGTACTAATTTGTCTTCAGCTGCCAGAGGTAGTGATGGTTGGGAAATGAGTCACATCTCCCTCTGCTTCTGTTGTTGAAGCAGAGGGACTACCAAACTAATGAGCTGCAAGACTTCTTTTTTGAGAAACCTATCTCAAATTGTAAGGTCCCAAAGAAAAAAAAATGCATTGCTTGGGCTGTGGGCCATGTCTATGTACTTGCATTGCAGCCAGCAGCAAAAGGTTTCTGCTTCATTTCAGCCTTCAAAACCCATGGGATTTTTTTTTTTTCTTACATCCTCAAAAACAATGCAAAAAAAAAAAAAAAAAAAAAGGTATTCCTGAGTGTAGAGGAAGTGGTCCAAGTGACCCTCTGGACTGACAGGAAAGGGGAAAAGTCCCAGCAAGACATATATTCAAATCCATGGTGGGCTGCTAAAGAAAAGCCTAAGCTTCAATCTGAGTTTCATTCTAGCCTTGAAAGCAAATCCTGTCTAAACCAAGCAAGGATCCTCACAGACGTTTTCTCTTCGGCCCTTTCCTTCTACCATGCTGTGCCTGTCAGCATAATCTCAAACCTTGCCTAAATGAAAACATGACACACACAGCTCTCCCCTAGGCAGCAGATGAGAGAAATGTCCTATAGCTTAAGCCACCTTTGGAAAGCCTAAAAGCATTATACTGATGAAAAAAAGTATCACGCTGAATGACAGGAGAGGCTGTTACTTATTCATTGGTTGTCAGAGATTTTGGTTGAAAAATTCTGTAAGCTCTAAATCTTTGGCGCAAGTTTGAAGTCTCTGCTGAAGCCATTAAAGCACAAAGCTGTAGCAAAGAGGCACATTGTTCCTTCTTTGGGCATTTAACTCCTATTTACATCAATGGAAATTAGATAATTCACACATCTGCTCCTTCGTCTAACATTTCCAACTATGTCCTTGGGGTGCTGAGCTTCAGACACTAAAAAGGGCCTATTTTTAATGCTAAACAAGTCACCTTCAGAAGTCACAGTGGATAAAATTTGGCACTCCGAAGTGGAGTCACCTAAAGTCCCTAATTATTTTTAATCTATTTTGTATCTTCATTTGCATTTCTGTAAATGCAGGCAAAACTAGACGGCTTCTCTAGCTATATTTGTATCTTCCATCTCTAATTTCAGATTTAGAGTACATTGATAAATATTCCTTTTCTTAACTATGAGGAACGTTTGATTTCCTCCACTATTCCTTGATCCATCCTGAGTGTCCCTCTTCATATTTGCTATTTACACTTTTCAAATTTATTACTAAAAATTCAGGCATGCACATGTGCTCATACACATCCATGTACACCCATAATTAGTGTTTAGGTGATTACACATGAAGGCTGTGCATTTTTCTTGATATAGTAAAAATATACATGTTAAAACACAGTTTTAATGTGTAGTATTTGTAATGTCCACTTCAGCATCTTTCTCAATATGTAATATATGCATTTCAGAGGTATGTTTCCATTCAACACAGCTTAAGAGGCAGACAATTGCTTATCCCTAAAGAACATAATCTTCTGTGAGCAGGTGAGACACTTTTTTGCATCTCTTGATAGTTTCATTGTTTTTTGTCCAGAGTACTTCCAGGCAGTTAACTGGTTTAAGGAATAAATACAATAATTCAGATGATGTCAAAACAAGCATGAAGATCTGCGTGCTGATCTCACAAAGCACTAAGCACCCTAGGTGCAATCCAGAAAACACATTTCTCTGTAGGCGCACCCTTGTATCATTTGTAGCCCATGACTGAAACTTTGAATCCAGTGAAATGGAAGTCAGATATTCTTTGGAGCTCTGTAATGCCAGGGCTTCACCCTGCGAATCTTTAATCAATGCGTTGTGGGCACGTTTCTGCACAGCTTGAAAGAGGGATCATTATCTACAGTGACTTCCTGCTCTATGACATTACATCCCATGGCAGTGGCACAACAGAGAATCTTCTCCTGGAGCACTAAGTGCGTATTTAGGTCAGATTGCATGACTTTATTTTGTATCTTCCTGGACACATATCTAGACATCATCTAGGCAGCTTGCTGGGTTGGCTCAGCCTCAGAAATATGCTTGGTGGCCTTTCTAGGCATTAACTGTAAGAAGCCACCATGATGCTAAATTAAGACTAATTATGCTGATCATCTTCTAGGTACTGGGCTTTCCCAGGGACATTGGTTTTTTTACACAGAAAGGTGAAGAGAAAACTGCCAAGGATTCCTGGTGGGGACATTGCAAAGGACAGCAGCAGAATGTGGGTGAGTCCTGCATGAGAGTGTGTGGAAAACAAGGATGGGCTCATCCCAGCTCTTGCCTTCACGGAGAGGGTGACTAAGCCAGTACTTTGCCCTTCTTCAGAAGTCTATGATTTTCAATTCCTTTTAAGAGTATCATATCTGTGATTCAGACATTCTTCTGCTTAAACTTTTCTCCTTGCTTTTCCATCACATTGTCCTGGTGGGGAGGTTAAACTGGAAGTGTGGAAATGCTCCCCTGAAGCCCCAGATGAGTTCCACAGAAGTGTGCATGAGCCCTGGGCAACACAAGGGGTCTGGCCTCCCTGCAGGGTTCCATCTCCCTGGAAAGGTGTTGGAGGAGCTCCAAGGCCACAAGGATCACAAGGAGAGGCCATTTGCCTCAGAAATGGCTGAGTTTGTAGCAGGTGGGACCCCATGGATCAAGCCCACTCACAGCAGACTGGTGACCTTACATGATGGGACTGAGCCAGGTTGTGACAGATGGTATCCCTGGATCTGAGACTGGGTCCTGGCTCTTACTGTTTAGTTAATTAATTGGGAGGAACATACAAATTAAATTTTGAACACAGTATAAAACCCTCTGGTTTTGTAGATAGCTTAAATCCTATGCTGGAGTAAAATGACAAGTGTAATCTAAGCTGCTGGTAGATTTTAGTGTTTTCTCCTGACCCTTGTCAGTTGATTTGCGGAAGTAATTCTGGAGAGACAGTGCCAAAAGACCTCTGAGCTGGTGAGGTTTGTGGGATAGGCAGGACTGATAGGATAGAGACTGTCCTGGCGTTAATGTGTGCCTCAGTAGGGTTTATCTCTAGCAAGTCCTCACCATAAGGCTGACTTGGTGGAGTCTATTTTTCCACAGCAAACATGATTACTGAAGTGACATATCTTACTTCAGATAGGCTGGAAGTCTAATTTCTGAGATGTTTGGCGTAGCTAAGAAAGAAAGAAAAAGAGACAGAAATACCCACCCTCTACTAACACTAGTGGACATCTCTGTGCCAGTGGGAGAAATGGAAGGATTGGATTCATTGTTGTGCTTTGGGGTGCACGCTGCCACTTGGGGAAGGGCTGTGCCTGTCAGATGCAAACCAGCATTCTGCAGATCCTCAACGGCACAGGGAAGCAGGGACAGCAGGACAAGGGTCAGCATTGGCCATGGAGCCTTGCAGGCACACCCCACATGCCAGCAGCTCACAGGGAGTCAATTGTCCCAGCTAAACCTCCAGAGGAATGTCCTCTTTGGTGGGCTTCCAGATAATACACACACTTTAAAGCATTTTTCTATCCCGTCAGTGCAACAAAAGGCTCTGCCAGTCTCACGGCAAGAGCCTCATCCTCTTTGGTCAGTTCTTTTGAGAGATGTGGGTGATGCCTCTGTGCCAAGATAGTCCATTTACCTCCACAATGGCTTTTTCCAGCAGGTTTCCAGGAATGGGAAGAACAGCTGGAGAAACTGAATGTTATGCTTCATTGGTGGGGGGAAATTCTCTGTACTGCAATATTAGTACTCACTGCCTGTTGTGGTCACCAAGCACTGTCATCAAGGAGGTTTCAAGGGGCTGGTAAGGAAGTGGGATGTACTGAAGCTCTCACGCTTGAGCAATTCAAGTCCAGAAGGGTAATGCAGGGAGTATGTTTATCATGTAAACAGTGAACTGTCTGTAAAAAGGGAAGTTTTATGCAGCGATGGGGATGTGGGAAATGAGAAACCACAAATTAATGAGAAACCCTACCGAGGTTAGAGTAATTTACTGATTAATTTTGATTTCACTTTGTTTGGTCAGTGGAAGGGAGAGAAGACATAGCATTGCATGATAAATCTTTTATTGGCACAGGTTTGAGATTATTCATAAGTAAGACTAACCCACATCAGTACCAATAGCTTATGCTGTACCATTCTACCAGAGTTTTTGGATATGCCACCTGGACAAGGGTCTCAGGTTTTTTTTTTAAACCTTAGAGGGCCTACAGGAAAGATGGGGACAGAGACTCGATCAGGGAGTGCAGTGATAGGAGAAGGGATAATGGCTTCAAACTGAAAGATGGTAGACTTAGACTAGATATTAGGAAGAAACTCTTTACTCTGAGGGTGGTGAGACACTGGAAGAGGTTGCCCGGGGGGGTTGTGGATGCTCTATCCCTGGAAGTGTTCAAAGCCAGGTTGGATGGGGCATTGAACAACCTGATCAGTGGAAGATGCCCCTGCCCATGGCAGAGGGATTGGAATGAGATGATCTTTAAGGTCCCTTCCAACCCAAACTATTCTTTGATTCTAGGATTACTGGAAGTCATCTCTTCTCTGTTTACCTGTAAAGCTCCAATAGAGTTCTCTGGTATTTATTCTTTTGGGGTTTTTGGGAGAAATAAATAAGTCACTAAAAATACCACTGTAGTGATACTGTGACTAGAAGCAACCCAACTTTCCAGTCTGATTTTTTGGGACCTTCCAAATAGAGTTACAGGGTTGTGTAGAAAAACAGGAATCTCCCCTTTCTGTTCTGCCCACGCCTAGCCCTCAAGGTCATGCAGAAAATTACTTCCCTCCAATATCAGGATTTAATCTGATTTCTCCTTTTTACCAAGGCAATATCTTGGGGAACTATTTCTCCAATTTGAGGAAAGGCTGAGAATGGTGAGATGGTAGATGATAGCTTCATGTTTAGGAGCAGAGATGAGGCACACTTGTTAAAGTTTGGGGTTTTGTTAGTGAACCTTCTGGAAATGCACGGTTGTTGCAATTTCTGACAATGTGTCCCTCTCCGATTATACAGATATAAGAGTAAACCCTTATAGCCCAGAATAATGCCATTTGAGATGAGGGAGAGGATTTTTTTTACTGGCGCTGGGACAAAGGTAGAATCTTATTTTGCAGCAGAGTTCTTGGTTGTTTAGTAAACTTTTGCCCACTTGGAACGTGCTCAGAAGCTGTGACACTAGTGGTGGCAGAGAAAGCACGACTCAGGCCAGTGTCTCAAAAGCACAAAGGTGTATTTGGCTTCAAATGTATTGATAGCCTCACATGCAGGAACACTTCCCACATTACAGAGCTGGCAGCAGTTTTAAAAGGAGAGGAGAGGAGAGGAGAGGAGAGGAGAGGAGAGGAACCTACCACAAAATTGTTTCCTTCTTACTTTCCAAATGTAAATTCCTAAATTCAAATTAGATTCCAATTTTTGTCTCATCTTGGCCCCTTGTTTGTTCACTGTAAGAGCAGAATCTTTAAATAAAAGCTCTCTAGTATATAATCTACATAATTACATAAGCATACAATATTGAGCACTATGGTTCTGAAGCATGACTTGCATGGTCACAGCACAGTTCTGGAGATATGACTTAGAAAAAATGTCTGACAACTTGATGCACTAATAAAAATTCAAAGAGAAGGGAAACTTCTGGATATAGTGTATCTTGGCAAGTTCCAGAATGAAGGATAATTGGGAAAGGAACTTTCTTAGAACCACTTGCTTTATCTTACCTTGGTGAGAGGTAGAAAGTTTTCATATGGAGAACAAGAAAAACAGGAAAGGGCAAAAACCAGCAACAGTCTCAACTCTTCCATTCTTCTATAGATGAAGATAATAACACCCACCACACTACTGTATGAGTGTAAAGTCATGATGACAGAGCACAATTTGACACCAAATTTGGCATACCACTGGCCATTTTAGGGCCTTCTGACTGCACTGTGTTTTAGAGAGCGCTAATATGATGCTAGAGTATCTACGCTAAGTTGAAAGTCAATCTGGCTGTTTCATCTTCTGAAGGCAAATTCTTCATTTAAATGCTTGGCCTTCAGAGCAAGGCTAAATCTTCATATGTGCAGATGCATTTATTTTTTCTCTTTATTCCAAGGCTGACTGGACACAAAGAGTTTTGGGGCATACTTGACGCACACGTAATTGCCATGCATCCATTGCTTCTAGCTTGCAGCTGGCTTGAGTTTGACCAACTCAACACATGGGAAAAAGAAAAGTTGTTTGTTGCATGTCTCTTTGGTCTTGGCTCCAATTTCTTTGCTTGTTGCAGTGTAAGGTAATTTATGCAGTATTACTGTCAAAGTGAGGTTCAGAGAAGTAAGAAAACTTGGGGTTACTTCAGGAATGTTGTTCCTGTAATGTGGTCATGTTGCACTGGTACTTTATGACCAAATTATTAGTTCCTTGAAATTATGATATCACTGTGACCTGAATGTAGAAAGTTAACAAGGTAAAAGCATGTGAGAAAGATACAATATTCCCCTCCAGATTGCATTATATTAGAAAAAAATAGCCGTTTGGGAAATAATTGTCTCCTACACACAAGAAGTAACAGAGGGGAATTTTAAAAATGAAGTGCCTGCACAAATTGAAAGCAAAACTTTTGAAACTATTCAGAACTCTAGGAGATGAGACATGCTTACAATGTTGACAACACTTGTCAAACTCTACTTCCAAATTTTTTTAACTTTCCAGGTGGTACAGATGCATGGCTCTATTTCAGAGCATCAGAGTTCACAGTGATTCATGTCTAGTGGTACAGTTCTGACTTTCTGTGTATAAGCCAAGAGAATAATTTCTGGGTGTAAATCCAACTTAGGTCAAGGTCAGGTTTGAGTTCAAAGAAGTCTAAAGTTTCAGTTCAGCTTTGTTTAGTGTGAAATCTTGCCAGGCCTCTATTGTTCATTATGTCCTCCATGTCTTTTAACACAACAGTTCAGAGATGGTGATTAATTCACGGGAGCCCACAAGGAGCCTCTTAATCATATTTTACCACCTAATTGAAAATAAAGTTGGGAGACTTCTTTTCTTCTCATGATACTGAGGGAGAAGTGGTATCCCTGGGACTCATAAAACTGTTTCTATCTGTACTCCATTTTATAACAATGCAATTTCTGATGAAGAAAACTCATCTTCATGTTCCAGCTCCTCCCCGCTAATGATACCTATTGTGCAATGCTGTCATTATAGTTACTGGGTCTGACTAACCTAAAAGCTCTGATACTCCCTGTATCTAGATTGAGAAAGACCTACATACTTCTTGAGTTTTCTGGAAAGCAGTTCAGAAGATCTAAGGGGATCCATGAAAATATATAATCATTTTTTCATAAGGCAGGTCTTTTGACTGGCTGTCTTGGAACTGAAAATTCACAGTGCCTGAATCCAACAGATCCACTCACCTTCAGCATTTTGCATGTGATTCCTTCACTGCAGAGTGCTCGTGGGTTTCGGTTCAGTTATCCCCTTGAGACTCACTGTGTAGAGGTACATCGAGTGGTGCTGTATGGGTGGATGTGTCTTCAGTAGTACCATTCATACAGTAGGTCTCAGCCTGAGTAATCTGTCAGGGTGAGGGCATTTCAGTCTAGTTCAAATGTTCCTGGAATCCAGGGGGGGTCTGATTTCATGGGTCTAGTAGAGGTTTCTCACAAAAATAGAGGTATTTTCAAGATATCCAGAACCACAAATCCATCCCCCATTGAATTTCAGTTTCCCTTACAGGTCATTATTGTTTTCACCACTTTATGGCAGTACTGGCCAAAATCAATCTTTTACAACTCCACTTCCTACTCATACTAAAAGAAAAAGGTTGGGGCATTTAATTAGAGCTATTTATATTTTCAAAATGAGGAAGACATTCTGAAAAAGAAATTGTTTTTGCAGCCAATTCGGGGACCTTCTGTCTACAAAATCTGCTCTAGACACTTTCCCACCACAACTTTCTTTCCATTATTAGGAACTTACACCACGTTGTATTTAGTTTGGTACTGTGCCAGAAAATGTTCTTTAGGTCTCTATAGTACAGAATCTGACAGAAAGCATAACACAAGGAAAAAAAAGGTATTTTTAAGTCCCTACTTTTTTCCATTTTCCCATCAGAAAAATTGAAAAAAAAAATATTAGTAATATAAATCCATCTCTGTTCCAGTTTTTGCTCTGGTTATTTATACCCTTTAAATATGATCCATGTAGAGAAGTCCAAAGTTATTAAATCCATTCAGATAGTCCTTCAATCTATTCAGGAGCTGAGTGTACCTGGCACAAGCACCGAGTATTTCCTTTTGGTTTCTGAGCTAGAAGTAAGACTTGGAGTAAAATATTTTCTGCTATGATAATGATGATACTACCAGACGTCCTGAGTGGAAAAGGCCAGGGAGGTTCCGATCCTGATTCACGTTCTGATATTGTCTCTTTCTTTTTTACCCTAGGAAAACTCAGCTCAGATTCCGTCTGTGGTTTTCAGTAAGAATAGTGCTTTTCCCTTCTTCCCGCATAATTTTCCAGCCAGATTGACTGAACTGCAGAAAGGTCAAATGACTTACTTGGAGGGTAAGCCATGAGTCAGTAGTGCAGCTAGTATTGAATCAAATCCTTTCCTGTCTTCCAGTCCAACCACTAGACAACACACAATTGCTTTCATTGACCAGAAGGCTTTAATGAAGTCAGCATTAGCTGTGGTATATGCTAGCATGAGTCTCCGAACAGTGTCAGTATACATTAGTATGAGTCTGTGAAAATCAGTCACCTTTTAGCAGCAATTCATCTGGTATGTGGCAAACAGCAGAGCTTGGGTCCCTCTCTTTGCGTGCCTTGTGTCCTGTCCGTGCATATCGCTATTTGCACACTTAGGTCATGCAGCTGTGCTCCCACCTGCACTGGGAGCTGGTGTGTACAGTTCTATTCAGGGGCTGAACTACAGCCTTCATTCTCAATCTTCGAGTCCTGGGACCTCTGACAGGATTTCAGCTGCCCTTCCTTTACAGTCAAGAGGAGGGAATTACTCTGTTCTATGGTAATATGAGATCATGGTTTGGAAAATCTTCAGAAACGCTGGACAAGATAAACTCAACAATCTATTTTGACCTTAAACTCTACCGACGTTTGGATTTAGCTGATCTATACGCATCTGCACATATTTTGGCAGATATCTGGAAATTTTCCTGAGAGACCAGTGGAAGATGCTGAAAAAATCAGAAAATATTGCTGAGAAAGAGCTTGAACAGTCATCTAATCTATACTCACCTAAAGCAGGATGGGCTTTATCTACATCATTTCTAGCAGATGACTCAACTCCTGTCCTCCACCTCCCCAGGCAATCTGTATTAGCAGTTCTCCACTCAGATGATAAGGTTAGACATTAAGGGGGAACCTTTATTTCTGTCCCTCATTGAAATGTGTGTGTCGCTCATCTATATGATGTAAAGCAATAAAAGAATAGAACTCATGCAATATGGAAGAGTATGTATTACAAAGTCAATGGTACCGAAGTAAATGTGTCATAAGAAAGAATTCCCTCTTATGGTACCTTTTGCAGTACAAGGAGTCCTGTTTTTTCCCTTCTCTTTTTACTGAATAATGCCTGGTTCTGCCTTTCTCCTAATAAGGCTCTATTTACAAAGATTTTCCAAAGGTTATTCTACACAACTGCCTGTGTGTGTGAAGAAAAGGTAATAGGGAAAAAGAAATAGTTTTCAAATGACACTGAAGATTTGACTTTTCAAGTTTTCAAAGCCAGGAAATTAATACTGAATCATCTGAGTGAATTTGCTGTGCTTTGCTGCGATGTTTTAGCTCATATGACACACAAGATAACCACTGTTCAGAGACCCTGCAGTACTCAGCAAAGTAGGGTGAATGGAGAATGACTTTTTTGCTATAAATCATCAGGTCTATTGTGTACATATGTAATAGACAGGACTTGGGAAGCAGAGAAATATGGGACTATTATGGAATACCAGAAGGAACTTTTAGCATGTTTCTTTAACTGACAACTGGTTGGCAGCTCAAAAAAAAACCCCTCTAATATAAAGTCACCATATAAACTAGAAATGGAAAGAGCTACTATTAGATCATCTTTTCCATCCTCCTGTCACTGTGGAATTGTTCCCTACAGTGTGTTCTTGAGTGTTTTGTCCAGTCTTCTCTGAAATAACTTAAGCAACAAGGTTTCCATTGCTTCTCCTTGGAATCCTATCCCACACTAGTAGATCTTGTTAATAGGAAATGTTACTCAAAAACATAAATTTTCCTGCTCTGAGTTTCATCTCATTAATTGCATTTATTCTCCCTTTTCTGGTCCTAATCAATTCCTTTGCCTCTTAAGTATTTATATCCTCCTAAGACTTATGGGGAATTATCATACCTCAATTAGATATCATTCAGCCAAGATATGTGCAAAGCCCATTCCCTTCATTTTCCTTCAGCCCACATCTAAGCCTTGGATCATTCTTTCCCTTCTCTGAAGTCCCTTCAGTTTGTCATCGAGTTGCCCTCAATTTAAGTTGAAGAGAGTTCTGGTCCCTACACTGCAGCCGGAGACACGGTGATCAGGTTTCCAGAACACCAGCAATCTCCAACTCTCCGCAAAATCAGATGGAGAAGAGTGGCCAGCAAGATCACTCAGGAAAAAGAAGAAGATAAAGGAAAGTGGTGATCTGCAGGTAAAGAATCATGTAAAATGCCAACAAAACAGCATAAGCAGTGGAACTGGGGGCAGAAGAGCCACAGCAAAGCCTTGCAGGAGTGCTGGGAGGTGCCACTACCCCCATGGCAGTGGGGTATGGCTCCAATGGCTTAGGCCTTGGCTGGCAGCCCTGAGTAGTGCTGGTGGGGTAGAAATGTCCCTGGGACACTCCACACCCACCCCACACCAGTCATGCCACACAGGGCCAGTATCACCACTTTGCGAGTATTGCTAACCATTTCTGAGTGTCCTGTGCCATGACCTCATGAGCAGCAGCAACCTGGGCGAGCGTGTGTTTCACAGATGGACAAAGCCCACTCTGTGTACGGGTTTTTTCCTTGTGGCTGTAAAATTAAGGAGTGGGAGAGAAACCTGGGCTGTATCACAGTCTCCCGGTGGTCCACCCCCTCCGCCCAGCCCTGCAGCACTTCCAAAACGTTGTCATTTTACCCCAGAAGGGAAGCAGGCCTGGGGTAGATCCAGAATGGATTACAACATAATCCAATTCACAGGGAGGAGTATTTTTGAAAGAGGATTATAATTTTTTTTTCTGGCTGGCTGCCAAAAATAAATAAATGCTGTAAGTATAATGTAATGTTTTTAGAGGGCATGGTGATGGAAAGAGAAGGCTCGTTTCCATATCCATGTTAGAGAGCGGGAGGGGCTAGTTGGATATTTGCAGCAATGTGCAAAGCAGTCTGAGGGTATGTAAGGTATAAATGCTGGTATTTCACCATGGAATTTCAAACACAGCATTAATCTGAAGAAAGCAGAGCTTCGTTTCTAATCAGAACAATGTACTATGGGTGTTTGGTCTGCATTTCAGCATCAAAAAGCCTCTGCCTGAACCTTTTATGACCTTCAGAGAGTTTTGCATAATTAGCTTGATTAAAGACACAGCACAATTTTAGCACCAGGGACCAAAAACCACAAATTACTGAGGATCACATGTTTTGCAAAATAATACCATTCATGTGATTATTTGTTTTGCTCTAATCATTTTTGAAATATTACTCTATTGCTTCGACTTGAATTGCTGGTTGTAATAGATAGCCAGTTCCCAAATAAAATGTAAGTCTCTACAAAAATGTTTCCATTGCATGAGAAACTGTTATTGGATTTCTCTAATGTCATAGGGTTGAGTTTGGTGTTTATATTAGGGATATGGCTGAAAAAGGCCCGCAGTACAAAGACTTTTCAGCTATGTGCACTGCCGTTTCACTGGGCCTTCCTCAGACTTTGCTTTCACCATTGTGATTTGTGTGTTAATCTCAAATTTTCAGTGTGGCAAATCCAATAAAAACCAGACTCAGAATGTATGGTAATGCACAGCTAGGCTTTCACATCCAGGGAGCATCAGGTCATCTTACAGGACTGCTTTCATCAAAGAGTCCACAAGTACTGCCCTTATGCTCCTTGGACCATGCAGGCAGGGTAGGAATATTGAGTGGACAGGGCACACCCAAAGGATTGTCAGAATGGAGATACCTGTCCATTGACATAACTAAAAGGCAGCCCATTGGCGAGGTGACCCACCTACCTCCTGCATGCTGAAATGGAGCCTGCCTAGTTGTTTTCTCTCCACTCACACAAGAGGTAGTAATTTCCCACTGCCTGAGGGTGGTGGAAAGAAAAATGCTCAGAATGTCCCAAGCGTCCCAGGCCCAGACGGAGAGCTCTTTTATAGGATCCTGATCCTCTGCCAAACATCATTTTTCCTCACCGCTTTGGTACGGAGTGGCTGTGGATGGCTGCCCATTCCCTTGCCTTTTCTAACAGGTTTCCTGACACACTCCCTGTCCCTCAAACAATGAAAAAAAGGAATCAAGCAAGTGCAGGTGGGTTCACACAATCTATATTCACGTTCCTATGTAGCTGTGTAAGGCAAACCTTACATCCTGCTCCTCTGCCCACTTTCCAGTAGCTTCCAGACTGAAGAAAATGGCCAGCTACGTTACAGACCTTGCAGACCCTGCCCTCATCCACACTGTACCTACAGACCTCTTGGTCCACCAGCCTGCTCCACAGATTTATGCAACCCTCTGCTGTTAGCACGCCCTCATTGCTGCAAAAGATCTCAGCTCGAGACCTTCATGTGTTAAAAGAAATTAAGGAAGTTGCAAAATCTGTTGGTACAATAATAACAGTGGGTGTTCTTACAGAAACCAGTATAAGCTGGTTGAGTGGCACATCTGGGATGGTTTTAAGAAGAAACTTGATTAATACCACAGATGACTGCTATTTAAAGCCACTCGTTTTGATGCGTAGTTTGGGGGAGGTTCAGTTTACCCCTAAGGAAAAAGCAGGAGTTAACACAGACAGCGAGCGTACGTGCTCCACTGGATGGTATTGATCACTGGCAATTTAGATTCATCTTTTAAAACTGGGGAGCTTGATTAGACTAAATATGAGGAAATTCCAGTGGGGCAAAAAGTGCAAGGAAAACAGCAGTAAATCCCTCTCCCCCTTAGATCACAGATTTAACCTGAAGATCAGGTGAGATGATCTCATTTGGAAAGTGAAGGACAAAGAAAAGGTCAGATATAGTGTGTGGTTAAAGAGTAATCTGCTGCAGCTCACTCTACAGGACCAACACACAAACAAAACAAACCACTTCACCCAAGGAAGGTGAGGTTTAAATGAGAAATTAACTGGGCCATGACAGTAGATCAAGGTAGGTGAGGACATGAGGATAAGTCCACAATGGTAAATGCTGTTTGTTGGATGCCATGTATGACAGCTGAATGCCAGTGAAAGAGGATTTTGAAGTATGTAAGTGTATTTGTGTGTTGGTCCTTTGTTGTTCAAAGATTCCTGTTTCCAACACCTTAATTGCAGGGACGTGAAGTATGATCACGGTTGAAGACTCTCTGCTTGGAGGAACTGGGAAGAAACTCATATTCGGTAAAGTTAACAGAGTACTCATCCAAAGGAAGTGAGGTGTGAAATAATAAGTGGGATACTGGTACAGAAATATTTTCTGAGTGAGTAGATATAGCTGTTTTAAACAGAATTAGAAAGTCCACACAGCGACTATTTGTAATAGATCAGGGGAAGAATCTGGAAACCTTTTACTTCAAAGAGGTAAACTTCACATGAATCCTCAGGGAAGTGAGAAGTGAATTTGCAAGAGAGTGAAGGACTATATCACAGTGTACAGTTTGCAAAGGGCCAAAGCCACACAGACTCTACTAAGGAAATTCAGCCCTACCCTTTGCCAGAGAGCCTGATCTGAATAGCTGTGTTTAAAAGTAGATGAGGTTGAGTTCTGAATCCTCCGTAACTCACAGGAACTTTTAAACAGCTCTGTGACAATGTCAGTGCTTTTGTGGGTCAGGAGGGAGCTGCTTCTCTTGGTATAAGTGAGGCTAAGATCAGCGCAGCTTTTGGGATGAACAGATTTTAGGCAGCACTCAGTTCAGCATACGGCCTAGTTGCGGCACCATATGGAAGGTGATGATATTATAGCAATAGATGTAATGGATCTGATTGTGATCTGGCTTGTGCCAGTTCTAGGCAGATGCAACTCCTTCAGCTTTAATGGACTTACCACAGCTTCACACCAAATGAAGTGAAACGAGTTTGGGGTTTGATATATTTGCATTAAGCAGCGAAAGACTTGTGATTTGTGTGATATCCTTTTTAATATCTCATTTTTATGTTTTAAAATTTAACCAAAGTGCTAGCATGTTGTGTAGGGAGACAATTTTTACTCTTCTTAACAGTTACTATTCTGTGTATTGTAAGCTGTGTGTGGGTTCCTGCGCAAGACAAAGGCATGGCACTGCTCTGGCTTGGGAGCTTTGTGCCAGCTCTTCACTGAGGAACTTCACAGCAGTTTTGGACACATTTTTCTTCATTGGGAGTGGAGGGAAGAAAACAGAGCATGTGTGCACAGCAAAGGCAAACTTTCCAAACCTGGTTAATCTCACCATACCCTTGCTGTGCAAACCCTGGCTGCTAGAGATGGAATGGGGTGGGGGGAAGCAAAAGCACAAGGAACAGAACAAAGGAAACAAAGGAGAGAAGCAATGGAGTAGATGGAAAGGTAACAATCTTGGGAGAGAGCAGCACCAAGCAGCAGGCAGGCTGTGAGAGCAGCACTGTTCCTAGAAAAGAAGAAATCAGAAGGAAATACGTTTTTTTCAGATAAAAAAAGACAAGAGATTTGGAGCTGTGCTGCCTTTCCTCTGTGTGAGAACTTGCTTCCTGACAAGCCATTGCCCACCACTACCCATCGCTTTCCCTGAGAATGGAAGCTGGAGTCAATGGGCAAATGCTTTTCTGAAAGAAGAGCTCCCAGTTTGGTTTAACATCTATACGCAATTCCCCCTCAGCTCCTGATCAGCACTCAGCTCTTTCCATAGCTGCATAAACTGATAGTGAGCAGCAGGTCACCTGCCCCCAGTGAGCAACCCTGCATTTGGAAGGACAGGAAGGAAAAGAGAGGAAGGTGAACAGGGTAGGGAAAATGGGAAGCAGCAGAGAAGGCCAGGGCTTAAGAAAACAGCAAGAAATTCATTCCATGGCCCTACGCCTCTTCTAGCCTCCGGCTTGGCTGTGGCTGGAGCACATCTGATGTGTAGGCAGCACTCAGGGCCCAGGAATTTGTATGGCCTTGACATTCATAGGAATATGCCTTCTACAGTTGTTTTGTCTTGTCAACATGGGAAACGGCCTGTTTAAGTCCAGGCCTGGGAGGCGATCGCATATTAAGGAAATTGTCTTTGGGGTTGTCTGTATGGGCCAATGTAAATTTGAAAAGGACAGCATGCCATTGTTTTACTTTTTTTGGCCACAGCTAAATAAAGAAAATATGTTGCAAATATAAAAGATATCTATTTTCAGCTTTGCAGGCTTAAAAAGACTGATGATCTGGGTAATAATGAAAGTTTTGCATCTCATTTTTCTATAGGCTGCTTTGATGAAACATGAAGAAAAATCACCTTTTAAATGTTGTCCTTTGTGCAGAAAGACACTGCAGATTCTTTCAGCTGATTTGCTGCCTTTGCAATTGCTAGCTGGCCGTCAAGTGGAAGTCAATAGAAGGATGCGCTGCGACAGTATGGCAGAGGGGCCAGAAAGGCAGGGTGACAGCATGTGATGGCCACCTACCTCCAGAACAACCCTCTATGCCACAGTAGTGGTACAGAGCAAGAGTAACTCCACTGAATGACACTGTTGTAAGACCAGGGCTTCAGCTGCACAGACAAGAAGGCTGAAGAGAGATGTGATGTGACCACAAACAGCTGAGCAAGATGCAGCATGAGAGCGACTCGTCCTCGACTCCATCTCTTCCTTCTTGCACACACAGTCATTCTGCCCAAGTGCGCTGAGACAGACCCGGGCCAGCCAACGGAAACAGCTCTGTGTCATTTCTCTTTCATCTGTATCTGTTGGACCACATGATCTGTCAGAAAAGGCAGAAAAAGAGAAACTCATGGACAGTGCACGAAAAGGGGAAAATGATCATTCAACCAGTGAAGTCCCTGTGGGTCTCAGGGAACCGATGAGGTGGAATTGCAGCGCAAGGCACATCATGTGAGTGCATTAGCCATACTTGCAGTCATGCGGGTTGCCACGGCAGCTGTGCAATGCCAAGGGCCAGGGCACACTCCTGTCCAGAGTTGCAGAAGGGAAAGTACAGCATTTGTTCTGCTCTTAACTACAGTTGATGTCAAAGAGTCACAAAGGGCCCATGTGAAAAGAAAAGATTTTTGGTTTGGTTTTTGAATGTTTTAATCTGTTCCATAGTTCTATCACCAATAACCTGTCTTTGAATGTAGCAACAGTCTGCCTTGCACTTACCCCGGAGCAATCCTTAATAATACACTTTTTTCTATTATGTCGAATGTTGCTAGGAAGCTACTCCTCAGTAAGGACTAGCTGTGTGGAAGGTTTCAGATCTTTGAGTTCAGCTGGTTTTAATTACCCACACAGATAAGTGTAGCCATTTATTTTCTTTGAATTGGAAAGGTTGCTTTTCTATTTTTAACCCCTGAAGACAGCTGAGTAATTCAAATTAAAGTCCTCAGTCCAGAAATAACCTTTTATTTCTTTCCACCCTGTGAGGACTAAACCCAGTTTCTCATAAGCCAAGCTTTAACCCATACCTACTCAGTTCAGTTTGATTATCATCAGGTCAGGTTTTTATAGCTCGATAATAACCAAAGTATCTGAGACTCATCCAGCAGGACATTGAGCAACATTCCTTGCATTTGTCATTTGAGGGAGAGTCCTTCTGCAGCAGTACTCACACAGAGAGGCACTGCTTAGTAGGATTCTTCACTAAGTAAGATGCTACTCAACATGTATAAGGGTGACAATATCCAGTCCAAAACAAACATGTATGACCAATTTTCCGAAAGAGCTCAGCATGTTGCCATTAATGTCACAACAGGGGGAGACTGCGTGCTAA
Source organism: Eurystomus gularis (assembly GCA_013400335.1). Classification (NCBI taxonomy): domain Eukaryota; kingdom Metazoa; phylum Chordata; class Aves; order Coraciiformes; family Coraciidae; genus Eurystomus; species Eurystomus gularis. Next base: position 454,539 of record VZZY01006165.1, on the reverse strand, counting down.
GCACTTACAAAAATCTGGCCCTTGTTTAGATGTGAATGGGGGCTTGAGCTCTTTAGAAAATCTGGCTGCAATTGTGGGTGCTGAGTACTTAGGAAGCAGTGGTGGTCTTGAACCAAGACGGCCATTACTGCCTGATTTACACCCTTGTCAGCCATTGACTTTCAGCAGAGTTACACCCTTCTGGAACTGGAGCAGCACAGTCAGGCTGCCATCATTTATAAATCAGAGCACATATAGATGGCTTATTTTATTTATTTTATTTCCTTTTTTTTTTTTTTAAGAAAATGTTTTTAAAATATTACCCTGTTGCCTGAATCCGGGCTGCTTCTGACTGCCTGCCAGCTCCTAGATTAAATGTAAGTCATTACGGAATGTTTTCCTCACATGGGAAAGACTGGAGTGGCTCGGTGTTAGTTTTGCCCTCCAACATTAATTCTAATTACCTCAAAATGCAAACATGTTTGAGTTTCCAGCAGATGACATTAGTTTCTCTTTGACATCAGACATCAAAGAAAGAAAAATAAACATGGGACAGTGACAGCATTAGGCCTCTAGTCATTTTTCAGAAGGTTTTTCATGTTCTGTTCCAGACTGGTTCTTCTTTAAGTCTTGTCTCGGATATTAGGGAGGGGAAAGGTTTACAGACTCAGAGACTGATGAAGTCTTTTCCCTTCCAGTTCGCTTTAAATAAGAGAGGAGTGGGGGGAAGGAGAGAAACAGTCTGGTTTAGATCAGGGTTGGAGTCTTGGTTTTTAGAGACGCACACAGACCCCACTACTTGGGTTGTTTTCTTTAATTTATATTTAGCTTTTCTTCTGAATGTTCATGGGTGATACTGCTGTATTTAAAAATTGCAGTAACTCAGAGAGAACAGAAATTTGACAAATGTTGAACATTTTGCCTGTGCCTAGCAAACGCAAGAGCAGAACCTCAGCATTTTGCAGATGTTTAGTACTTTTGAGACATCATTGTTCAGTCAGGTGTCACTGCTGCTGAAAGCTGATGTTGTGCACTGACCTTTCAGACATTTCAAGTCCATGGGATTTGAAAGTGGGACCAACCAAGGGAGCTAGCTTTCCTTCTACTTGTCAGAGTTTGGGAAGTGCTAGCTTTCACTCCCGTGGCTTTTGTGAAGCCATGGTGCTGACCGCTCCAGGTCAACCTTCATGCATCCTGACACAGTGCCAGGATCCTCTTGCCTGCATCCCTGCCTGCACCCAGAGCTCACTTCCCACTTTTGTCCAGGATCCTGGGATGACCCTGGAGCTTGTGCTGGAGCCTTTCTCTGCATCTGAAAAATGGCAATAATATCACAGCTCAATCTGACAGACACCATGGAGAAGTAAAGGCTCAATGATTGTGCTTTGGTGAGGCAGGCTATAGAAAAGTCCATACAAGAATCAAATCATGGGAAAATTACAAAAGTCTCTTCCCAGGGACTGGGATAACAAGGTTATTGCAGGACATGGCTAAGATGTACTGTGCTGGCAGAGCTGTGCACGGAAGCTTGGACAACACATCTGTGCTACTTGCTTCTCACTTTCTCGAGTGCTAAAATCGGCTCCTGAGTTTTAAAAAAGGTCAGCTAGGACATGGCCTGCAGGAGCTGGTGCCATGGCTGTGCAGCGCACTGTTCAGCATGCTTCTTTCTTCCCTCAATGGAAAAATAGCTCCTTCCGCTGCACGGGGCAAGTTTTTTGTAACACATACCCATTTAAAAAGTGTAGAAACAGATTCATTTTCAGTTAATAAATAACAATAAATAAATAAATAAGCACTGTGCTCTGCAGTTGTTGCCTGCGGTGTGAGCTCTAGCGTTTTGAAGTGTTCTCATTGGGATGCCACAAATGTTTGTAATCAAGCTGACTGGCAAAATCTTGGGCTAGAGCCTCTGGGCTCCTCAGCCAGCTTCTCACCCATCCTCCCCACCCATTTTCCCTTGATGCATGCCCAGGGCAAGGCAGCAGATCCCCAGGGGCCCTGCAAGGGCTGTGAGATGGGATGACTGGGCTGGTGGACATCAGCCGGCTCACCTCTGGCTTAGTGGAGCATGTTTATGGAAAGATAACGAAGTGAAAAAATGCACTAAAATAATTTTTGCATCTCTCTTCTGTTCTTGCAGTGGACACAGCCATAGCCTAGAGCCTGATGCCATCAGACTGAATTTTTTCCAGGAGATTTTATTTAATCACTCTGTGCAATACCTGGAAACTTCACTGCAAGACTCCTGCTGGTAAGCATTGTAAGAAGGACCATGGATTCCTTCATAAAAAGTAGAGAGAAAACACTTGAGGAACATACTTTACCTTTCCAAAACTGCCTACAGGGACTTTGGGAGAGATCTAGCAGGAGACAATCATGAAGGGCTTTTTTGAAAAAGAGAGTACTGACAACATGCCCTACAAAAGTCAGTGTTTCCATTTGGGCACTCAGAAATGAGTATACTTAAAATCGAGCTTTGTACGGAAATTTGAACCAGCCTGAATACTAATATTGGCAACAGCTCTGCATGTTGGTTGAGCATACCAATCCTCTTCGGGCAGAGTGTATCGTTTGGGGATATGTTTTCAAGATTAGATAACCAAAATGTTCTTACAAATGGATTTGATTACCTTCTGTCTGTACAAGACCAGGTTTTTGTAAGGGAATGGACAACTGCCTGAGGAGAAATGGTGGTGGAGTACGTGAGTATCCTTTTTCGCACACATCAGTGCATATTTGGTATATGAGGTGGTGCTTACACAGTTTTTCTTTCACTGTTCAGGCAGTCCGTTTTTAAAATGTGGCCTGTGGTGTTTCTGTTTCTTTGAAGTTTTCAAATGAGATCTAGTTATTTTAACATGTCCGTTGTATCTAATTCTCTGTTAAGGCCATCTCAAGGCTTCAGAGGAAATCTGGATCAGGTTTTATTTTGTCCAGTCTATTTCACCCATTCCTAGTTCAAAAGAAAAGGGAGCTGTATCCTCTGGTAAAATGGCATTCACAACTTTGTGTTTATGATGTGAGAGATCCTCTTGCTTCAGAAATGCACAGTCCTTCCTTTCCAGTTAGCAGAGAGTCTGTTAGCTGCTAGAAACACTGGGCCAATGAAGAGTGGGTGAGATGTTCTCTTCTCTTCTGGATACTGAGTGATGGATAATAGTCAGAGTTACACACACACATTTAGAGTCAGCCCTGTGCTTTGCCCGAAATGAGACCAATGATACTGGAACAGCGTTATATCCTCAGTGAAGTCTGAACCCAGCACTGCTTGTTCCCACCATGGGAACAAGCCTTATCCAAATTAGTTTGCACTCAAGCCGTTGCTGTAAATCAGCTGCGCACTGTGCAGGATGTAGGACAACTGCGTACAGCACAGGCTTGCTCATGAGAGGTACCGGGCACCTCCCGCCCTTTGCTGGGATCATTGCATGTACAGAGATTGGTCTATCATTCCTCAGGTCAAATCCTCACTAAATTGTATCCCCAGCAGCAGCGTAAGTGTACAAAGCTGTACAAAATGATGTGCGTGTGTGATAAGCAGCAAAGTGTCCATGTATTGCATGACTCGGTGGAAGAGAGATTTTTCTAGTGCAACTTCAGAAGTGCTTAGGACAACAAGATATTCTCTGTGGGAGCCGTCTACTTTCCACGTGGAAAATGCATGATGGGGTTTTGGGTAGAATTGGATATATTTTGCTGCTTTGAATTACCGTCTGGATGAGTCAAGCTATTTTTTTGTCGTCTCTGATCTCTGCGGTGCCGGCAAATGTTTTTTTCTGTGTGGACAGTGCGTTAAAGTTCCTGCAACAGTCAGGTTCTCTTCCACTACAGATATTCATCTTTTTAAGTGAAAATAAGTATTTTAAAACAATTCTTCTGTTATCAATACCTGTTTGGTAGTTTCACTCTTTTTGAAGCATATGTCTGGATAGGAGTCAGAGCTGGTTTTGGAAGAGATGGCCTATTGCCATACCCTCCTCGCTGTTTCTTTTAAATCTGGCTGTAGTGCATCTCTAAGCTTTGTAGTGTTTGGGGTTTTTTTTCCTTCTCTGTTTCAAGCCTAGCAGTGGTGCTTTATACATCCACTAAGAACGTCTAGAGATAAAGATAAGGAACTTGGGAAACTGTAAATGTCCTTATCTTTGTTGCTGATGTAGGTGGAATGAGCACCGGGGAGAAAAATATTGTTTCATATGAGGTAACAGCTGCCGTTGCTGTAGGTACTGAGTGAGACTGTGCTGCAGTCATTAATCTTGTGCTTCTTCTGTAGCCTTTCACTAATGAGAAATAATAGCACGAGCATCGCTGTCTGGGGATGAGAAACGGAGGCTGCCATTCGGGGAGGAAGACCCAAATCCTCCACTGATAGTAGCTGAGCATCTTCTGAGAAGCTTGGTCTTCTAAGCTAACACTGCTAAACTAGTAGTATCTCTTGCAGAGAAATAGTGTCTAGGGGCTTTCAGGAGTTGCTGTGCTTTGGACAGGAGATGACCTTCACATGCATGTTCATATTAAGGGAGGAGGTTGTACAAAACAACCATCTCTTGCTGAAACCTGATCACAACTGTATGAATCATAGAATCATAGAATCATAGAATGTACTGGGTTGGATGACCTAAAGGTCATCTAGTCCAACCCCCCCACAATAAGCAGGGACATCTCTAACTAGGTCAGGTGACTCAGAGCCCCATCTAAGCCCGACCTTGAATGTCTCCAGGGATGGGGCCTCCACCACCTCTCTGGGCAACCTGTTCCAGTGCTCAACCACCCTCATATTAAAGAACGTCTTCCTAATGTCCAACCTAAATCTACCCTTTTCTAGCTTAAAACAATTACCCCTTGTCCTGTCACTACAGACCCTTGTGAACAGATCTTCCCCGATGCCAGTAGGGAGCTCACATCACAGGCTGGATTATTATCCTGTCCAGTATCACTATGCAGCTAATACACCAAGGAATGATTGCAACCAAACAATCATTATGATTTAGATATTTCCAAACATGGTGTTTTGTACTTGCTTGAAGTTTTAAGATCTAGTGGAAAGACACCAAAAATATGAGAGAAGCATGAACAATATGCTCTGTGCTTCTCTCTACTACCAATGTTTGGGTAGCAGTAACTTGCTCCTACCTGCCAGAGATTAAGCTGGCAGAATATCTACAGGGACATCTACAGAAGTTTTTCATAGCATGTTCAGTTCAAGATTAGCTCTTTGGAAAAAGCCACATAAGAAAGACAACAGGCAGTCAGAATATTCTGTTGATGTTGTCTAACTAGACTTCAGTAAAGCCTTTCACAGAATCACAGTGTTCTCCTGGAGAAACTGGGAGCTCATGGCTTGGATGGGTGTACGCTTTGCTGGATAAAAAACTGGCCAAAACCCAAGAGTGGTGGAGAATGGAGTTAAATCCAGTTTGTGGCTGGTCACAAACCATGTTCCCCATGGCTCAGTACTGGGGCCTGTTCTGTTTAATATCTTTATCAATGATCTGGACAAGGGGATCAAGTGCACCCTCAGAAAGTCTGCAGATGATACCACATTAGGTAGGAGTATTGATCTGCTTGAGTGTAGGGAGGCTCTACAGAGGGACCTGGTCAGGTTGGATCAATGGACCTAGGTCAATGATGTAACATGCATAGTATTCCAGCTGACCTGTGCGGCCTCTTAAGAGCTCTGCATCATAAGATATTTTTTACACATGTCTTTCTCAGCACACCTGTGAACTTCTGAATGTCTATGGGAAACACAGCCCAACCTAGTGGCTTTCTATGATGACTGCCTCAGTGGACAACTGCAGTGGACACTGCAGATGTCATCTATCTGGACTTCTGTAAGGCCTTTGTCATGGTCCCCCACAACATCCGTCACTTTAAATTGGAGAGATGGATTTGATGGATGGACTATTTGGTGGATAAGGAATTGGCTGGATGCTTGCATCCAGAGACTAGTGATCAATGGCTCAGTGTCTGGATGGAGATCAGTGACAAGTGGGTGTCCCTCAGGGGTCCATGTTGGGACCAGTACTGTTTAATATCTTCACCCATGACAGAGACAGAGGAATCAAGTGCACCCTCAGCAACTTTGCAGATGACAACAAGGTAAGTGGTGCAGCTGACACACTTGAGCGACAGGATGCCATTCAGAGGGACCTGGACAAGCTCAAGAAGTGAGCCCATGTGAACCCCATGGGTTTCAACAAGTGCAAGGTCCTGCACTTGGGTTGAGGCAATCCTCGGTATCGATACAGGCTGGGGGATGAAGGGATTGAGAGCAGCTCTGCAGAGAAGACTTGGGGGTACTGGTGGATGAAAAACTGGACATGAACCAGCAATGTGTGCTCACATCCCAGAAGCCAATCGCATCCTGGGCTGCATCAAAAGAAGCATGGCCAGCAGGTCAAAGGAGGTGATTCTGCCCCTCTATTCCACTCTGGTGAGACCCCACCTGGAGTACTGCATCCAGCTCTGGAGTCCTCAGTACAAGAAAGACATGGACCTGTTGGAGCAGATCCCGGAGGGCCACAAAAATGGTCAGAGGGCTGGAGCACCTCTGCTGTGAGGACAGGCTGAGAACATTGGGGTTGTTCAGCCTGGAGAAGAGAAGGCTCCAGGAAGACTTTCTTGTGGCCTTTGAATACTTAAAGAAGGCTTATAAGAAAGAAGAGGACAGATTTTTTAGCAGGACCTGTTGCAACAGAACAAGGAGTGATGGTTTTAAACTAAAACAGAGTGAATTCACACTAGATGTAAGCAAGAAAACTTTTACAGTGAGGGTGGTAAAACCCTGTGGGTGGCACAGGTTGCCCAGAGAGCTTGTAGATGCCACGTCTCTGGAAACATTCAAACATCTGTTTGTGGGAAGAACACGACTGCCCATGTCCAACTGTTCAAATCCTCCTGGATAAGGTACTGAGGATGTACTGGAAACGTATGGATGAGCTGTGCCTCTTCCTGGCTGAATGGAGCCTGTGTAGGATGTGCAGCTGTTTGGTGAGCCAAACACGGTATAGTTTATCCTCCAACTTCCTACATCATGGCCGAGAGGAAAGCAAGATGGTTAGGAGTCATGGCAGCTGCTTAACTTTTTTTACACCTTTAAGTTGGAGTGTAAAGAAGTTGAGGCCAAGGTTTGCTAAACTGAATAAAATAAGGTTTCTTCAGCCATGCTATTAGGGGTGTCTAACTCATGTTGATTTCAAATGCTTGTGAAAAATCAGAGCCTATGTCCACATTTGGGCACCGAAGCAGTCTGGTTTTCAAATGCGATGAGCCCAGTCAAAACAGAGACCTCTCCATCAGGCTGTTGTTATGGTTTGAGGTTTGGGGCCAGGACAGGCAGGGTTTGGACACCCTGAGGTTCCCAGGGGGGAAGCAGTTATTCCCTCCCCCTTCCTGTCCACACCGGATACTGGAGGCAGGAAGTAGTCTCCAGCGTGGGAGGAAGAGACGCTTTGGAGCTGACCCTTCCATGCGGCCAGGAGCCATTTTCTCACTACTCCTCATCCTCCAGTGAATCCGAAGCCATCCAACCTCTGGTTTTGTATTATACTGCATTTATTGTGTTTTCCCCCATCTTTGTACCTTCCCTTCTTGTTTTCTGTTCCCTTTTAAACAATATATATATATATAACTATATATCTTCCTAAACTTCCAATACAGTGCAAAGTCTCTCTCTTTTTATTTTTACTCCTGATCTCCCTTTTTGCCCACCTGTCTGGGGGGGAACTAAGGGATAGGGAGGGGGGAGAGCATACGTTCTGTTTCCGTGGGGACCTGCCCTGAACCCCTAAACGGACCCAGAACAGGCTGTTTATATAAGATATCAACAAAAAGCTTCCTTGGTATGTGTAAGGGTCCCGTTTGCTCCTAATTCCAGTCCTTCCCACAGCCTTTTCACAGCACACACATATTCCACGTGCATCTCAGTACCAAGTGGGTGCATAGACTAATGTTTCTAGTGGAGCCCAACACCCACAGCTTGAAACAGTGCTCATCTTTCAATATGTAATTTAGTAAGAAGCCAAAAGAGAGGCATATTGTCATCTCAATATTACTGGGTTCTGCCTTGAACCATGGGAAGAAACCCATCTACATGTAAACATAGGGACTGGGGCTGAGCCTGAGCAGATGGGATGGAAGAAAAAAAAGGACCCATCTCTATTTCTGGGACAAAAAAACTGTACCAGTGGGAAGCAGGATGTACTGACTACCTGGTTGTTGGGAGAGGGAGTAGAGTTTTGTGGTGTGGGCATATTATAGTAAGAAGTTCAAGGAATTCACTGCGATTCAACAGCTGGTTCAATCAAACCAGCTGAAACTGCCTTCAGTACCATCCTGGACCAGATTTTTCAGAAGAATTCAGCAGCTTGGTAGCTAAGCCCTTTTGCAAAACATCTTGCCACTTACTGTCACAATAGAAGCTGCTGGATGCTGACCACTTCAGAGAAGCTGGACCAAATGCGAGATGCCAAGCACTTGAAACTCTGGCATCGAGCTCTGTGGAGAATTTGATCCATTATGTGCTGCTCCACTTCAAAGTGGGTAGCAGCTTGTGACAACCGTACAGCATCACAGCAAATGTCACTTTTTGTGCAAACATTTAACCAACAGAAAGCGGCTTTTTATCGTGGTAGTAAATTTCACCCAAATTTCAATTTGCTTTGATTTTTTTTTAATTTTTTTTTATTTTTTTTTTTAGGATTTTCACTGAATGGAAAAGAAATGCTTGTTTGGGGCTTTTCTGATGAAAATATTTAGAAATTTTTTCAGGGTATCTTGGGGTGCAGGAATGATGGAAGAAAGTAGTGTTTCCTCACCTTGTTTACTGTTTTCTGATACAACAGAAAGAATATTATTAGGAGAAGTTTAAAACCAAAAAAAGACAAAGCCTATTCTTCTGAGATTTTCTGTTGTTTTCTGCACAGATCCATGTTTTAACTTTGGGGGAAGAGAAAGGACTCCCACTTTCTCAAAGGAAAGGGGAAGACAGTTCAGCACAGAGCAAGAGCTGCAGTTCAACTCTGCAGTCTGGGTTCAGACCTATCTCCAGCTTTCAGTGCAATCTTTCTTTGGATATTCTTTTTTTAAAAATCAAAACCAGGAATTATACAGCTGTTGAGATAAGAATAATTAAGAACAATGCATTTCCTTTTAAAGCTCCTCAAAGGATAACCTCTCATAAGATGAATTGAGCGTCTCATTCAGGCCACACACAAATGATGGCTCATATTTAGTAACAACATTTTTTGGGGCAAAGATAAGCTAATTTTGCTCAAGAACAGAGGGTGGTCTTTAAGCCTTGCATTTGTCAAAGAAACAAGCACTTTTTTTATCTATTGGATATAATCTTCCACAGCTCAAGAGGAATAGTGTAGGGGGAGGGAAATTCAGGCAATATATTTATGTTGGAGCACAGGCCTGAGCGTTTGAACAGAGCATAAAGTTAAAGGGACAATGGTTAGGTTGTGGAAACCTCAATTGCACTCCAAGACTTAGATGTGCTAATGCTTCTGTAGGTATCCAGCCTGAAAAGAAGTGCTGGATGATCTGTGATCTGGTTGCCACAGAGCTCATCTGGCTTTGTAAGGAAACTGGAGATCAGTTTCTCATAGCTAACATCTGTGTTGCTCTTCTTAATGCAATCTTTTCTTTCTATGGAAGAGATTTGCTACTGATCTCCACAAAGCATCAGCAACATCTTCACAGTGGAAGTGAGCATGCAGGATGCCAGGGGATCTCTGAGGTCCTCTGCTGTCTGTCCAAACCTGCTGGGGTCTGTGCCCTGTGGGTGCATAGCACTGAATGGTCCTGCTTTCTCAGGATACAGAAAGGTGCAGTCAGACAAGGACTTAGGACCTGTGTCTGGTACACTGAACGAGTGTCTCAATTTGCTTTTGTGCACACTGGTGTGAATCCAGAGAAACACAGTGAGGATGCTCCTCAGTAGCCCTTGTTCAAGGTGTTGGGGAGCAGAAGACAATCTAGTGCTGGTTCTCCATGCTCATGAAGTGGGCTTCATTTGGAAGAGTTCATGGGGGAGAAAACTTTAATGCGGAGAAAAGGCGAGACATAGTGCAAAGCATGCTAACTGTCAGGTTCTCCTCCTCCCTTCGAGACATTTCACCTGAAAAAAGAGAAGTACCAGCTGGAGTTATAAATTATTCCAGCTCCTAATTGCCAAATGCTTCCCCTCTCCCCTTTGTATCTGTTACAGATGCATCATCCGCATATGAATGTTTCCTGGAATTTGGTTCCAGAGATTTGAGCCTGTGAAGTTTTGGGGCCAGATTTACTCAAATGGAACTCCCAGGGAGCAGAAATTGCTTCTCTGTTTAAATCAAGAGGCTTATCAGGGAATGTTAAATGATTTTTTTACAGCTAAAAGTCAAAAGATCTGACCAGTCTTCTCCTTGCTATTTGCTGCATAGCTTTCAAATTAAAAATAAAAAAAAAACAAAACCAACAAAAAAAAAATCCTCTTTCCAGTCCCCCTGGTCCTCCAGACAGCCAAGTCTGTTCCTGTCACCACCCTTCTAATTACTGGAAAGACCCCACTTGGCTGGAGAGATCAATGCAGGATCGTTTTACACCAGCCCAGATATTTTGCCTGCTTAAGCAGAATTGAAAAGAGTAATAGAGTGATCCATTAGCCAATCAAAGAGCACTCAATCAAGCAGCGTGCTGCATTTACCCAGCATTTTTCACCAGCAGTAATTAAGAATTCATTGATTACAAGCATTAATTAGGTCTAATCACATGCCTGCAAATGAGGTGTTATGAAAACATGAAAATGAGTGCTGTGTTTTAGGGTGGATTTGGATGGTGAAGAACGAGATAGGCACCTCACGGGATTCTCAGGAGCCCTTTGTGCACAAAATTCATAAAAACAAGGTACTCATCACCCCCTAAGAGTCAGGCCCTGCTGGTCTGTCCCAGGCAGGCCTGTCAGACATTAAAGCCTCTGATTTTGTTTTTTGCTGAACTCCAACCACTACTCCATATTACCCCATTCCAATAAAAAAGAGCGCGACGGGGGAGAGCAGGCCAGTGAGCCGGAGGCCTGGCAGCACTGGGATCACTGGCACAGCCGCCCCGGCCAAGGACCACACACGGAATGGGGAACTGCCAAGGTCAGGAGTAACTCAAAGCAGTTGTAGAGTTTGCCAGACTCCGTAGGATTACCTGATGTGATTTTGCTGTCATTTTTAATCCAAGGGTTGCTTTTTTCTTCTGCCTTTTTTTTTTTTTTTTTTTTAAGGCGATTCAATTTACACATATGCCTATACAGATTCAGTAGTTTTTAGTTAAAGGCGAGGTCACCCGGTCTGTGCCCTAGGCTGAATAGGAACTTACAAAACCTCTGTTAGCAACTCTAAACCTGTCTGTGCTTTCTGTACCTACTGGGTTGGTATTAGGTGCATATGTAGCACAGCTATAAGACAATGTCTAAATACATAAAGGACTTTTCTCTCCCAAGTCTGGTCCTGCTTTTCACACCCTCAACCTTCTTGTTTTTCACACTCCTCCATTCCACTCTAATTTCCATTGTTTTATCTCACCCAGCTCTTTCTATCCCTCCCCTCAGCAGGACACACAGAAAAACCCAACGGGTAAAGCTTTCATTTTGCAATGTTGCAAAATTGGGTGGGTTCATAGGAAAATATCAAAAAAACCAAAAAGGAAACCCAATCCTTTCTCCCAGTACCCATGGCTTCATTCCAGGGCCAAGAGAAGAAAAGACTGCAAGGCTGCATTCGCAAGGGCTAGCATGTACACCTGGCTGCATGGCTGCTGGGCTGCCAAATTGCTCCCAGGGAACAGCATGAATCATGAATGAAGCCTGGTCCTCCACACACTTAGCTCTACCCACTTAGATGGAGTCATTCACATCCTTACACCCACTCTTCTGCTAGAAGTTAACCAAGGGCAAGGAGGTGTGGAGCCCTGACATGGTTGCATGAGTAAAATCAGTAGGCATGTAAGTCCCACAGCAGCAAGATACAGATCGCCTTCCCATCCCAGTCTAGCCTGCTCCACCCTTCCTCCATGGATGGGGGTGGAAAGTAGATGCTCAGACTGACACTTGCTCAAAGGCTGCTCTTGGTGTTCAACATGGTTTGCATCCAGCATGGTTTACGTGCCTGGCTTCTTTTGCATGATGCAGCAATCCTTTCAGCGCACAGATGGGGAGGCTGAGATGTCATAGGCCCCTGCATACCCAGCAAGGGCTACTTAAAAGAATGTTGCTTTGGCCTTGACTTCTCTCTTGCCAGCATAAATGAGGAGGAAGGTCGGGGGGCGTGGCACCACCATAAACCAGAACATACGGCCTGGTATGTGGTGGAAAGGCAATCCCTCAATGGGGGTGATAATGATTAAGATGGGGTATATCGCAATTAGGATACCGGAAATGGAGCCCTTCGGCAGGGAAGATGCTACATTAGCTCCAGCATTAAAGTGGTTGCAATATATGAGAGTAATTTAAGAGGAAAGGGAAATCTGGGCACCAAATGATATGACAAAGGACCCTTTAAACACTGTGAGCTATGATGATGTGCAAATGGCAGAATGCAGATGCTGACATCCTTGTAATAGTGCAGGGAGGCTCAGACCAGAATAGGTCCAGATAAACTGCTGACCTCCTACTCCTGGAGGTGGTGCCCCCAGACTCACGGGTAAGGCAATGGGCAAAGCAGATCATGGGAGACCTTTGCCAGTGCTGTTGCTCTTGCTCGATGGATGAAGTGTTTGGGAAATGCCTGCTGTTTCTTGGCATGGTAAGCAGGGTGGCAGCATCTGACTCTCTGCTTTCTTCTGTCAGTGTTTAATGACTCCACAGGTCTCAATGGAGTTCCCTCCATGTAAAACTGGCACATCAGCAAACCAAATCAGGCCTCAACATCTGTAAAGCTGGATAGGTTCACAAGGGTTTATTTCCCTCTTAAGTATGTACAAATCGCATGGGATGACTCTGCCTAATTCCCCACATTTCTACATAGCACAGTATTGTCACTATTCACTGGGAAAGAATTTCATATTTGCATTTTCCCAAATGCAGTAATTCTGACATTGCTCATCTTCTCCTAACACTCAATAGCAATAAATTTTCTGTCTGTCTCTAGAGAAAGGGGCCCAGATTTTCCATGTTGCATCGTACTGTCTATGAGGGTCCTTGTCCTGGTCCTATCACCTCTGCAGTGATGTAGAGAGTAAGCGCATCTAGTCATATGCTCTTAAAAATCAGAAATAAAGGGAAACATAGGTTTTTTTCCAATGACACTCATAAAGCTGCAGGCCAAGTTCTGCCTGCACATGTCAATTTGTAAGTGCCACCAAGTGAAACGGGCACAGGAGAGCAAATCTACATCATTCCATGGATGCCTCAATTACTGCCTCCCTCACCAGCTACAAAGCTGGGAGCACTACAGAGCCACTGGGGACCAGGACTTCTTGTGTCAAGTGCAGTACCTGTCTTTTCTTTCAAGAGTCACACTAGTCTCTCCGCAGGGATCCATGCTGAGCAGGTATACCAGCTCAGTCATGTCTGCTGTGCACCAGTAAGGGTGGTAGATCTTGCCTGAGGGTGCAAATAGGATTCTCCATTTGAAGAGACATAAGAAGTACATTTTCCATTTCTGAGTTAGAAGGGTGTTTGTCCAGGCAAACTCAGGAAAGAAAGGGATGTACAGGAAGTGTGATAGACTGCTCTTCACTTAGAAGACAGTCTAGCTCAAATGCAAGAATAGAGTCACATTTTAAATTGCCTAGGGTGTTCTTCTAAGTGCCAGTAGAAGATGTCCCAGCACCAAGCTGATGCCTGAGGTCCTGCCAGATACCCCAGGAGTGCCACATGCCCATGCTAAAGCAGCTAGATCTACTTACATGGATTTCACATGGCAAAGGCATTGCCTAGCTGTTGAAGAAACAAGTGGGTTACGTGCAGTACAATCTGCTCATTTCAGGGCAGGTATATCTGTGATTCAAGGACCTAACTCTGCTCTATTGGTTTCTCTGTCAGTGCAAGAAACAGTCTTAATGGACAGCACCTGACATTTTGTCAATGGAGAGGTGACACTGCTACCCACGCTTGCCCCCTCCTCTAACCAGACTTCCCACACCCAGGAGGGCCAGTCTCAACATTCAGTCTGAAGGAGAACTTGAAGTTTCTTCTCAGCATGGAGACCCCATTGTGTCAATGCAGGCAGTGGCAGGCTCATCTCCTGCTGTTTGGAAACCTGGTGAATGGGCATATGGCACCTGGAAGCAGAGGTGCATCACTGGGGGAGCTGCTGTGCGATGCTATCAACCCAGCTGGTGCAAAGGCTGTGTCACACCTATGACACAAAATTCTGTAAAAACACGTTTCTGTGAGGAATGACACCTCCAGGTCTGTGTTTGCCACAGGGTGCTGGGGCCGTGCTTCTTTTCAGCCATGAGTAAAAAGCTGTGCTGGTCTGGAGCAGGGTCATTCTCAACCGTCAAGAGCAGTAGAGGAGGGAAAGTTGGCTGTGGTTTTTGCTCTGGGTCCAGCTCCCAGAGGCTGTGCAGATCCTGTACCATTAAACAAAGCTAAGCTCAAGAGCTACACTTGTGTTGCTATTGTCTTTGCTGCTGTTTTTGTTGTTAATACCTTGGCTGCTGCTATTATGTCTGGTGTTTTTAGCGTGGGAGCCAAGAAAACAGCATTAACAGAACAACCTCAAGACAGCAGAGGCTGCCAGGTTAAGAAACCCTTTGATGCTGGGAAACAAAGCGAGCGTGTCTCCCCACTTCAAGGCTGTGACCTGTGTTGGCTTTTGACCATGGAAACCCACAGAGCCCTGTGGCTGAGTGAGGACTGTGGTAAGTACAAGCGTTAATGGCGGATGCTTGGATTTGATTATATTGTTTCGTAAACCAGACCTGCTGAAGGTGAGAGCGTAGGTGTTGGACAAACAAGCTACTTGAAAATACATAGCTGCTAGAACAGGGGGTGAAAAACGTTGGTGTACTGTTGTTTTTTTTTTAAATTGCTCTGAATTATTTGCAATATCAGTGGTTTCCTGTGACATCAAGCTTCTGGACACTGCCTGAGTGCCATAAGCTGCGGTCCATCCAATTTTCCATTCCAGGCTACACCCAAGCCACAGCTCCTCTGAAAAGCTGCTTCTGCAGGAGACATGTACCAGCTGGCAGCCGAATAACTGATAGACAGCGGTGACATGGAGGCACCTGGTACGGAGCACTCAGCACTAGCATGGATGGATCCATGGGATTTCCTCCACTGAATTTCAAGAGAAATGATGGTAAAACAGCGAATGAGTCAAAGGGAGGAAGTGGGAGCAGAGGCTAACGAAGAGTGTGTGAAAGAGAGAGCTCTGTGGACTGCTCTGCCTGTGCCAAGAGCCAGGGAGAGTTTCTGTCAGCTGGTTGGGAAAGTCGAGCAGCTGGAGAGTAAACTGCTGTCCTGCCTGTGTCTGTGTGTCCGCAAGCACCACTGCCCTCTTTTGGGTGGAATTAGACCTGTGCATCTGCGTCCTGGGTGCACGGAAGAGGAACCGCTCCTGTGGCGACGCTGACAGTGATCCTCCCCTGGGGAGAGCTGAGCGGTGGGATGCCAGCACAGGGACTTTCTGCTCAGCAAGGGTGCTGCTTGGCAGCGCTGTGGCATTCCAGATATGGCACATCAGTCAGCCAGCACACTCTGAGCCAGCTGTGTCGGGCTCCTTGAGCGAGCTGTGCCGCTGAAGGTGCAGTGCCTTCCCTATGTCCAGCACTGCTCCATCCCGTTATCTGCCATGCAAGAGGAACAGAAGAGTGGCTGAGCAGCTTTTGGCTCCAGCCTCACCACAGGCAGGTAGTTATTTCAGGTGTCACACACCGGTGCCAAGTTCTGCTGAAAATGGTACGTCTGAGACCTTCACCATTGAGGCGTCAAAACTCATTATGTCGGGGCAAGGCGCACCTTGAGCCGAACTCTCCTCCTTCGTCCAAGCGCTTTGCTGGCGGGCTCCTCTGCAGCTGCAAGGGCCGTTGTTAGCAGAGGCATAGATTCAGGATACAGATCGTCCTACTGGTGCAACATATTTGGTGGCATGTTTCCAGCAACAGTCAGATCTTGGAGGAAATATGTAGTGGTGTTATTTGTCTCAAACAAAAGAGCACATCCCTTTGAGAGCCAGCTCATGCCCCTAGAACTATCTGATTACACTTAATTCAGCTTTCACAGCTATGAAATTTTATCATGCCCGGTCACAATCTGACAAAGTCCTTACAGTGACCTAGCCATAAAATTTGACTTGATGAGTGACACTTTTATAAGACCAACTGTTTCATTATGAAACTTTTGAGGTTGGAAAAAAAAAATCCCAAACAAATAAGAACATGCCACTATTAATAAGGCCGTTTGTGCATTTTTTACGTATCCTCCTTGTAGCAATTGTGGCTGCATGTAGAAGGCAAGCATGCCTTGTGATCGTGAGAGAGTGGCTAAAAAACATGAGTCACACAGTCGAACCTTGTGACTTGCTAGAACTAAGGAGGTCTCCTTAAAAGCAATTTGTGGAAGAATCAGAGAGAAACACAATTTTTCAAGGTCAGCCAAAGGCTAATGAGAGCTCTTTCATAGTGCGATTGTATTGCCTGAATTTCTGTATTTCAAAGCCAGTCTAACTACTTTATTGCTGAAGCACTGTAACTGAAGAGGCTGTAATAATATTGACAAGTAATCCTGCCAGAATCTGAGATGGTATTCAGCATAATATGAAACATTTTCTCCTTGCCTGGATGAGTATGGAACAAAGAGTTAAACAAATGTGTGGTTCCCCTGAGTACCACTTATCTTTCTTCCCAAAGGGCATGTGTACAGATGCTTTGTAAGTTGGGTTGTCAACAGCTGAGGCTTGTGGCCAGATTCACATGTTCTTCACCTTTCTGCTTGTGAGCTGCAGGAGACTCATCTCCAGAGGGACAGTTTTTCATAACTTAATTAGATTGGCGCCATTCACACAGCTACAGTTTCAGGTTGGCTCAGCTTTACTTCTGCTCCAGCTCTCCAGTTCAGGGGATTACAGTAGCACTGAAATTGGTTCTGAACTAAACATTTGGCAACTACCTCAGGTCAAAGAGGCACTTTGTGTTACTGCTGTTGCTAAATTAGATATAAATAAATAATCAATGTGCAGCCCTTAATGAGGGACTAAGTATGAGAGACAAAATGTTTTTGAAGCTCTACACTTTGTGTGTACATAGGAATACATTGCGTTTTTTTCCCCATGAATGAACAACTCTAGTCTAGTAAACCACTGTATTTGAAGGAGAGCAATCTCTGATTGCATCCTCTTAGCATGGATTTACACCGTGCTTCTTTCAGTGTAGCTTTAATCAACTGGGAATCCGGATGGGCTAACCAAAAATAAGCCAAAGAAGAAATGTTCCCACTGGAGTTTTCAGAGGATTAACTGAACCAGTTTAGAAATGGATCACAGTAAAATCACTGAGGTTTTTAGCACGGAGACAAAGTCCTTAGCCTTGATTAGCTGCATCTTTTGTACTACTAAACCGCAACTCAAGAAAAATGAGATTTACAAGCAGTGTGTGTAGACTTTAGGAAAAGAAAGAGTGGGGCCACCTTTCCAACTGCTACATATGAAATGGGCACCTCCTGCCTCCAATGTGCTGATGTTAATTGCAGAGCACAATCTACACGTATGAGCATCTGGGCATACTCCCACTCCCTGTGAGCCACAGAGACCCACAACCTGCCCACCCCACCAGGCTCCTCATCATGGCCCACTGAGGTTTTGAGATTTTACCTGGGCAGCCAGTAGCTGGAGAGCTGCATGCTTGTGACTTCTTCACCAGCTTCAGTGATGGAGTGCAACCCATCCCCAGCAAGCAGTTTTGAAGAAGCCAGTTGATAGATGGCACTTTAACAGGAGCCAGGTGGAATAAATTAAAAGGCATCTGGCAAACCTTCTGTATGGGAAGAAATATAGATGTTTGCAGGGATGGAGAAAAATGACCAGTCCTGGTAGAGAGCTGATAAGAGCGAAAAACCCCACAAGTGTCTTTTTACATCACTTATGAAAGCAAAACAAAACACAGACAAATCCAAAGTCCAGATTGTCTCACCTGAATATAAATAAATGCAACTAGACCTTACTCAACAGCCTGACTCAATATTTTGGGGGCCAAAATTCTTCCTGCCACTGGTCTTATCTATTTACTGTGGGTACGCATTGCTTTATGACTTTTTGCTTTCTCTGTGATAGAAGCCATTTGTGAGCTGGAAGCAAACTGTGGAAGTCCCTCAGTTGCCGGTCTGTAACAGTGAAGCAATACTTTGTAAGTGGATTTCAGCCTGAGCTTTTCTGTGACCTGTTTGGTGCAAGTGCTCTAGTCAGGGTCTGAATTTTTGTAGGTCAATGCTGGATCTGCACAAGTGGCCACATGCACCATTTGCACCAGTGCCTGAATCCTGACCTTAAGTGAGAGCCTGTTGTGCTGATGTGTCCACAGAGGGTACGTAGGACTTTGTGCTACCCAGTCACTTACCTGGCACACACCTGGACTCGCTAGGATCCCCCAGTATTCATGGCAGGGGGAGAGAGCAACAGATGGGTCTCTCCAGAGGGCAATTCGAAGCAGACACTTAATTTAGGTACATGGAATCATCCCCTGCAGGAATTCTTCTCTTTCTCTATGGGCCATGGAGAGGCTAGAGAGACTGGCTGAGTGACTTAGCTAACTGCAGTTGGTGACGTGAAACCTCTCCTCACCCAAGCTGATGAAAACATCAAGAAACACAGACATCCACGACCTCTCTAAGTAATTTATTCACCCTTGTTCTTAACACTTGGTGCTAGCTCTCCATTTGATCTGGTTTGAGTTCTCCTCCTTCAACTGTTGTGATGGCTTTCTCTGCTAGGTGGAGAAAGATTTAGTAGGGACCGTTTCCATCCTTCATGCAAAAATCAAGGAGCCTCTGAATCTTCTTTGTGATGGCAGAAGTAAATGCCTCTCCCCAAGTCTCTCACTCAGATACAGTTTTGCCATTTATTGTGTGGCTTTTTTGGCAGGTTTTTAACACTCCTTTGGCAGCCATGGCTTGCAGCCACAGCCAGCACTCTAGGGCCAGAAAGCAAGGCTGCAGCACCCCACTTCTCCTCCACCCTCCCTTCTCCTCCTTCCCACCTCTCACTCCCAGCCCAGGGCAGAAGAATATAATCCCAGGGGTTTTCTGCTTACCTACAACCCAACCATATTTTACAGACCGGTATTTCTGAAACAGAGCTTGGTGCAGGAAGCCTTTTGAGAGCCATTCGGCACAGCTCTCAGGCAGAAGAAGATGCTGCTGAATTTTAAAAGTTATCAATTTCCTAATGAAATGGAAGATAATTTGTCTTCTCATATAAAATAAAGTCCTTGCTGTTCCTTTCCAATACCAGAGCAATAGGTAACTATTCAGCCTTTTCTGCATCAACATTACCAATTTTGCAATTTCTGTCTGTCATTGCTAGGATTAGTTTTTATTCTTAATGTATTTTTTTAAACTCCTTATTCTTTCTAAATGTGAGGAACCTAAATACGTTCCCCACTGAAGGACTGTTTCCATCAAGGCTCACAGCTTCCCTCACTGCATTTCTGCGTTTCACAATGTCATCAATATTATTCATTTTTTCCTATTTAGTTACCTGTTTAGTTAGTTGCTGTTGAATTTGGGTAAGTTTTTAGCTTAAGCTTCAAGCTTGATTGTGGAGGGTGGGGGACCAACTATTTCTCTTTTATTTTTATTATGCCTGCACAACTTTCATACAAATTTCTTCTATTTAGATTTTGCCTCCTAACTAATTAGGCTTGTAGTTTGCAGAAACTTTGGGAAATCTCTTTGATACAACAGTTGGGTATATTAAGCACTAATATTAAGCACTACTTGCAAATCTCCCCTCTTAGCCCACACAGAATTTAATCACACCACAATTAATGGTCCTGACACAGCCAGCAACGTCCAGCTCAGGAATCAATCGTTGGCTGCCTTAATGAGGTCCATAGTCAAGTCATCTCCTTCTGTGCGCAATTGCTGTGTAAGTAGTTTTAGAAACTCTACACTGTTTCACTACAGTATCAAGAGGACCTGAAAAATACTTTTCTCAAACTCAAATCACCTATAACAACCAACACACTTTTTTTCTTTCCTGTATAAAAGACAACTTTTCCTTGGCTGAGTAATCTTAGGAGCTCACTGTACTTCCTCTGGGATTTTCTCTATGAGAGAAGTCACCCAAATTCAAGATTCTCTGTTCTCACTGAGTTCCCAGAAGGTGATGGCATCCACAACAGATTTGTCATATGGCTTCTTCCATTTCTAGGAAGATTAGAACATACTGGTGCTGGAGGTTTTTCAGCCAGACTAATGCAATTTTTTGTCTCATTTCCCCTTACCAGTTACCCCAACTCTCAAAATTAGTATGTAAGCATCTGAAGAAAATTGTTCATTCTTTGAGTTCATTATCGGATCAGCTTGATTAATTTTTGTTATGCCAAATCTGTCACTAATGTTCGAGTATGTTTCTTCTTCATCCCCACTGGGGCATTTATTCACACTTCTATACGCAGAGGGTAACTTTAACACAACTACTTACAATGCTTTGATTATACAAAAAAATAAACACCACAAATGAAACTTTTTAAAGCTTTTTCTCCTTGTTTTTTGACCTAAAGCTAAAAAGCTTGAACAGCTTTTGTGCTGGCTGGCAACAGCCAAATGGTTTATTAAAGTGTATTTCTGAATGAATAGCTTTGTACATTGAGCTTCTAAGCTGTTACGAAAGTCCCAGTGAGCACCACCTTTCAACATTTTAACAACAACAACAAAATTCAGCCCTACAGGCTTGGGGTTTCAGACTAAGCTTCTTCCTAGCATCGTGGTGCACATGCTGCTGCAATATGTGCAACCAATCCAGCTGTAGAATATGATTTTGCCTTGCATTTATCTTTTAACAAATACTTCTAGTCAAATAAGACTATAACTTAATTGCATTAGCTTAGAAGTGAAAGAAAAAAACATATATATATTTTGTTTAAATGTAACATAATCAAGTATTTTGCCAATTATTAGATCTACATAGACATTTCTATAGTTATTTGTACTTTACAATCACAACTGAAATTGCCGTTGATTATTTTCTTTTACTACTTAGCAATTCCTTGCAATTGTTTCCATGCAGACAATGCTCAATGTGTACAGTAAACCTTAACTTTAATATCGTCTGGAAAGGGAAACAAGAAACTATGTTTCTTGTGGAGTCTGATTCTATGAAAGTTTTACCAGCCATCTCTCAAAATTGCACGTTTCTAGTGAGGGCTGCATTTTTTTGTGACTAATGGTTTTTTATGTCTCTATTGTGTACACTCAGGTTTGTGTGTTATAAAGAACCTGATTTTCTGAAGATTAACTATCTAGCTTTTTGCACTTGGGTTGCTTTAAAGTGTTTCAAGTCCCACAGAGCTGAAGCAATCGATAACGATTAGTCGTTCCATTGGTTTGTTTTTAATCAGGCCCCCATTAGAAGCATGTGGACATTTTTGTTTTCTGTTCTTGTTTGAAATGAAGCCAGATATCAAAATCTGGAAGTCCTTTGCAAGACAGGGCTTCCACTCTTCATGCAGCTCTCTGATTACTCTATAGCGAGTGCCCAAGGTAAAGGCATGAAAAAAAGACAAAAGTACAAATGCTAGAAACTTAATTGTGCTTTGCACAATTCTTGTGGTGTTTTAACCATTGGCAAGTTATGTCTACAGACAGAGGATTTGTAGTGATTTACCTTGAGCCTGGCTTTGGCCCCCTTTACCATAGTACCTGGCGATTGCATGAGCACCTGGACTCTCGAATGAATCATCCGCACTGGCTTCGGAAGTAAACCTTCTCAGCAAAATAGCAGCAATATCCGGACTGGCCATCGGTTTCTATTCCGTTCAGCCTCAGCTGATATATTTCATATGTTTTTGTAGCTGAAGCTGGGCCAGGACTTCTCCAGCTTTGACAGGAGGGCTAAATGAGAGCAGGGAATTTTATGTGCCTCTTCCCACAGCATTCCAGTAACCATGCAGGAAGTCATTGATCAACGGGATTTAGGCAACGTGCACAAGAAAGGTACGTGTGTGTGGCCTGGTGGCCTTTGCAGCATGCGCTATGACGACACCACCCTCTGATTCAATAAACGGAGGGATAAGAGACTAGGTGGTAAGCCACACACACCATGTTTATGATGCATCTCTGTAGCCCAGCAAATGCAGTGTGGTCTGTTTCTGAAAGCCCCTTCTATAAGACTGCATGTTTCTTACTAACGCTATGGTTTAGATGTGGTCATAGCAGAGCGATTTTCCTGGAAAATTGCTTAACATGCTGTCACAAACAGAGGGTGAGTTCCCTGACCCAGTGGCTCATCCTATCCCAGGAACAGGAATGGGAGCTGACCTTTGGCAGATCTCTTCCGTTTGTTTTATTGTCCTGATTTGCACATCTCTCTATGCCATAACCTAAGAGAAGATCTGCAAAGCCATGTCACCTCTTCAGCAGGCTGCAATGCATTTGGGCCATGCAGCACAGGAAGGGTAAAAGAGCTGGTTGTACCTGCACGCTTGAGCCGCAGTTGTTAGCAGTAATGGTTCTGCAGGGTAGCTCTGCCCCACATGAAGTCAAACTCATTCCTAGGACAAGTTTACCAAGTGGGGCTGCACAGGATAAGCGTTTATCCTGTTGTCATATTGGATATGCTGTGGATACAGAGAGCCGGCCAAAAAAAACAACCCAAAGAAGGTGCATGATTTGTCTGTAATTGATTTAGGGCAGTAAAATGACCATGGAGAGGTCTTCCAGACCTCTGCCTGCCTGAATTGTACCAGGAGCTGCTATACTGCAAAGGAAACCTCACCGCAGCAGAGCAGTTTGTGTGCATTAGTGTGGAAGGTGACTGTTTAAGTTTTCATCTTTCCTGTGCCTCAGTTTCCCCATTTGGCCACATGACGTGGCTCAGGGTAGGATGCAGTTGTGGCAGGGTGGAGAGGGAAGGGGTTGATGTCAGTTCAGCAACTCTGTCATTGCATGACTCGGAGCATAAACTAATGAAGTAAATCTGTTTTCCTTCTCGCTCTCTTCCTTATCTGTGATTTTCCACAAACAGAGGAAATGGGGAAGGGGAGGCAGTGAGAGGTTGTTATCATGCAGCGATGAGACAGACTGTGGAGGAAAAGATGCTACTCCTTCAGCCATCCCAAATGTGCTCTCAAATCTCAGAAGAGCTAAATATTTCAGCTGAAAAAGTCAGCTATGAAATAATCTTTTCCCCAGACGCCGTAATAGTTGTCATTATTGTACAGCATCAACAGTCCACTGAGTTAAATGGGGGCAGCCCGTGCAGAGCTAGTGTTTCAGTCTGTCCACCTGCAGCTCAGTAAATAATGGCGAGGATAGTTTACTGTTACAGAGGGATCGGAATTGTCTGGTTGAATGGTCACAATCCAAGAAAATGTGTTTTAATTTAGCTAAATGAAAAGTAATACATCTGGGAACAAAGAGTTCAGGCAGTACCTACAGGACAGGAGACTCTGCCTTGGAAAACAGGCTTATGGGCTCATTGTGATAACCACATCCACAATAGCTGCTGGTTCAATGGGGCTAACAGGGCTCAGCTGACTCTGGGAACCAAGGAGCAAATACTGGAATGCAGGGATGGCAGAAGCATCAGCAGGAGCATCCCTGGGCTGCAGCACCAGGTGGTGGTCTCACTGGCTGTCCACATCTTAGTGAGAACATGAAAACCCTGTGGAGGACCACTGATGTGGTGGCTAGGAAAATAATTTTGTCAAGTAAGGGTTAAAGTGTGCAACCCAGTCAACTTTTCTAGGCAATAATTGGTGTGTGTTTGTGACACTGGATCACAGCAGTGTGGTGAGAGGACGCTGAAGTTACTGTAATTCAGCTGTGACATGAGACCTTACTTCCTAACAGTGGGTAATGCTGCCCAGGCAGGAGATGGTAAAAATCACCTCAAGGGGTTACTTTAACAAACATGCCTGAGTCTACCATAGGAGAGAAACTCTTCAGTATGAGTATGTAAAATTTGATGTGGATTATCATATCTGAATTCTCATTCCTGTCTCTTTCTGTCATGGTGGTGGAAAAAAAAGGAATAATCTGCATTTACCTCAGTTTGCTCATTGCTGCAGCTCTGCACTGAGACAATGACAGTGCCCAGCCTTCACTTTTAAGGTTTTGGGCCACAACACTTTTCTTCTCCAGTACAAAACACGCAGTGTGTTGTAGGGTATCACTGGCTTTACTCCACCTCCACCTAGTCAGGACAATTGGAAATAAATGTGGCAAATGCTCTGGGAGGTGTGAGCTGGTGCAGCACATCTCTCTTAGGACTTGCTTGTGGTCCTTGCCAGCTCCCTGAGGACTTGCTGAGCTCAAGGGAAGCCTGCATTGCTCTGCAGTGTGGCCTCTGAATCACGTGGGCACATTGCATGAGCCAGTTCCCTGGTTTGGTCTCTTCTGATCTTTACCTGTGGCATGGAGCTGCCTTGGTCTCACTGAAGCCTTCAGACTCAATATCAGCACTGCTGACCAGCCTGTGCAGCACAGGAGCTCCTATCAATTGGTCATAACAGGGTCATCTTCAACCCTGAGAGCTGGGCCGTCAACACATGACTTCGAAGCAAGTCATATCAAACAACAGGTCCAAAAATGTGGTTTTTCTCTGAAATTAAAGGACATGAGATCTTAAAATACACAGAGAGTGATTAAGGCCACCTAGGCAGTATTCCTGGGACAGTCCTGCATTGTTGCCATTAACCTTCATCTCTGTGTTGTCTCATTTACTACTTCTGGAAGGCAAGGCAGCAGCTGGTTTTCCCAACATTCCTTCATGACTTTCTTTCCCAACAAGGAGTGGAGAACGATATTTCATGCTATGGTGGAACTTAAGTCTTTGCACATTGCTTTGTCCCACCACAACCACAGACTGGCCTCACCTACAGAGTTTGCACTACAACTTCTATTTGAACTTTTCCAGCTTTGGACCTTGGGTTTTGGATGGGCACTTTAGCAAGAGGAAGGCCAGCTGAGATGAAGGGGTCTGACTCCCTCTCCTGACCTTCTCAAACCGTGGGAGTGCTCCTCTTGCACAGCTCTGATCCGAGCCCATCTCCAAATATAACTATAATGAAATAAAATAATAATAAAAAATAGAAATCAAGAAATAACTGCAACCTTCTATCCAACAGTGGTTGAGTTATTACCACAGTTACATCACAGCTGAAACAGGTGCAAGGAAATAAGTTTCCCAAAAGTTTCTATTCAGGAGGGAAATGACTGAAGAAAGCAGAGGGAAAGGAGGAAGGCGGAGGTAAGGGTAGGAGCCAGGGGACAGAGCGGAAGTTGTTTCTCTTGGGATGTGGCCAACTTAGTAGCTGTCCAAACCCAGGAGATGTGTTAGATGCTCCTTCTGTTACTGTCTTTGCTTTTTCCATTTTCAGGCCGCCTGCTAGCAGAGAGCATGATAACGTCAGTATTGTGCTGCCCTCTGAATGCCCTATTGCCTGGGACCTCCACAGCCTGCTGAACCATGTTTAGACTTGATGCAAGCAGACACGCATCCCTCTGAGCACATTTTGTGCAATTTTCAAGGAATCCTTCAAGGACTCATCAGCTCAAGTAATTCTCTCTGCCCCAAAACTATGGGGAAGGGAAGCGATTATGAGAAAGCTCACGTTCCTCCAGCAGCTGCAGTCACTTTGGGTGGGATTCATCTGACTAAACATAGATGTCTCCATCTGAGCTAGTCACGCTAAGCTCCCTTTATGGAGGAGAATGTGGGGAAATATAGGCACAACTATGAGTCATCCCCTCCCCAGGTCAGTGTCTAAAACAGGTCAGGCGAATCTTGCCCATTTCTCTTCTTTGCTTGTAAAAGGAGCTGCAATGAAGAGGCCAAGTGTAGGTCTGTGATGTTAGATGAAGCCCATCCTTTATCTGGTGACCAAACCAAATGATTACATCTGGGATTGAAGGGTCAAGCTGTGATGAGGGCATTGCCAGCAAATGCCGCGTAACCGCAGCAGAGCGAGTTAAATTGGCTCAACTGGAGGTTATTTCACTGTGGGACAGGAGGCAAGGAGTGAAATGCTGGAGAGGAAATGGGCTACAAAAAATGCCTGTAAAAGTCACTGTGGGATGTCATCGTAGTGCCAGGACTATGTTTGTCTTGAACCAGAGCAAGTACCTCTGCTTTTCTGTTTGCAGGCTAGAGTTACTGCCTTCCTGACACCACTGCAACTCGCTGCGTGACCAGTTACTTCTCCACTCCTGGCTTCTCATTCCTCTTCTCCTCATTTCCTCTCCTTTCCATACTTCAATATGGTGGGCCCATGTTCATATCCCTGTGGAGCACTGGGATGGTCCCAAGTGCTTATATCCCCAAACAGGCCTGGAGCAAAGGGCATTCACCACTGAGGATGTGAGCCGAGTCTAGGGCACTTCCAAGTGCCATGGACACTTGGGCATCTTCCAGCAGGACGCTGTCTGTCTGCACCCTGTGCTGTGGGTCCTGATGGCTCAACTCTGCCCATGTCCTCTGCCCAGCTGTCTGGCCTAGCGCTGAGCTATATGTTGAAACAGAGGAGCATTTCCCATGCTACGTGTGCGTCAGGGACGTGTGGGGAAAGGAAGTTCAGCAGTTGCCAGAAGCACCAACAAAGTTACTCTATGTTGTTATCTGATGAGAAAAGTAATGAAGCAAAAATGAGCATGCCATGAGCCAGCTCCTCTGTCGAGGGATTACCGCTGAGGACTCTCAAGACTCATGACTGTAACCCATGAGTAAGAGCACAAAGCATGCACTCAAGGTAAATAAATGGTTAGAGGAAGCTGCTCCAAGTCGAATTCCTCTCCCCGACTTTTTTCTTTTCCTTTCTCACTATTGAGAGACCAACAAAAGCTCAAGTGATGTCATGGGGCAACGCATTTGGCAGGTTCCTTGCTGCTGCGTTCCAGTATGCAACAAGCCCATTTACTGACACTGTCTTTGCATTCACCAGCGGTGGCACACGCAGGAGTTACAGCAGAGCCCGGCGGTACAAAGCAGCGTGCCGAGGAGAGACGAGGCTTCAGATCCACTGCAACTGGCTCTGCTTAGTGCTACCCTGAAGATAATGCATGGGCCAGGTGCCAAATTTCCAGCTCCCTGCTGTAGGTCCTTGACTGACGGAGAGGGGCTGATGCTGCAGGAGCCCTTAGTTTTCCTCTCAGAAAAATCAGAAAAGTTACTTAATTTGCTTAAAACCAGACAAACCAACCAGTCCGTGTCTATATGTGTGTTTGCACATGCATGTGCATGTGCTCCAGAAAGACCTAAGGGGTGGAAGTCCTCAGGAGCTGATGTGGGAATTTAGGACCTGTCCTGAACTTGGGACTCAGAATTCCTCAGCCTCAGCAGCACCCTGATGGACAAAATTGTGCTGGGACTTTTCAAAGACCCCCTTTCTCTAGCTGCTAGGCAGAAGTGGGACTCTGGCGCCTTTAACCTGCCAAAGGATTTGGTATCAAGGCAGCTCAGAGCAAGAGCTCTGTGCTTGGATATTTCTGAGAAAGCTGGCCAGGAGGTAAGAAGAGGTATGTTTATTAAGTGCCCTCGCTTGGAGTTAAAGGGCCAAGCACGCTCTTGCTTCTTCACCCTGCTACAAGAAGCTCACTGGGACTAACAAAATGGTTAAAGATGCATGATGAGAAAACAGCCTGGCAATTGCCTTACCTCCAGGGTGGGGTGGCTGCGGGTCACAGGTATCGAGGTACAGCCCTGGGTAAATGCCGGTTCTTGTTCTCTCCCTCCGGCCACGGTCCCTCTCTGGAAAATAACGGCTTTGCTCCTCATTCATTAACACCCTGGCTGTGGGATTTGCGTGTTCGAGCCAAGCGGCACAATCTGACCTGCCTCGTACGATGGAAACAAGCTGTCCCAGATAATCACCTCCCTCGCCGGAGGTGCAAGGCGTGGGGTGGGATTCCCCAGGGACCCCGTGTGCCTGCAGCCCATGGCTGGATTGGTACCAATGCCTATTAATAGACATACAGGAAGGGATTAGGAGGGGAGAAAATCACAGCTTTTTCCCGACACTGCCTAGCTCTGCTCGGGCAGAAAGCCTTCCCCGTGCTGCTGGCTCGCTGCAGCACATCACCCCAGTTGTTGTACACCTTTCTAGCTATCATCTATACTATGATATGGGGCGTTTTTTTGTCTGCCAAGAGCTGAGAGCCAACCCCACACAGCTCAGCCCTCTGTGGCACCTGAGCAGTGTGTGTGCCTCATGCCGAGGTAACCAGCCTGTACAAATTTCCTCCAAGGTGCATCCTCTTGTCTCTTACTTTCAGTAGTTTGGCTAAGAAGCTTGAAGGTTTCCTGAAGGCGATGAGGGGCAGCAGCTGAAACCGTGGATCTGCTTCCTCCACTGAGAAATATATCCAGAAATGTTTCACTATTTGAGTCCACTGAAGGAGAACTGGACCTCGTGCAGCTCTGGGCTTGCAGCGCTCCGACAGCCAAGCAGGCATGTAGGCACTCTTGCTTTAAGACTTGATTTCCTAAGTGAACTGTCAACTCCCGTTGGCTAGAAAAATCTGCAAACAATTTCTAGTCCCTGAACAAAGCAAATCTTTGTATTGTGCTGTAATAGTTCATCATTAAATAACGGTTCCTTTGTTAGGCTATAAGAAACGGTGTGTACTCTGCCGCCCTTCACAATGTGCCTTGGTGTGACTTTGCAATGCAGCTAAACTCGTATTTCATGTCCCGTGAAAAGATGACAGAGTGGGTTGTTTCCTTTTCGATAGGAAAAGCACAGAGTGAAGCAAAGATCATAGCACAGTGCTTGTGATTGATTGAACTTTGTCGTTGGATCCATTTGATTCACGATCGCAGGAGAGGAGCTGAAGACTGGACTTGCTCTCTTTTGCAACAGGGCAAATGAGGAACACCTTGGGTGACGTTACTAGCAGGGAGAGTGAGGGAGAGCTTTAGCAGCTGCAATTCCTACAAGTTGTGTTACATGGTGGGCTGTCTTTTTGCAGTTCCATGTTTAAATGAGTCAAAACAGGAATGAGAGGGCCTCAGTGCTTTCCCATCCAGAAAAGCAAATGTGTTTGCATCTCCCTCCCTTCTCCCTTTTGCTCTGCACCCAGCAAGCTCCTGGTACTCTATCAATTTTGGCCCTACAGCTACAGAGCCCTGTTACCCTGCCCAGCATCTGCTTGTGTCACGTGTTAGTGTTGATTTGCAGCAGACGTGGCCGTGGCACAGGCATGGCAGCCTTAAGCCCTTTGCCTGTGTGAGAAGGGCTGGGAGAAACAGATCTCACTTCACGTATTCTCCTTCCACACAGCCCAAAATGCTTCCTCTACCTCCAGCTTTGAGCCACGGGATCCCCCTCTCCCTGCTGGCACACGTGCCCCTAGGCTTTAACTCTGCCAAACTCAGTGCTTTCCATTTGACAACGTTTTGTCAAGCAGTAACCTTTTATGAAAACCCATCAGATCATCATGTAATCTTCCATCCCTTGTAGCTTTTTTCTCTTGTGATGTTTTGCATGCGGTTGGCAGTGCATGAACAGGGCTGCCTCCTTCCTTCCACCATCAGGGTCCATGTGAGACCCCCAGTGCCCCTGCTTCCCATGCAGGAGAAAGAGGCGGCAGCCAGGGCTGGAGCAGGTGTTGGGCAGATGGTTTCGCTGAGCCCTGCTCACCTTTGGCACCTGGCTGGGCTGTAAATGGGGCTTTTCCGATAAGCATCCAGCTCAGGCTGAGGCTGCTGACTCCCGTCGTGTGGGTGATTCATATGCCATCTAATAATAGCAGCTCCTGGCCATGCCAGCACAAAAACTGACCATGGAAAACTCCACACTGCTTTGGGCTGCTGGCCCATCAGCTTCCCCAAGCTGAGCTGGCCACGGCTGATGGTCTGCCTTTGAGGGCAGTGCTGTGTGGCTCAGCAAAGAGGCTGTAAACCATGTTTCAGTCATTGCTGTGAGCAGTGTTGGTCCTCTAGCTGTGAGACTGCTGTCCCAGTGGTGACATTGCCTGGTTTGGGGGCAGGTGGAAAGCGGACTGCTCCTCCTGCTACAGCAGTCACTATGAATTACCTCCTCTGCTGGTCAGCAACCCCCTCAGGTAGCTGCTAACTACCTAACTACCTACCAGCCCCGGCCCTTCCAGGGCAAAACCGTGGGTTTTTTTCTTACTTGCCATCCCCAAATGCTGTTTAGAGCATCTACCTGGCTGCCAAATTCATCTTGGTGGCAGAGCTGCTGCTGCAAGGCAGCGGGAAGGTTGCTTGGGGATGCCTCAACCACTTCTCCTGTGGTGTTTACCCTGGCTGATGTTTGACCATCTAAAAAAGAGGCAGGAAGGTGGTGGTGGGGACTGGAGAGGTCTCACTCCCCCCCATGAACGGGCTGCCGAAGCCTCACCAGACAACAGGTCTTGGTGAGAACCAGAAGTGGGGCTGGGGAGGGTGTGAGAAACACATCACTACCGTGCATTCCAGCCCTGGTCCATTAACTGAGGATCTCACTTCTCACAGGGACAGCCATCCCAGGGATGTCCAAGCTGGTTGGCAGCCCAGCTCTGCAGCCAGTGAGCCGGGACTCCCACAGCGTGGCAGCACCGAACTGCTGATGCAGGCTCAGGACCTCAGCCTCAAAGATGGCTCTTTCCCTGCTGCTTCCAACCCTGCAAGCTTCGCAGTGGCCCAAAGCAACAACACACATCTAGGGGCAACAAGGTCACTGCTGAGCCCTCAGAGGTGAGCATCAAATACTGGAAGAGGGTTAATTAGAAGCCAGAAAGTGTGTGATGGAGCTGAGGACATGTGTGTGAAACTCAGTGAGCTGCAGCAAGCATCACCAGAGCGTGAACCAGGCACCCAGCTCCTCGCTAGGTGGAAGGATGGAGACAAAGCAAACCCCTTCCCTCCTGCCATCAAACCCTGTAGCTGCGAGTGGGGCTGCCCAAACAAACTATCCTGCACAGGCTCCCCAGACCTTCCCTGACTTTAACTCATGGGGATGGTGGTGGCCAGGCTGACCAGGCCGCAGAGGACATGTGCTCCGCGGCTGGCATCGCTGCCATGTCCCCAGCTCGCTGGTGGGCCCTGGCTTCCCGTCAGTCACGGGTCCACACCACCCAAGCGGCAGCCACGGAATTTTCCTGGGAGGCAACTGGCTCATCTTTTCACTTTTGCCATTTGTTTGCCTTTCAGGAAGGTTTTCCTTTCATTCCTTCCCTGACCTAAGTTGGAGCTGGGGTTTTCCAGCCCTGGGAGCAGGATGGTATGAGGTAGCTCCCTGTCCCAGCTGTGCTACTTGGGGAAGGACCTGAAAGTCAGGAGCCAAAGTCCAGCTATGCCAGCACCAGCTGTGGTGAGGAAACTGTGGTGATCGCCTCCTGAGGGTCTCAGATGTGCTTTTTTGGAACGCTCCTGTGTTGCAAAAAGCATGAAAATGGTCCCTGAGTGGAGGAAGAAGAGCTGAGCCTGGAGGCCAGCAGCCACAGCCCTGTGGACATCATATGTGGCTGGAGCCTTCAAGAATGCCCTGATTCAAAATTAGGCTGGCCTCATTTTTCTTGAGTGCATGTGGTGGCTCTGAAATTACTAAATGCTGTCTCTTTGCTTTGTTTTTCTTCCTCTAAATCTGATGTTTTCATTGCAGTGGACCAGCATTTACTAGCAAAAAGACTTTGACCAAATACTGATGCTCAGTGAAGACACCACAGTGGCACTGGCAAACATCAGCAATGCTACTATCTAGGGCTCACTGGGAACAGCATTTGGGGTTTTGAGGCTCTCCATTTTTATGTTTCACGTAAGGCCAGCCAGAGATGGGCTGACTTTCACGTGCCCATACATGTTTATTTTCAAGTGAGGGAATCTGCATCCAAAACTGATGGCAATCCCGAAGTGTTGAGGACAACATTGACATAAAACTCATCACCTGGTGTAGGAGCAGGGAGAAGTGAGCTTGTCACCCTGGCGTCTGCTCTCCTGAAGGAAAAGACTGAGAATATGCACAAAGAAAGGAGGATTGAGTTCAGCAGTGTTCATATTTAGCTGGATAAAGCAAAGCCTTAACTACTTGCTTTGGGACTTTTTGTGACCAGCAGCTCCCCCACACTGAAAAGTCCAAGGAGACTTTTGTAACTTCCTGGGATTTCTGCAAGAATGGGGCTCTTTGCACCAGTGTTTCTAGTGAAGCTTGGCCGAGGGGGTTTGCACACAAGCTGCTGAAACTACAGGAGCTGCTACAGGCAGCGCTGAGCCTGCAGCAGGCAACCCCAGCCACGTTTCTAACAGAAGATGCAAAGATGGTGATCATAGATCCCAGTCAAAGTGGACCTCACATCTCAGAAGAGGCTCTAGCTTCAGCATCAGCAGAGAGGTTGCTGGGCAGAGGAAGATTCTCTATCGTGATTTGCTGGCCGATGCTCCAGCCCTCTCTTTCTCTCCTGATGCTCCAGCTAAACTGGAGCCAGGCACTTTCCGGCTGCCCATGCCAAGCAGAGCTCAGGTGAAGAGCCAATTGAAACCCAAACTGTTCCAGGGCATGAAGGTAAGGAAGCAGTGCTATACTGGTTCAAGACTGCACTCCACAGACCTAAGAAAGGCACTGCTGCCTCCCCAATCGTGTGGCCAGCCTTTGTACCGCTTCCAGCGATTGCTGTAATTGGGAGAAAACAGCGGCCATCTCCAGGGCTCCAGACAAGAGATTAAAAAATTGCCTGCAGTATTTTTGGTTTTCCCCTATGCCACAGCCCAGCCTTGAGAAGAGGAGGAAAGGACAGAGAGAGGCAACTAAGGCAGGGCAAGGGCTGGACACGGAGCAGGTACAGGAGTTGTGCCACTGGGCTCACTCACTGCTCCAGCCTGCAGTGAGGCCACGTGGTGGGCAGGGGCTGGGACATCACACTGAGGACTTCAAACTGACGTGAATTCCTTGAAAACTCAATCGTGGCATGGCACATCCCCAGTAACGGTGCCCACATGAGAGCACTTGCCAGCTGGGGCAGCAGTGGGAGCTTGTCTGCTCCAAGGGGGATTGTGAAGAGAAGCAAGCTCCCAACTCCCCAGCTTCCAGCCTCATCATGGGCACTGGGATGTCTTCCTACTGATGCTGTGCCACCAGGTAGCAACAAATGTGAGACATAATGCAGATGAGGAAGCTTCCAGCTCAGGCAAGCAAGAGCTTGATGTGCAGCTTCTGAGAGGTACCTATTTGCCACTGAGCGCCACAACTCGAGGGTTCAGTGCCTGATGACTGCCTTCACATAAAACATGAGCTGGTGGTTTGGGTTGGTTTTGGGGGTGTTGTTGTGTTGTTTGGTTTTTTTTTTAGCCCTCTTGTAGCTCTGTAACACTCTGGTCAGAGCTTAAGTTCAGCTTCTGCAGCAGGATGAGGGATGGGGATTGGGATGCCACTGACCATTTGTTTTGCTTTGAAGTGCCATCCAAAAAGCGATATTCTGGCACTGCGATGGTGTGGGGTCCCACAGCCAAAGCTGAAGGCGTTTACTGAAAACACCGGACTAGGGTGGGCTGAAGTGGTCATCAATGCCAGGAATGAGACATAGCTGCCCTTTCCCAGCAAAAGGCTTTTAGGCAGATAAAGAATTTGGACAGCAAAAACAGTGCCATGACCCTTTGGACTACAGGATGTGTTGCAGGTCTTCAAAGCAAAATTGTTTCAAAGCAAGATAGGCAAATGGAGTTTTCTTATGACTTGGGAGGGCTGGTTTCTCATGTCACGGCACTGGGAAGTCTTCCAGCAGCAGCACTGCAGCAGGAACCATGCTCAGGAGAGGGAAGTACACATTTCCCACAGTGCTCCCTCAGGAGATGCTGCCTGGAGCCACAACCCTTTTGCTAACCAGCACTATGGGTGCCTCTGTTTTGGGGTCTCCAGCAAGGGTTGCTATAGGCACTTAAGAACTTCTGTGCATGCAGGTCTGAGCAGCTCCCACTCTCCAGCCCTAGCATGAGGCTGGCAGCGCTGGGGCTCTGAGGACAGCAGCGGCTGCTCAGGTACAGCAGGAGTGGGGTTGTTCAGCTCAGCTAATTAGTGCTACTATTTTTGTTTCTGGCCTTTTCTCGGTTCGTATCCATCTGGGGCTCTTTTTCAGTCATTACAGAGCTTTCCACCCTCTTGTGTTTTTTCTGTCTCCTCTGTCTTCCAGATTTTTTGCCACTGTTTCATGTTGCCGTCCAAGTTATTCGTCTCTTCTGTCTTGCTCCGGTCGTGGGAACATTAGTAATGTTTTTCTGCAGAGCAGGGTGGCTTGGAGACCGCCTCGCAGACCTGACAGCCATCCTAGTGCTGCTGGCAAAGGCCGGAGCAGCTCCGTCAGCCCCTGGGAAATTATCCTGTTTATGGTTCATCACCATCTGATCTACCCACCGCTTCTCGCTCCCACCTGGGCCCAACTGTGCTGCTGCCACGCTTGGCCGTACTGAGCTGGGTGAGGAGATGGAGTCCAGCCTGCTTGCTCCCGCCACAGCTGCCCCATGTGTGGCTGCGAAGGGAAGCGTGACTCACATGGGCCTCCCACCCATGAGTAACAGTGTTGGTCTATCACGTCTCAGCCAGCCGGGACAGCTCGGAGGGAGGGTGGCTGCTTCCCTGGCCAGGCATGAAACAGGTCACTCCATGCCTGGGACATGGGTGAAGCGGGGGACCAAGAGTGCAAGACATGGCAGCTCTGAGTAGTCTTGCATCAGCTGCATGGGCTGTACCCCACGAGGGGCGCAGGCAGACATGGGGTGTGGGCATCTCTGTTAAAAACTGTCAGTTCCTCCTTTTTCCTTGCCCAAATCCACGCCTTTTTGTTCCCGGGAAATGCACGGGGCCAGTCTGAAGCCAGGGAGGGAAGATGGGCGGAGGCGGTGGGAACATGAAGGGGGAAACACAAAGCGGTTATGTGCTTCTCAGGGTGGGAAGAGGCCTAGGTTATTAAATAGCAGGCAATTTTAGAATGAGTTATTAATATGAGTTGTTTGTACTGGGAAGTGGTGCCTGGGGGCTCCCATTGCACCAATCATGTAACAAAGCCGTGTTCCTAACACAAATAGCTTGTGTTTCAGCCTGCAGAGACCAAGTTGTCTCCTTCCCATTATCCCCGCTTTGAAAAAACAGTACGAGGGGTGCACGGTCAAGCCCACAAAAGTAAGAAAGGAAAAAAAGTGACATTGGGCTGCCCTTCAGTGCCATCGCTTGCACCCCAGCAGCCCCGTAACTCCAGCAGCATCTTGAGCCTACACTGCCCGCTCCACCCCTGTGGCTTCCCTGCTCATGCCCAGCCCCAGCAGGTCTGGCCTCAGCATTAGTGGTGATTTTTTTTGTGCGTGTGTTGCCCTTCTGTTTGGGTGTAGTAACCCCCCATCACCCGCGTAGGATAGCGGGAGGGCTGTAGCAGCGGGGGTTTTCCTGCCTTGCTGAGCTCTGCTGTGTATCTCTATTTTTTTTTTTTTCAGGCTTTGCAAACTGCAGTTCTCTCGGGTATGTGCCCTTCTGAAGTAAGAAACCAGTTTAATGAAGTCAATTAATTCATTTGCAGCCTTGGCACTAACGCACGGACTAAAGGTCAACAGCATCCACTGATTTGAGATGGTTACAAACCATGACTGCTCTGCTATTTTTTTTTTTTCTTTTTTTTGCTCTTCTCCTGAGGACTTGGCATCATTTTGAGTTTTACCGTATGGAAACACAGGTCCTCTTGCCCTGGCTGCAGCTTTGCACATGCAGGTCTTCACTGGCCCAATGTCAGGCTGGAGGACCAGAAAGTCTCACCAGCTCCAGCCGTGCTCATGTCTGCAAAAGCTGTGTCCCTGGTGCCTGACCTGTCAGCATGTTCATCTGCACCCTTAACACAACATCCAACCATGATGATGAACAGGACAGGGGTCCCCATGGCATTGTCCTGAGATAGAGCCAGCTGGTGGAGAAGCAGCAACTGAAAAACACACATGCAGGAGAATGGGGTGGGGTGGGCGCACAACACAGTGTGAGGAGCAGAGAGCGGGGCTGGCAGTCCAGGTGAGTGGGCTTCCTTATTGGAGCAGGTTTGCAATGGTGCTGATGCATGCTTAGCGTGATGCTTTCTCCACACGTGCACGTCTCTACACTGTTAAAAGGTGGGCGTCCCTCATCTCCTACTACCCACAGGTGGCTGGTAAGGCTCAGAAACACCATGGTCACCTAGAAGTCCCTGACAGATGTGCTCTGCGGTGAGCACAGATCCTGCTACTGACACCCTCATCTCCAGTCTGGCTTGTTTTCCCACTGCTCCAGCATGTCTTTTTCCAAGGCTTGACCCACCTCTGCTGCCCAACCTCCTGTTGGTGGAAGAAGCTGGGGGAAGCCACTGTCACCCCTTCTCTCCTCCCCAAAGTACGCTGATGCTGGAGCACCGCCAGACTCTGGGAGAATTAGGGGTTGCAGCACATGAGATAAGGCCCCGAGGTGTCCAGTCTCCTTCACCCCTACCAGATCACTCCCAGGCCTCTCATCTTGCCTCACTGGCTTCTCAGCTGGGCATGGTACACCTCTGCCCTCGTCCTTCCCAAACCCTAAGCTCTGTGCTAAATGACAAAAGTGTAATAATGACTGAAGAGGCCACAAAACAAAACCAAACCCCCAAACACCCCATACCAAAAGAAGATGAGCAAAGAACAATGCTACCCGTGGCCTCGGAAATGGCTCACCTATTTTGGCCGAGGAAGGACTAA
Source organism: Eurystomus gularis (assembly GCA_013400335.1). Lineage (NCBI taxonomy): Eukaryota > Metazoa > Chordata > Aves > Coraciiformes > Coraciidae > Eurystomus > Eurystomus gularis. The sequence continues at coordinate 417,751 of VZZY01006165.1, read as the reverse complement.
GGCAGAAGCTGAGCACGGACAGCTCAACAGAGCAGTTCAGGTCTTGCCAATATATGAAATGAAAACAAAAGGTCTTGCAACAAGAACAGCTCAGTCACCTTAAAACTAAGCAGCACGACAATGTCTTCTATACTGCTTGCCACAACTAACTTGACATCGCCCATGACTGCTACACTTAGCAGGAACACTATGTTCAGCTTTGAAGAAGCCTGCATCATTTTCTTCTGCAGATCATACATAGTGTACTAGAGTGGACACCTAAAGATTAACCCAGCCAAAGGAGCTGCTCTTCTCCTTTCTGTGCTTCTTCATGGGGGGCTTAGCCTTTCCAAGAGGCCATCGGTAAGCGAGGTGTGAAAACGCAGCCCCCATATGACAGCCTAGAGTTCTGCACAGCTTGGTCCTGACCTCTGAAACAACTGCTCTTGCAGCAGTTCACCCGGTCTGTCCCTCTCCTTCTTTCCAACATTTCATGTGTGACGTGGCATGGTCACTTATTCCTCCTCTGGGCACACCCCCGACATTTTTCTTCAGAAGGCAAACACCCTGTTTTGTGTCCTCATCAGTTTTTAAGCTGTGAATGAAGTGAAGCAGCAGGCTGGGAAGCAGAAGAAAAGCGATCGCCCATGAGTGGAAGCAGTACCTGTGCTGACTGCAACCAGGCTCTCCAGTTGGATGAAGAAACAACTCCCTCCCCGAAGGAGATACGGTAAAAGCTGAAAGCTAAGAACTTAAGTACAAAGGCTTTTGTGTTTTTATTGACATTGTAAGAAACATTTTTTTTTTTCTTTGTTACAAAAGAGCTAAGTGGTTCTGAAAGCAGAAGTACAGTTTATATGTACACAGTGCTACAGACCCTTCAGATCAACCTAAGGCTCGAGAAACATCAGATCATAACTGCAGGTTTATCAAATGAAGACCACTAAGGCCCATTACAGCCAAACACTATTCCTACTGTACGTAAATGTATTTACACATTTTCTTTTTTTTTTTAAAAAAGGATTACTAGCTTTATTAAAAAAGAAAAAAAAAAACTAAAAAAAAAACCAAATTGAAAAAAATTAACACATTTTTATCTTACACATCTGCAGGACTGACAACAGTAACTGTTCCATAGGAGACATTCCACCAATCCAAGGACAACAACACGTGAATACCAGAGGTTTACAAGACGCTTCGGACACTATTAACAGTGGTAGGTGCTATGAGCTGAATGGCGAGTACAGCTTCATCGGGAACATTTGGCAACACATCTTGGTCCCTCTCTTTTACAGGATCAACACAAAATAAGGCACGTACATTGTGAGAATATAAACACTGCTGTTCTGAAGGACGAGCCATTGTGCAACCGACCGGCCATTTCATCGAGGGCTGTGGGGAGAAGCAATGACCGGAAGCGAGTGAGCCAGCCAGCACCTTCACGTTCCTACCATTTGGGGCCATTCTCCAAGGAAAGAGTAACTTCAGCTGCCATGTGGTTGTCCGGGGCCATCGTACTCACCAGCAAAGTCCCTCCAAGAAGCTCACTGACTTCTAAAACTACCTTGAGGAACACACATGCTTCACGCAGGCTGAGCAGGGCCGATGCGCCCAAGGCCAACAGTAACAAATCTGGAAGATCCCCATACAGCCATTAAAACAAAAGGTTATGTAGACTCAGGCTGTAATGCTTTAAAAATAGGAAATTCACAATATTTTCTGCATTTTCTAGTAGTCTAGGGTGAGTGGTGAGTTTCCAGCTGCTGTGGCAATGGCAACTGATGTGCCAGATATATCAAAGCAAGCTTTGGCTCTGGAACTGGAAGAGCAGTAGAGTGGTGCCAGTAAACACATGAGCAATGTTGGTGGGACTTTCCCCAGACTGCCGCACATTGAGAAGGAGGCTGACAAGAGAAAGCTGGTGTCCAGCCTAACAGTGCCATGCTCAGAGACCCCAGTCTACCTTACCAAAACAAAACTCAAAACCAAGACAGCTGGGCTACAATGTTTTGCTACCCTCACAGGTACCAAAACAGGCTCTTCAGAATAAACCAGAAAAGCATGAGAAGACACTAAAAGCTGAGAAGTGGCACATGAACACAAGTGGCACATAAGCTTAACGGTGAAAAGCATAAACCATTTGCACAAACTCCCCAAGGACACGGTGAAGTCTCTGGTTCTTCAACTTCACCAAATCAAAACAGGATGCCTTTTTCTGGAGCATGTGGTTTCAGCCAAGACATGCTGTTGGCCCAAGACAGGGGTAAGTGAGTGACAAAGGTCTGTCAAATCCAGGAAGGCAAATTAGCTACTCAAACAGTCCCTTTAGCCTTGAGCAATATGAACGGCTCCTTCTAAGCTCTGATGGATCACATCTGTTAATAGCTTCCCAGCTTCAATTGGACCAGCAAATACAATTATGAATGGGAAAACTGAGTTTAAAAAACAGTTTGGTTGGGGCTTTTTTAATGTATTGGCTCTATAACAATAAAAAGCTGCTCTCTCAAGCCACCTACGCCCAAGCTGGTCATAAGTCTCCCTGTTGAAATTGTTTATAAACATATAATTGATGGCTTAATAAACAGCCAGCGGCTGGTTACCGAGAACCATCTGAAACACCTCCAGCACAGGCTCTCCTCATGCATACGCTGCCATTTCTCTGCAGGGGCATGAGCTGTATCATTGTGCTGCAATGTTCAGCATGGCCACCACAGCATCCCTCCTGTCCCACTGACCTGCTCGCCTGGAGACATCCCTCCTTGCCCAGGCAGCAGGGCAGGGACAAGGGCTATGTCCAGGCAGCGGGTCTCTACAGGGCTGCCTCTGGATGAGGAGAGCGCAACACGGAGAAGCTTTGCCCTGTTGCAACAGCAAACCAAGCATTTCTCATGGTGAGCCGTGCCTGATTCCCCGTGCAGCCCAGTGACCGCTGCAGCAGGACTGCGACAGTCGGTCACGGGCAGGGAGGTTGGGAGAGGAACTGGCAAAGGGCAAAGAGCAGGAGAGAGGATTATGCACGCATGAGACAGAGGAAGGAAGAAATGCTTGCTGAAGATACGGAGACAGGAGCTGGCCGATGATAAAAGCTGCAGGATATTTACATTTGCCTTGATTTCTGACATTCCAGCTCACAGTGCAAATCACTTGGGCTGTGCTGTGATAAGCTCAAATACGGCCCCAGCACCAGATTCCTATGATGTTTTCCTACTGATTTACAGCTTCTTCCTCTGATTCTAACAGCTGTTAATAGATCAATGTTATCTGACAGCTTCACTGAGCTGTATTCCTACACATTCCTCAAATGCCATGCCCTGAATCAGCTGGTATTTCACCTTTTTTTACAGTAAAAAATGAGTGCTATGGCCTTCTAGCCTATGGAAACCACCTTCTGGTGCTAGTCCTGGTTTTGACTGGGCAAAAGATTATCCACATTTCAAAACTGACCATACTTCCCCTTCTCATTGCATCCCTACTCTAACATCAGCCCTTTCCAGACATTAGATCCATGCCTGCACCATTTACAACCTGCAGCAGCACTTTACTATCAGGATTTAACTGAGAAGTGTGCAAGGGTTGGACTGGTGTGCAGCTTCTAGGAGTGGGAGAACGTAAACCTTGGTCTCCTAACTGTTCTCCATCCCAACCTGTTTACCCAGGAGCACTGTGTGTTCAGGAATGCAGACAGGGCAGCCAGCACAGCAAAAAACAAGCCAGAAGAGCTAGTGTTTATGGAGCAAATGCCATTCGCCTCTACCAAAGAGTAGCTGCACAACCACAGTGTGCTAGTTCCAACTTCTGCTGGTGTAACCAAGCCCGGGCATTGACTCAGTGGTTTGCTCTGAAATGAAGTGCACGTTGGTGTCACCAAGAGAGGTTGGGTTGGTCTTTCTGAGTTTTGATTAGCCACCAGACACAGCTGCTGTTGCGCTTGTTTCTTTGTTATTTTTTAATGGCAGTTTAAATTTATTAATTTTGTAATGCCTAGATACAGTGGAAAAGATTTAAGATTATCAGACTGCTTGCAATCACTTTGATTTATTTGGGCAGCCTGAGAACTGGGCCATCCGTTTTCTACTTGCTTTACATGCCACGACTATGACGCTTTTGAAGCTGCAACTGTGTGTTATGTCAACGGGCATTTACTTATCTTAAAACATACGATCCAGGCTTGATGGGGCTCTGAGCAACCTGATCTACAAGGGATGTACAGGACAGTTCTCCCTGCAAAGGCATTGTTACTGTGAAGAAGAACAAGTGGCTCAGTAAATTGTATCTCAACAATTTGCATTTAAAAAAAAAAAAAGAAGTCCCCCATATGGAAAGCTTCAATTTTGTTATTTCATTGTATGAAACACTCCATAAGACACTGATCATCTCTCCACAAATGTGGTATGCAGCGAAGGGATTGCAGACTACCCAAATCTCCACACGTGCCCATAATTTTACTATCCAGTCATTTAAAAAAGAAAGCTGGAAATCAGAACTCCAAACGCTGCAAAAGATGAGAGTTGGACTACGGATAGCTTTCCAGTCCTCTCCCTCCCCTGACACGGGTTAAACACGACACAACCTCGGCAGCGTTACGCAAGGCAGCGACAGCTCTCTCTGGGCGTGTTCACCAAAACCTTAAACATTTGCTAGGGATCAAAGGGCTGATGGTTTTACACGTCTCATTTGCTTGAACCTCCTAATTTCCTGTGCTCTGTGACTCTGAAACTGCAGCCTAGGGTACCACGGCAGTGCATTTCTAAACTGGTTGTCCACCTCAGTGCGATGTATCCAGTGCATCCAGAGAGGATTTCATCACTCTATGCTCACTTCACATTGTGCCTGGTTCTTTTTTGCCTATATGTTTAGGGGGAAAAGTTGCAACAGTTTTACAAGGCCTAGTTTCTTTTGAGTAACAGAAAATTGCAAAGTCATTTCATCAGACCTTTCTTTAAAAAAAAACAACAAAACAAAAACATGCACTTCACACGTTTACATTGGTTTACTTGTAAAGGAAAAAAAAAGAAAAAGAAAGCATACAGACATTTAAAAAGGGGGAGAGAGAGAGAGAGAAAAAAGAGAGAGAGAGAAGGGGAACGGGTGTAGCAATACTGATTCAAAACTGAAATGGAAGACAGTTTCTCCCTAGAACACTTTAGGGTTTTCAGAGTCCTTATTCCATAAAAGGAATATACTTGAAACACATCCCATTTAGGTGAGATGAGATTGCTAAAATACATACACAACTAAAAAATATGAGTCTTTTTTTTTTTTCATCTGTTATCTCCTAAGGGTTTTCGTTGTTGGTTTTTTTGTTTTTTTTTTAAATGTCTATTGCATAACAGCAAGAAACTTGCTTTCTTCTGCAAGCGAGGTCAACAAAGAGCTCATGTCCCCAATAGCCATGTTGGTTGTGCTTACGGGCATAGCTGGGAATGTAAGAGACGCTCGGGGAGTGGTGAGGCGTGAGGAATTGCGGGAGAGATTCTGAATGATACTTGGGCTCAGGGCTCCTGAAATTAAGCTGACATGGTCCCCATCATCTATGATAGCATCAAAATCAATCTGCACACCCTCTAGGCTGTTGCTGTCAATGCTGTCAACTGTGCTCGACACTTGGTTGGCCCCTGGGGAAAGAAGCTCGGAGGAGTTTGCAGTCGCAGTCCCCTGCAGCAGGCAGTTAGCTTCCGAACCAAAGAAAGAACCTGTTTTCATTGCTTGGTGGCTAAAGCCCGTGGTTTGGTCATACAACTGACCAGAGTAATTCTGCACGTTAGAGCAGAACTGCTGTGATTGACCTTGCATCTCCATCTTAATGGTGTTTACCCTGTACGTCTGGTTGCCATCACTTACGTGTCCTTGCTGTTGTGCCAGGTTGCTTCTCAACACATTCTGCCGTCTGTTGCCACTGTAATTAGAGCACGGCTGGTAACTTTTGGCCGTCAACAACCCTGAAGGCTGGCTACCAATGGTGTGAGACGCTGGTGGGCAATTCTGTGGCCCTTGATACAGGCTGCTTTGTGAGGTAGGACTAACCTGCCCTAGCATCATTTGACTGGACTGATTGACTCCCTGGTAATGAACGCCGTCTCCGACTGGTTGGCTTTGCAAATATTCCTGTTCCATCATATTTCTGTTCTGCATCCCATTTGCCATACTGGTGGGTTGATCGCTGGATGCCATAGGATGGACGAAATTTTGCTGGTTCCCACTCATTGGCATGTTGCTGCTTCTCAGCTTCTGCCCTTGAACCGCCATGCCACAGGAACTGTCCATTGCCCCAGACATCATTGCCTGCCTGCTGATGCTTTCACTGTAAGGCTTGTTGGGCTGCAGACTGAAAGAATTACCGGCTCCGCTGCCAAGAACTGTGTTTTGCTGTAAACCGTAGGAACCGTTGTTCTCCACCAGGTTCTGATAGCCGTTCTGCTGGGCCATGTTGCTTCTCTCCAGGGTCTGCTGCTGAACCATCATATTGTTATAAAGTCCAAAGGCCCGAGTGTGCTGCACCGCTGAGCGCTGACCGCATTTCAGTTTCGAAGGAGATAAGTCAGAACTTCCTGAGCTTACTTCATTCCACTGAATGGGTAAGTCGCTCTTGTTTGCCTCGGAACCTGCCGGCTGACTGCTCGGTGGAGGGGCTTGGTCAAAGCTGCTGGAGTTGCTGTTTCCTAACACTGAGCTGTGATGCATTTTGTTGCTCTCCAGGGCATTGTTCAACAAGTGGTCGTACATGCCCTGGTTCTGGGAATTCAGATACTGAACCACATCATCTGGCAGGAGATCCTCATCATTCAGACTGCCACCCGCTTCCATCATAGCAGCCTCCAGGGTGACGTTCTCGCTGATGCTCGGAGGACAGGGGGAGCTGAAGCCGCGGAAGACGCCACCCTCAGAACGGGTATAGTTCTGAAGAACAAGGTTGCGCTTTTCCATGGATGGAGGCAAAGCAGGAGGGTTAAAGCTATTGAGACTGTTGAAACGCTGGACTCTAGGGACAGAGAGGGTGTCGGAAGCCATTCTTACTGGATCACTGGCTCTCCTCGTCCCATTTCCTAGAGCATCATGAGACAGAAAATGCCTCCTGCTGTAACCATTTGCCCCACCGTCACTACATCTTCGAGGGGCATTCACTGGAGGCAGTGGAGATACACCAGACTCCCTGCAGTCACCCAAGAGTGCCATCCTTGTTTTGAGGCTCATCCTCTCCATGTTAGGCAGTGGAGTTGGTGGGGGTCCACCAGTAGCTGCTGCATATTTAGCTTTCAGCCTGTATTGCTGGGCTGGGGTGAGGCTGAGAAGACCCGGCAGGTCATCACACTGGCTTGCTTCACTGGAGCGCCGGGAGGCATCCGTCGAGATGGGGTCGTAGGAGTCTGCAACACTCACGTTCTGTGGTCTTCCTTCTGCCTGGGAGGCATCGCTGGACCTCCGGCTGGAGAAGCAAGGCGAGATTCCAGAGGACCTGCGGCTGCTCAAGTAGGCTGAACTGATTGTGCTAGTATTGCTGTCCCTCCTGTTCAGCATGTTCAATACAGTGATGTCTGTACTTGAAAGGTCGTTCCTGTTCGGCAGAATAGTCATGGATCCTCCTACACTGCAGCTGCTGTTCGACTGGGTACCTGGAGGTAAAATTCACAGTTAAACAAAGGGGCATCACTCAGAAACCGGTACAGAAAACACCCAGTAGAGAAGTAACAGGAGTATAGAGGAAGAGCCTGAATCATCACAGCACACCACAGCAGTGCTCTTTCTTGAAAGAAGTAGGGATATAAACTGTGTCCGTAGGTCAAAAGCTAATTCAGAGACTCAAGGGTAACATTTCAGTGTGAAGCCCGGCACAAAATTTATAGGCCATAGCCACAAAACTGTCATCAGCTGGTGTAGTGCTCCAGCCTGCAGTGCAGCTATGCTGACTGGTGTGCCAGAAGGACACATTCGTAAGGCAGCTTTTTATAGGCAAAATATAATTGGACAGGCACTTGCATGGAAAGGCAAAATATACAAATTGGAGGCTATTCAAGGTCATTTCTAAGACTTCTTGAAATATTCTTGAAATAACTCCTAACAACTGCAAAACATCTTTGCTGGTTTCCTTGTTTTGTTTAGTTTTTAAGTAAACAGAACACATTTCTTAATTTCACATAGTTTCTTTCAATTGAACGGGTTTCAGAAAACCTGGGCTGCCACTGCTGGGTGGAGCGCAGAAACCCACAGGCATGCTGTAGGCAATGCTGAGGGACATATATTTTGGAAATGAGCAGCTCCTTGTAAGAAAATAACTATGGACCTTCAGAGTTCAGTCTCACCTTGCTCCCATTCACAGATATCTGCCTGTTGTAGCAGTAGTATCTGTATCTACGGTTACTTGTACGTGTGGAAGCAGTTTATTTAAAGGGCAGCCCAACACATCTATGCAAAGGGTGCTTTGCTAAGGCCTCATCTGAAAGAATTCCATACAACAAACTGGCAGGTCATTATTGCATCTGCCTCGCCTCAAAACAAGATAGGATTATGATGATCTTGAGTCCAAACCTTTAACTGTAGGGAATATTTAAAATATGACGCATGGCTCCCTTGCTGGCCTCTGTTCTGTGAAACATGGGACTGTCAGACTTCTCTCAGGGTGGGTAGTAGGACTTGTAATGAGGGGATGAAGAGAAAGTGATCATTTTACAAACCATTCTCAGCTGCTGAGCCCCATAAGATGCACTACTCTCTTGCAGGGGTTGCAAGATCGAGCTAGCAAGCAAGGAATTTAAGGACAAAAAGTGTTACCACTCCTGTTACGTGTATCTCACCATTTCCTATGAGAGGCGGCAAGGTCGGGGCTTTGGAAGGTGGAACGGGGTTCAGTCTTGGAAGCATTCCATTAACTTGTTTCAACCTTTCTAATTTCACTTGCTCCATCCATTTGGTCCCTGTCATATTCCTCCTGGCCTGTAAGCCAAGTGCTGTGGTGGCTGTGGAAATGGTAGAGTCCATGATTGGGGTTTCATCGATGACACTGAGGTCTCCTACACTACCACCACCGGTCAGAGTAAGCTCGATCCCATTGTTGGAATAGTTGCTGATGGGGGACTGTTCGCTGCTGCATGTAGACTGACCACCAGGGCTTGGCTGAGATGTCTGTTGGAATGAAGTAAAATACAAAAGAAAGTGAGGATTAAGCCATGTTAACAGGAGCACTTGCAGCAAACGCAGGTCTAAATGGAGTCAAAGAAAACCAAATGGAAAGAAAAGTTTAGCATTAAATGATGACGGTGATCATTCATTGAGAGGCTTTCTAGATACTGACTTTAACTGCAGTGAATGCCGATGCGAAACTCGAGATTAAAATCCACTTCGATATCTTGCTGATAGTATACATTCTAATGTATAATAATGTACAATATTTTATTTCAGTTTTTCCCATAACTGCTTCTATTGCTTCATGTCATTTGTGAGCACGGAAGGATGGACACTCTTTGGGTATGTGCCGCTCCCAACTGAAGCTGCAGCTCAGTAAACCAAATTATAATTCAGCCACACTACGAGGTCTAATTTACGCTGCTAGGCTTGCAGCAAGCAAACAAACAAATAAGACTCCAACAACACTGGAATCTGTTTTTTTTTTTTAATTAGGCTTGTGGTTAAAGAATATAAGTATTTTCCAAGCTTAAGGCTCATTGTTAGGAGCAGCGGTTGGCCTGAAATGTTGGCATGTGATAAAACAGGGACAAAGCATCAGCGCAAAAAATACTGTATCATATTCTCGGCACCCCGTGACCCTGGCAGCACTGGGGTCTAACTTATACCTCCACTTATGCCTAACTTATACCATTGCTGCTCCGAATCAAGAAGGTGATTTACTGACTCAAATCCTTTGCTTCCTTAGAATTTTGGATTTTAAATTAAGAATTTAAGTATGCAGAAAAGGCTGCTAATCTATGGGGATATAAACCCGCCGCGATAGTGTCGTCTTTCTCAACAGGCAGCGTTCCCTGCAGCTCCAGCAGAATTCCTGCTGTGGGGAAACACCGGCTTTGTTTGTTTTCTGCACTCATAAAGTTCTCGTAAAAGAATGGGCAAATTTCTCTGACAAACTGAAACACTTCAGATAGACTGACAGACCAAACAGACAGCAAAACAGACAGAAATCTCCGGATGTAAGATCTCCCTGTAGGTTGTATCAGAGAGATCACAAATCAGTGGGCCATGCAGCATCGCTTTGCTCCCAAGAACAGTTTCATGTAAGTATTTCACTTTGGAGGGTTTCTGCTGTGTTTTTTTACTATTTTTTTTTTCTGCCAGCCTGTGTTTTTTATGTACATTTCACTGACAAATGCTAGCTAGAATTTCTGAGGTAGCAGTGGTGGCTCTCACTGTTAACATCAGCGAATGCAGACACAGATTCAAGGCACTGCTGTAGCTTCATACGCCCCTGAGGAGTCCATTAAGATGCAATAACTATTTTATTACGTCTAACTTGAACAATGATACTTAGAATTTATGAGGCCGCACTGAGCAAGTTCATTTCCAAACCCTGGCCATTGCGGATTTGGTGACAAGAATAGAAATAACAGTTATTATACAGAAGAGAGTTTGTGCTTCTGGACAACAGCTCCGTGCCATATGGAAGAAGAATAATAATGGTCAGAAGCCTGTTCTTGTAGCCACGTGTCACGATCACAGGGAGGTGGGTTATAGAACTAAGAACTGTATTATGGGGAACATACATTTCTAAATGTGCACTACAGAAAATAATGGATGTCTCATCTAGAAGGGAAGGTACAAAGACACTTCTGAAGACATTCCACCAATATAAGCCAGCTTTTTCACATGTTGAGTGTTGCAAAATTCTCACAGAACATTACATTTGGGAATGAGTTTGATGGATTGCACATTACTAAATAAAGGAATGATTGGACAACAGGCAGAAGGCTAAAATAAAGACATAAATAATGTTGCAATAAGAAAAACAGCAGAAAAGTTAAAATGTCCTCACCTTATTACCCACTGTCCTTAGGAAGTTAGAACAAGACATTTAAGAACATTAGACAGAAAAGACATTGGATTAGTTGAAAAACAGAAAATATATCTTAATTCAATACAAGCAATGAAAGGCAGGAAATACAGAATTGTTTTTAGAAGATATTTTTCAGTGAGAAATATTTAATACTATATAAGCAATCAACATTGATACCCTTCTCCTGCAAATTTGATATTAAAACTGTCTACTCCCAACATGCCTCAATAATGCTACCGATTTACTTAGTTAACAAAGAGGGGAATGGGTTTTGTTCCTTTGTAATCTAAGGTACTTATCACCAAAGACAGCAGAGAGTCTCCTTTAGACTTCTGCAGGAGTTAACTCTGGGCCATTGAAAGTTTCTAAATTCAGGATTAATACTCCACAGTTTGGGCATAAGCCTCTGGCACAATGTAGCAGCAACTCGTATTTCAATGAGTAATCGCTTTGAATTGCAGCGTGATCAACAGTATGAGCAGAATTTGGAGGGCTCCTATTTGTAGTCCCCAGGGGTTAGGTCCAGATGGATTGTAGACCCAGATGTGGTGGAGGATGGAGTGACTGCCCTTGCTGGTTTTAACCCTTGTGGAGAGGATGGATGGCACATGAAATACGGACCAATGAAGTAAGCCCAAAAAATGGAGTAAGGTCCTTTCAATGTTCAAGGCTATACTCGTTTAACGCAATACATTTACGTAAACCAGTTGAAAGATCTGCAAAGACTCTTAATTCAGCTCAATTCAGTTGAACTTAGGTTAATTTGGTTAAGTTAAATTAGGTATCAGATTAACATACTAGGTCACATCACAACAGAGATCAAATGTTATCAAAAGATCTCCTCCTACTGTTGAAAAAGTCAATCTACCCTGCTTCAGTTTGATCCATGACTCAACAACCTCAAGTCCCTAAAATCTGTTTCCTCAGTTTCTCCAAAAATTATCAACATAAATATCATCATTTTTGTCTTTTGGACTTGGGTTTTTTCACATTCTGGCTTCTGGCCTGCAGGACTCTCTAACTTTCTTCTGTAAACAGGAGAGTGGAAAAAAATGCCTTTTAAAAAATGAAAACAGTGATTTTCTCGTAATATGCTGATTCCAAAAGATGGAGCTTTAAGAGAAACAATTATTGTGACAGCTGCCAACACTGCACTTACTGCATATTGCACAGACTAGATGTAATCTTCATATTTGCTATTTCTTGGCTTTAAAAAACATTTTACAACGTAAACAAAAGGAAAACCTCACCAAACCTGATCTTGTGAGCAAGAGTTTACGGCCTTGAGCATTTCACAAAGGGATTATTAACTGGTTGCAAGAAATAAAGAGACAAAGGGAGCGGCACGGTGTATTGCATACCATTGGCTTTTCTGACTTGACTGCTTTCACTTGGAGGCATTCTTCACGCTTTGAGGTAGTGTTGCTGAGGTCCTTCTGCTCACCAATTGCACCCTGAGTCTGATGGCCTGGTGACCGGCTCTGAGAGTGGCTGCCTGGGTCTCTCGGTGGCGGAGGCCTCGGGTGGATATCTCCCCGCTGCTTCTTGGTGACATGTGCCTCCGGGCCATGCACGGTCTTCACGTGTTTCCGCAGCGAACTGGGGTCTGTGTAGCGCTTCGTGCAGCCTGGTATCTTGCAAACATACGGTTTCTGCCAAGAGAGGAAAAACAAATTAGATTTAATTCCATGTGGGAGTCCTGAAGAGCTCCTTGGAGCACAGCTGGTGTTACAGTTATATGCTTTCACAGTGAATTTGTTATCTGATTTATGGTCTCTACAGCGACTGCACCCAGTCAAACCTAATTCCCCTTGGTTTTGAAGGTACGCACTAATGCTGCAGCGTTTACAGAGGGCAGAGCATCTCACGATATGAACTGGCACAGCCTTGATTTATCGTAGCAGAAGAGTCAACGGAGCTATGGCAATCTATGAAGACTGGCCTAATTTTCTTTCCTGTCCATCAGCCTCAGCAGTGTGTTTCTGGCAGGCCCAGTACCTGCTCCTTGACCTTCAGAGGCAAATAACCCTCCTCAAAACATGTTGGGACGTTTGCCCAGGTGCAATTAACTGAGGGAGCATTTTTTTCCTGGCTCCTTCAGGTCACCAGTAGAAAGTCAAAGCAGAGGATACAGTACCATAAGCATTTTCACGTTGCAGCAATATATACACTAGTGCTATTAGTGCTACTCTCATAACTAATTGCTTTTTAAAAACCCGCTTCCTTTGTCTGTGGATTTCTGTAGTTCACCAAACAATGTAAAGTAAATTTACTGTCTTATCATTTAACAAAGACTTTCTTCTTCTATTATGAGGACTAGAAAGAGGAGTTGAGCACTAAACATGTTAATTGCCTCAGGAAGCAAAGTACCATTTACTCAATTTTATTACTGGATTGTTTCCAAAAAACCTACTATTTTAAAGTCTTATCTATACCAGCCCTCATGAAAAAAAAATGGCAACCTCATGCAGTGTTCCTCAAAGGGGTTCTCTGCTTACACATGGCCCTGTGGAGCCTTTGACAAATGTAGCTTCTTCATGGCTACCTAAGGCCTGAGCCTGCTTCCACTGACATCAGTGGGACAACGTTCCCGTTGACTTGAACAGGAGCAAAAATGTTGATCATGAGCAATTTAAAGTTGATGCTGAGCACTTGAGGCAGGTTTTCCCAAGATGCTATGGAAGCATAAGCCAGGTAGCTCTCTTCTACATGTGGAAGGCATCTCTGCATCAAGGTATGTCAGCTGCTTTTAGATCTGGCTACAGGTTACCTACTTAAAACCAAAATGGCACTGCGAGGAAGTGCTGAACGGGGTCTGCCCTTCCCACAGTATTCAGGGCACGCCAGTAGTACACACTGGCTAAGAATATTGGCCTGTTTCAGTGTGAAATAATGATGAAGGAAATGTTTCATTTGCCCTTCCTGCTGCACCTACCAGAAATGATGCCCAGCAGAAAATTTGTCTTGGTGTCTTACTGTTAGACAAGAAAACCTAATCTTAAAACACAGACAGTATGGACCGTGTCTTTAAGTTTCAGAGGATCTTACTCATCAACTAGGCAATAAACAGATTGGTTCAGACAGTGAAAGAAAAAAAAAAACCTCAGTCAGCTATTGGTGAGACTTGGTGAACTTCCTTCTACCGTGGTGACAATTCACAAAACTGCTGCTGGGTTCAGGTGGTTGTTAGCTGGGCTGCTGAGAGCACATGCTAGAGGGATGGGGCAAACTCTGAGATCTGCATGCTCTCGGCTCCCCTTGTGACTCAGGAGATGCTGCAGGGACCAGGGCACTGGAAGAAGATGAATGCTCCCAGGAGATTCCGCCAGCCCTAGTGAATGCCTGTGACAGACCTGACAGACAGCTAGAGAAGGATACAAGCCATGTGAAGATGGATACAGGTGCTATGGTTTCCACACCACACAGTCTGGTGTGCTGGTATGTCCTGCCCTTCCAGTACTTCCAGGCTTAGGCTAGAGGTGAAGGAGTATACAGACAGGTCAAGGAGGAGAGACTGGGCTCCAAGATGTGAGATTGAGATGATGTGACTCCCTGTGCAACCCGAAATGGGGCAATAAAACAGGGACAAGGCATGAAGATGGTGTGGTTCCTTAACGAGGTGTTACCCTGAGAGTCTGGGAGATGGCTGTGGCTGGTTTGCTTGGGAAAGATCAAATTCCCTCCATTGCATCCCTAGTCCATCAGGCCCGATCAGAATGGAAAGAAAGACTGAAATAGCCCAGAGAAGAAGGAAAAAGCATAACTCAGAATGTACAGGGCAATCCAGATTTTCCCAGCCCTGGAGACCCCTATAGCTGTCCACAGCAGCCAAAGAGGACGCTGCAAGATGCTGAGGATCTCCAGCTCAGCTGCCACCAGGTGTCACCACCGACCCGGGTGAGAGGATGTGTGCTGGACCCTGGACCAGCTCCTCAGCTCAGAGGGGAAAAACGGTCCCAGCTTTCCAGGGAAACCAGGATCCATCCCTGGTTAACGAATGTGTTGCCATTAGACTCGTTCAAACCTCTTTTACACTGAATAAAATGATCTGCAGCCTCTCTAGGTCCATACGACATGGGAATGATTGTGCTGGGAAGAGTCACCTAGAACTTACATTCCTTTCAGGTTGCTGAGGGTTTCGATGCCTGTCATCTGTAGTAAATTGCTATGACCACACTGTAAGTCTGTTTGACAGCAAATTTTATTATTTTTTTGAAGCTGTGTTTACTCACCTCATTGGAATGAGTCCTGTTTTGGTGCTTGGCCCTGTCAGACGCATTGGAGAAAGCTTTGTTGCAGCCTTCGTGTTCACACACATATGGTTTCTCTCCCGTGTGAGATCTCAAGTGCGTTTTCAAGTTTTCTAGTCTGGAGTAGGCCTTTGTACAACCTTCGAACTGCAGACAAGAAATAAGTCTGGATTAATTTTAATCTTTGGCCTTGCAGGAAACAGCAAAAGCTGACCTATGAAAGTTCAGAAACTTTCCAAGCCTTCATAATCTTGCCCAATGTAATTTTTTTTTTGTTTGTTGGATTTTAATTTTACCCAGGCACACCCTGACCACAGCTCAAGTTAAAATGCTTCCAGCATTATGTAAATCTTCTCTTACAGGAGAGCACAGGATTTGTGTATGTCGGCTACAACATTCATTGCAAAGTCATTAGGAGTCTGGTGGCCAGCAGTAATACCCAGATCTGTAAGAGAAAGTGCTTTTAAATAATTAAGCAAACCGAGCCCTGTTTAATAGTGCCTTTTGGGGCTTCTCTGAACTTTAAACTTGAGGAAGTGGGTCAAACGATCCAGTGAATCCCCACTCCTAAAGCTCTTGTCACCTGGGCGAGCTGGCTAATGAAGCAGACACAGTAGTCTCTTCTCCAACAAATGTCTGATGGACAAGAGATCAGGGAAGGCAGCATCTGTGCTGCTCTGTTCCCTGCACAGCCTCGGCTCCCCTGTCTGAGCCCGGAGCTCAGCCCTCTTTACTCACAGTGCATTTGTGTGGCTTTTCCCCTGTATGTCTCCTCATGTGGACCACCAGCATATACTGGGCTTTGAACGGTTTCTGCTCCCGGGAACAGTCCAGCCATCGGCACACAAACTCCTTCTTCTCACCGTGTATATGGTCATTGTTTATATGCTGTTCGGGTAGAAGAGAGATTAAAGCTTAACAGAAATGTAACACTGTCACCAGGAAGATGGGGCCAGTCTCTTTTCAGCGGTGCCCAGTGACAGGACAAGGAGCAACAGGCATAAACCTGTACAACAGGAAGTTCCATCAGGAAAAACTTCTTTACTGTGGGGGTGACGGAGCGCTGGAACAGGCTGTCCAGAGAGGTTGTGGAGTCTCCTTCTCTGGAGACTTTCAAAACCCACCTGGACATGTTCCTGTGTAACCTGCCCTGGGTGAACCGGCTTTGGCAGGGGGGTTCGACTAGATGATTTCCAGAGGTCCCTTCCAACCCCTACTACTCTGTGATTCTGTGATCAGCCTTACTGTGACTTTGCACAGGAACAGCAGCATAGGCTCAGGTCAGAACCAGGATCCTGTGGTACTAAAAGAGTAAGAAGGTTGTGCTCCAAAGTGATCACAGGGTTCAAATTATATATCTCATTGAAGTGCACTGAGGCCATGAATTTGTTTCTACTGACATCAACAGGCTTTGGATCAGGGATACAGGCTGTTAAACAGATCCTGGATAATCTCATGCACGCATCAATTGTGTGATTCACATAGAGCAAGTCTTACTTAAGTGCCACTCAACACAGACAGGGTTTATAAAATCAGGCTTTTTAAAAACATGTCCTCCAACCTGAGAAATCAACGAAACAGCTAAACCAGGTTTTCACCAAAACTTTTAACTCACTCCCTGCTACCCATATTTTCTTTCAGTAAATGTGTTGGATTAGGGTACATGTTGCAGTGGGGGAAACAAAACCCTACACACTGCAGTGACAGAGAACAAGCATGGAAGCATCCATCAAGCCAGCTTCTGCCACAGCCAAGACTGGCTCTGCCTGAATGTCTCTGGGAACGACACTTGCCCCAGGCCTGTTTTTTTTGCACAGCTTCAGAAAACAACAAAAGCACCCTACACCTGGACTCTCAAAAGTTTATGAAGGCTGGGATTTCAGCAGGAGCTACCTGACTTATCTGCCTGGACTCTCGTGAAGAAGCCTCTGAGACTTCCCCGTTGCTGCACTTTCTACCACAGCTTGCTAGCTGTGCCACTAGATGGCCACATTTCTCAGCAAATGCAATTATTTCCATCAAAGTACTAGACAAAATCCTTCCAGAGTTTGTATTTGATCACTGCACAGGGATGAAGTCTGTATCTGCTCCGAACGCAGCTCACATAAAAAGCCAGCTGTACAGAAACTCAGTAGTTCATACTGGAACACAAAGAAGATAATCCCGATCTTTTCTAAAGTCCTGAAAACAATCAGAAAACCAAATAAAATCACTTATGTTCATAATTATGCGGCATCGCCATGGCAAACAGATGTGTGCTGCCTATAAAAGATGACTGCTCTTTTTCTCCTTCTGAAAGTTTATTGCCATTTCTTAAAAGTTGTGATGGGGTGCAGAGCGCAGATGTGCTGGACAACGTACAACATGTAATCCGCAGGAGTTTATGTTTCTAGCGCAGATCTCTGGTCCATTTGTACTCCACACGCCTGTACCAAAAGAGTGCAGATGCCCTGCGCTGGGAAATGTCATCAGAAGAGTACAATGAGGTTAACGGCACGCTTCTTTCCTGACAGAGAAGTAACTGGACAAAACTCAATACATTAAAGTAATTCTTGGCCAAGTCTTTCTGTAAACATTACAGACTGTGAGTTTTTTCGCTAAATCTACACAGCCAAGAGGGAAATGAAAATTGAGTGTGTGACACAGGCTTTCCATTTGATGTAAAAACTTCACGGCTGGTTCAATCAGTTCACAACAGCATCTCCCTTTACCGCCTGCTGTGTGGACACTCAGGCACCATGGATGCTCTTTCAGATAAATTCTCTGTAGGATTCTTTTTCCTCTTTGTCCCCGCAAATGAGCTTGCTCCTTGCCCTCCAGACCTCTAGCCTTTATCAGCGTGAGCATCTTCTAAAACTGGCCTTTCTCATGGGCATAAACCTCCCTTCCCAGCCCAGGCTCGCTGCAGCAGCTGACAAAGCTCGCCCGGGATGGTGACTTGATCATTCGCCTCTTTCCGTCACTCCACCGGCTCATCTGTCAAGCATCCTGTGATCACCCTCAGGTCACTGCACAACTGTGTCCCTCCATACTCTTTTGCCCAGCTCTCTTACCCTGTCACTCCTTTCCTACTCCCTCTGCTCTTCCCAGAAGCAAATCCCTCTTTGTGCTGTTTTCCCTCATTGCTCTGATGCTCCAGGTGGCCTCTGAGAGCTCACCTGCAAAGCCATCCCATTCTCATTTCAGCCCTCTGAGGATCTTGAACCTTCAGGTAAAACCTAGAATAAATGAGCCCATGACATCATCTGCTAAGCTGGGTAATTTCTTTAGCTCTCAGGTGAGCTGCTCGATTGCTTTTTGCAGAGGAGTGATACTTCAGCAGACCTACGAATGTGCCCAAATACTGGAAGAAGACACTTGCTAGGCTTTAAATCAGCACAAGTGGCCAACGGTGGAAACCAGCCGTGCTCTCAGGTAGACTCACAGCACTTGTAATCCTGACCACGCAGGGCCAGATGTAAACGTTCTCACTTGCTCAAGTTATGATTTGAAAACGGATCAGTCATCTGCTATGGACACGCAGGCAGAACTGTGCAAATAAGAAACAGGAATCAAATCTACACCGGGATTTGTTATCATTATCATTTGGCAGAAACAACACGAAATATTTACAACGTGTTTAAAGGAAGAGGGAGGTCTCACTGTGCAAACAACAGCAATTAGAAAAGTTCAGCAGTTTGTGAACTCTGCCATTCAGGTTCTTTGACTCAGATAATTACCTTTGGATTTTGCACGGTGTTTTTTGGCTCCCTGGTCTCTATTATGAGAGGGAATGAATAGTCTTGAGCTTGTAAAACAAAGAACAGTCAGGAATAAGAGTATTATGCAAAGCAGAAGCTTTGGTAGAGTACAATAAGGATTTATAGGGTTTCAATTTATAATCTGTTTGTAACCTTATTACACCCATGAAATGTCACATTCCAGGGACTAGATCAGAAGGATTTTTTTTTCCTGGTGAAATTGAATTTTGATGCAGTTTCAGGGTGTGAAAAGGCTTTTCTTTTAATTTTGGAGGCCCAAACCTGGAAGTTTTACTTACATTGGTAATCCTTATTACAGTAAATAGGCGCATGAAAGCCAATGACATTACTCCCTAGTGTCAGGTTTGCTAACATAAGGACCAGCTCTGTATTATTAAGAATTTCTGACCTGAAAAAAACCCCCAACATTAAAAGCTGGAATTCCAGTAGCTATCTCCCATTGCACACAGCTCCAGAAAGCTGCTAAACAGGGCTCATTTGCAGAATACCAGTCACTTTCATGCCACTTCAATGCTCATCACCAAACCTCAGTCTGTCCTGGCTCATCTTCTTTTTGTCAAAAAATCTTGCTATTATCATTCAGCTCCAAAATATTCTAAAATGAACAGACAGAGCTGACCTAAATACTGATGTTGGTCTCGGACCACTCTGGCTTTGAAGGAGGAAGTTCTGAGATGGATTTCAATTCCAGAAAAAAAAAAAAAAGCCACCAAATTCCTTGAAATCAAGGCTGAAGTTGGCTTGTCATCTCTACTGGGGAAGCTCAAAAAACAGAGGTAACAGAGGGAACACAACCTGCAGTGTCCTGGAAGCACAGATGCCTACACGGTAAGAAATACTATTTAGAAAGGGAACACCTTAAATTGCACGTGTTCTCATAAAATCAGTGCACACCATACGTGCTACTCCATATTGTAGCAGATGAAGCAAGGTGACACTGGAAGTAGGATCTGCAATAATCTTAGTGTTCCATTTCCCTCCTCCACGTGTTTTTTAGAAGAAAGAAGTATGTAAGTATATCCTAGCCGCCTGCTTGGTACCCATTAGCTATTCAATACAAAAACAAAGGCCAAATGTGCTCTCACAGTAGTCAAACAGCAGGAGGAAAGCCTCTTCATACCAGTGGAATGAGTTAGGAACGACAGAAAAAGAATGATTGTCACCTGCAACTGAGATTGCGTCTGAAAGCAAAGTGTCATTGGGTGGATAAAGCAGAAAACATTGCGAAAAACATGCTGATTCTGCTTTCTAACCTAGACACACTGTCCTAGCATCTGCTAGGAGAAAACTGGGGAGTGACCGTGCTGTATTGGTATAATGTGGTAAGTTAGTGGCAGAGCAGGAGGCGTATCACCATTGCCAAAAATTGGTTTAATTTCAATTACACAATGACAATTTCAGCATTTTATCCTCTCACAGTTATTTTCCCGTATTTTAAAAATTTTAAAAGCAGGTGCTAAATAACTTCTTACTACATCTCACTACTGACACCAAGCAGCAGCAGCATCTAAGCCACAAAACTCCCCTTGGACCACACTGCCACAGAAAGTCCCTCAGACCAGCAGAGCCACTGTGTCTGCTGCGCAGGAGACGAAGCATGAATGGCGAAGAGGCATCGCAGTGGAACGGCCGCTAAACACAGCTCATCCCGCAGCTGCACGAGGGAGTCGCGGAGCCCACGGGCTGCAGGGAGGAGAAGTGCAGAGATTGTGTCCGGCAGCAACAGGCTGGCTGGCTCTGAGGCTGGTTTGGAAGGGGATCGGCTGTCCCTGACCTCTAAGTCCTGCAGGGAACACTCTGATTTATGTGTTTTGCACTGGGGATGTAGATGAGTCCTTAAGACCACATTCAGTTAGAAACCGAAGGTTCCTTGTCATAAGGTCCATCCCTCACTGCGGCCATCTGCTGCACATAATCCTGGGCACAGACGGAGCAAGCTTCGTCTTCTAAGTACATTGAAGATCTGCTCCCTCTGCTCCCAGTGGAAAGCTCTTCTAGGAACTCACTCCTCAGCTGGTTAGCAACTAATTTCCAGCTGAGATTTATTCACCGCCAATTTATATTCCTGTGCCAGCACTACCCTGTAGCTTAAACGGCTCTGCTTCTCTGCACGGTGTTTATTTTTCTGCCTTCCTCCACCCCAACTAATGGACAGACAGTGCCCTCCTCTCTGCCTTCATTTGCTGGATTAAATAAGCTGGTTCCTTCTGGTCTTCCCTAGGATGACCAAGTCCTCATGCCTCCACTTAACCCGCTTTAGCTTAAGATGTGGAATTCCCTGTGTCCTGCCTTTCATTTTGTTCCTGAACTCCTGGTTGCCACTTCCAGGACAGTGTTAGTCCATCCCTTCTCAGTGGTCCTCTCAGTCCTCCTCTTCACCTGCTTTAGTATGACTTCAGCATTCTTGACCAAAATAGTGTGAAGTACACCAGAGCTCACCAGACTTAGCACAAAAGAATTCAAACTGCCTGGTCCTCGCTTAAGTTTAAGCATGGATTTCTCCTTTGCTTTGGACTTGAGAACACTACTAAAGCATCCGAGTTCCTTATAGCTTGTCAGTGTACCCCTCCTAACTAAAACTTGGGAATTAGTACCTGTTCCTAAGGCTACAGTAGAGGCGAGACTTAAGGTCCAGGAAAGTTAAAGCCCACATGCATAGAATTACTATGTCTCTGATTCCCATGAAAAGTAGTCACTTGTTCATGGGTGGTGTGCATACTTTTGAGGTTCTTGACCCATACAGCTTCCTGATGTATCTGAGTGATTGTAAAAAGGGTATCAGCATGCAGAAAAGTGACAGGGCAGCACTTAAGCAAGTACCCATCCTTGCCTGCTCCCCAGGGATGCACTCCATGGCACATCATGGCTCCTTGCTACTATTTTAGGTAGTCAGGCCACTAAGAGATGACATCAGGCAGGCCTCCCTACCATCTCATTAACATCTCGATAAACTCCATGATCCACAGCGAGATGGACAGACAAAAGCTTCATAAAGAAGTCAGGATATAAAGGAGGTCCTGGTGAGGCAGGAAACATCCTGTGACAATAGAAATCCCATTGTGAGGAGGGAAAAAAAAAAAAGCATCTCTGTGGAGTGAAATTCCCCGCAGACATTTCGGGCACATTCCAATCACTGCCACCGAGTCTCCCTCTAACCTCTGTGACTCTCTGTTAGAACAATGCATGCATTTTAATTTCCTCTTATCTGCTGGAAAATAGGTACGGATCCCGCCTGTTCTTTCCCTACTAAAGATCACTTGCAGGCACAACCAGGCTAAACAGCCACAAGAGACGGTCTCCTCCCTGCTGCACAAGTCAAGAGTATGCTTTTGACCTCGTGTCCTTAGGGTGGCATAAGTACTTAAGCCATTTTTAGTTCCTGAGACGGAAGAAGCACTTAAGCTGCTTTAAACCTTTATGGTGGCATAAATGCTTAAGCTGGTTGCAGTTCCTAAAGCCAAGTCGAAGCTATAGCCATACACGAAGAACTCTGCATTTCCACAGAGGCACAGGACTGTGGAGAGGCTCAGATAACTATCTCCACTCTTGCTTCCCTTCCTTTGGATGCAGTTATTGTTATTCTATTAGAGTTCTTGCGGCTGTCTTGCATACTTTATGGAAGATTTAAGAAATGCTGTTGTGACAGACCTCTGCTAACGCTGATTAGCAACATGACAATTTATACAATCTGCTAATCTGGCCCAAAGCAGGTCAGCGCCTCGACAGCCTTGACACCTTTGCTGAAAGGGAATACCTACCGTTCAAATCAGCTGGATCTTAAAAGCACTGCACGGCAATTTCCTCTGCATATAATGAATGCACTAAGTACTCTGCCTGCACGCTGCACGCCTCACCTCACAGTGTTTGATCTTGTCATTCCATCTCAATACTTAATTTTCAAACTTTTCCACTACTAACAAATGAAGCCCCCTGCTCCTCCTAGTTCTGGTCATGACCGTAAACCTAAATGAGCCCTAGTGCCATAAAACATTTCACTCATCAGATATTTGGGGGTTACATGTGAGAGAAACTATTAACAGTACTAAACAACCTAGAAACATTTGGAGTACAAATTTTTTTAACTCTGGTGTGACTAAAGGAGTTTTCCTCATTAAGAAAGCTCAAATGACTAAATAAAGTTTTAGTCAGAAAGATGGTTATTTCAAAAAGGAGTGAAGTATGTGGAACATAAGAAATATGACTTCCACTATTTTACAAACTTAATATATGAACTCCACGTCTACAACTGTTAATACTTAATTATATGAAAAAAATCAGACCTCAGTCAGCACCCAGCTGCATTCATGCTCGAAGCTCATTTATTACTGAGCTGTTCTGGATTCCCATCTCTGTCCCTTGAGAACAGGCAATAGTGGTCAATGAAGAAAAGGAGGGATCAAAATTAGAAGGCCAAGTCAACTGAAAAATAATGATGATTTATAACTTGAGACAGCATAGAGAAGTAGATGGACAGGGGTGACAGGCACAGGAGAGGGAAGGATGGAAACCAACGGCTGGAAGAGAGGACAGAAACAGTAAGAAAAGAGGAACGTGGTGGGTGATGGGGATCACATCACTTTCTGGCAATGCTGGTTCTGCACCATAACAGCTGATCACGTTTTCTTAGCAAGATGTTGCTGTACTTCCAGTATCACTGCCTCAATAGCTCATAAATTGCTTATTCACCTGCCTCAGTCTGAAGGGCTTGGGTTAATCTGGCTGGTTTGACTCCAGCGTCTGAGGGAGCATTCCCACGTGAAGGGCAGACTGAGGAGAACCTCACAGATGTTGTAGCAAACAGTTGGGGTCAACAGCTGTCTCAGGCCAGCACAGCTGCCACTGGGACAAGACCAGGTTTATAGTCATATTTAAAAAAATATTAAAGATCTGGGGTCAGCGCAACACATGGAAAGAGACTGTTCTTGTCCCATGGGGCATACAAGTTTGGAAGCTAGGAATGCATAAAGACCAAGAGCAGTCAAACTAATAATAATTAATAAACATTTGCATTTTGTGGAGTTTACTATAAGCCTGAGCAAGAGTCATCTTTTTGCCACTAACGCTGTTTAACCAAGCCATGGCAAATCAAATGATTTTTTATGTCTGGGCTTGGAGAAGTCCTGTTTTCTAAACGTGAAACTGTACTACTAATACACAAGAATATGCCAATTCAAAGGACACAACCCAGAAGGACTGTTTTCTTCTCACCTCCCTGTTTCAGCTGAAAATACAGGTCTGATTATTTTTTTTCCGTCTCTCTGCACTAACCGCAATAAAAGTTCACAATCCCCAAGTTAAAAAAAAGATGTTTTCTTTCTGCTTCTCCTTTTGTTCTCTTGCAATAAATTCTGTAGTTGTCTTCATTGCCTATCAATAGGTTAAACACAGCCAACTTGTATGTTTAAATGCTAAAGACAGAGAAGTCCCCAAGGATACGTCAATCGTTGGCTCTCGTACAAAGAAAATACTGTATTTTGCTCTGAAGAGCTTTCCGTGGCAATTTAAACACAGTGAGACAGACACAATATCCCGGAGAGAGGAAAACCTGCCTTATTACATTCCTGACCCAAGAGAAAGGAGCTGCCCTTAGGACATAAAGAGAATCAGTGGGGGGAAAAAAAGAGAAAAGTTATCTAATCCTAAAAATAAAGACAGTGGTTCATAATACAGCATGACCTTCTTTTAATCTCTGATATAGCAGTTATACAGTATGGATGTGATATAACACCAACAGGGCAAACACGGCTCGCTCCTCATGCTGGGAACTGACTCCTTCAGCCTGTATCTGCGTTTCCAGGTTTTAGACAGCTTTTTAGTAGGCTTTGGGATATTCTGTGGAGGGAAGGGAACTTATGGGATATTGCAGGGATTCTTTCCCAATAAGATCACATCTTGTTCTTGTTTCATTTAATATACACATATTCACATATACAGTACGTCTAAGTCTGTTTGCAGCAGAACGCAGCTCCATCAAGGGTAACGTTACACGGCTCTCCCTTGATTTCCTGTGGAAAAGCGTGCAGCTGTAAAACAACGAGCAGAAATTGCGTTTTGTTTCCTAAACCTGAAAGTCTAATAAATGAATTTCTGCCAGAACATCAGCATAAATGTTGTGGACATTAATCATTCCACTTTTACAGTGGTAGGAAAGATGCTTTGATAAATCTCAGGTTTGTTTCTTCTCTGATGTTCTTTTCTGTAGTTCTGTCTAAAACCAAGTGCCATCACTTGAAGGTTGCATTCATTGCTGGGAGGTTAATAGGAGAAGCAGGTGTGTTACAGGAATTCCAGCTTTCTTTACCCTTTTTTAATTTAAGACATGTATGGAAATTACTTTTCAACGCGTGCTGCTGCGATAACTGGGCTTTGCCAGCTCCTCCGGCACTCATGGTCTGTACTGCATTTGTCTTAGTTCAAGCAAGGTATCACAGCTTTTGTGATGTTACCAAAAAAAAAACCCCTCTCTCTCTCTCTTCAACCACCTGAATTTGTGACCTGCCCAAGGATAGGGCTAATTGCATTTGTGTGAGGGAGCTGCCACAGAGAAGTGAAGGACCTGAAAGTGGAAACCATGAGGCAGATGCCCAATTGTTCTCAAATGGGCATGTTTTGATTATGCCTCTGCCCTCCAAGGGTACGCCCTGCTCTCCTGAGAACTGCTGAAGCGGGGAAAGATGTAACAGGGTTACCAGCAGGACGACCAAGTTCTTCAGACACTGGGATGCAGGTGCCCATAGGGAAGAAATGCCCCACACTATTCCTGAAAGAGCACAAGAGGTCAACTGCAAGCTGACCTGGCATTTCTCCCAACCACCTTCTCCTACCTGCTTGCCGCCTGCATTACCTCCGTGCTCTGGCTGCCCTTCCAGCTGCCTCCGCCTCAGTGTGCTCCTGGACACAGCTCCTGCAGTTTGTGTCACAGGCCCTGCACCACTGCCTGGACACTGTCAACTCTCCTCCAGCTTCCCCTCACTCCAGCATCTTTCTTGGTGCAAACAGTGCATGTTCCGATGAACAGCTTGAGAGCTGCACTGAGCATGCTACAGCAAGGAAGCCTTTTACTGGAGGGTAATCCCTTTTGGGAAAGACCATCTGACAGATAGAACCCCATTACAACTTTCAACTTCACCAAGGCTTCAGCAATGCACAGAAATCACTTAAAGAAAAACAATCTTACATATCCATGTTTGGCTCCCTTTTAGTTTTTGTCTTTTATGCTCTTCACATTTAGGTGCCCGTATTACACCCACATTTTACCTGCCTTCTGTGTAAAGGTCACATGGGAAAAAATGAGGTTAATTTGGTGCCTACAGCCTAAATCACGAGACCCAAAACAGATGAGCAAGGAGAAGAGTAGAGGGAGAAAGCAGCCAGGCAAAGTGTGCACCAGTTCACAAGTGAACTTGGCTCACAAGGCCAGGGCTGGAAGAAGAGGCTTAACAAAGGCCATAAGACTGCAGGGGGCTTGGACTAGATGATGACCTTGTAAGGTCCCTTCCAACCCAGTGCATTCTGTGATCTGTGATTCTGTGATGAAACTGTGATGTTAACCTTTGCAATGCAATAGCAGCCGGAGGTCATCTTCTCCCAGATCCTGTACCCTGCACTGATGATCTTCAGCCTGTTCTGCTTGCTTTCCTTCTTTCTCCATCATACATGCACACAAGCTCTCCCCACAGACAGAAATTTCTGAGCGCTGGCTACAGGCAGGAGTGCTACAGCTTGAGAAGCAGAAAGGATTCCTGTCTCCAGGAAAACAGCTCTATGGCATGACTGCAAAGAGGTGCAATGCTCCTGCCATAAGCGCACGAGAAGAGGGTTTTGCTGCAAAGAGCTCCACATTCCCTGCAAATCTGTTACACATTCCTCTCTCATCCTAGTCAAAGCATTACTGCACAAACAAGGGCATTTTTTCCTACAGCTGGATGGAGAACAGGGTGAAGACTGGCCTGAAACCAAACATCTGCCCTTCGCTACGTCTGAGATTACCAGTGAACATTGCTTAGAAAACGCACTGTCTGGTACTTTCCAGGAGTGACTGAACACGGAAGGAGAGAAAACCACCTGAGGCTCAACTTCAAAATTTTCTGCTTCGTGATCTTTGCATTTAGGGATATAAATTGATTTTACATGCAACTTCTATAGAATTTCCAGGAAAACCCAGTTAAAACCCATTAAAACTCCCTCACAGGCTGTACCCAATGCGAGCAATGGCTGACTTCCTTCTTTACAAGTCTGAACTCACATGCAGCTCTGGACAACCTTGAACAAAAACATACATGAAAAACAGACCTTACCTTAAAAAAAAACCCAAACAAAACCAAAATATGAACAGCCTGGCACCGAGCAGTACTACAGATGTTAGTTAGAAGCATATATTCTATTTCTGGATTTTTCTCACTAGCAAAAAAAGACCAACACTTGAGAAGGAAGTCATCAGAAAGAGGCATTACAATAAGGTATTTAATCTTATTTGCAAACAGTATGAAGAATGAAAATACCATCCTGATCTGGTAAGAAGCACACCAGCACACACGAGGCAGAAGAACAAAATACTCTGGATGTTTTCCCACATTGCTGCAGAATACAAAAATCTATCGGCTTCCTTCCTGCCACCATAACTCATTCAGCTTCAATGGAAATCAGACCTGCTGTATATATTAAACCCAAAATTAAGTATTCTCCCCCCATATTGTTCGGCTTTGATAAATTCCAGCCATTGCTCCTAGCCGAGACGTGCAGATGTTGGTCCTGCCCACATGGGCTCTTACGGCAGCCTGGAGCCTGTTAAATTCGATTGGGTCCACACGCACTGAGATCGCTGCAGGAGTGGGGCTTTAGCAGCTCTTCTAGCTAGTTATTGAGCGGTGGGGTCAAACCATGCTCAAAGGAATAATATTTCCCTTTAAAACAGGGCATGTTCACATGAAACTAAAACAGGAAGAGATTTCTAATCTTTACATTCCACAGCTCAGCCCAGACTGGTGGAGCCAAGAAATAAATGCTCAATAGTAAAGATGCCTAAAGTAGAAAAAAAGAAATGAAGGAAAAAGTACCCAGCAAAATATCCCAACAACTGTGGTGCACCAACGAACACATAAAGCCAGAGCTGCTTTATAAAAATTGTATGGCTTTCATGACAAAAATCTGGTAAAATTTACACTGCCTTTCAGGTTGGAGATACACTGCAAGCAGGTTAGTACCAACAGCCTCTTAAACGTAACCATATATTACAGCAGCTTTATATCATTTTATATTAGCAGAGACAAACCCCTTAATCCCATGAGCCAACTTATAAATCTATGAAAGGCTACAGCAAGATAGAATAAGGAAAAGCTAAAACGTACCATTTTAACAAGATTTTGAGGTCTCCCAGACTCCCAGATTGGTGCAATGGGGCATCGAGCTACACAGAAGGATTAGCAAAATACTTGATCCCTTGCAAAAAAGTTAAACCATTGCCTTTTACTGAAAGCCTATGCTCCTAATGAGGCAAAATAGCAAGGTAAATCTGAGACAATTAAATAGGATCTGGTCTTCAGTGTGTATTAAGCATATGGCCACTAACACTACGCATGTAGACAGGACTTGTTCAGTTCAACCTTGGACCAGACCTTGTAAAACCATGCACTTTCTTCTGCTTTTAGTACTTTGTTAATGATTACAGCACAGCTAATGCTGATCCACTTAAAATTAAAGAAAAGATATTCCTCAGCAGGTTCTTCCCGTGTAAATCAATCAGTAAGTCTTTTTAATTTTTTTAAAGAGAGTCCTATGCTTCCCACATGGACACATTCAAATTGCCTCTATGATAAAAATACCAATGCTTTGTCTGCAGAAAGAGACTGTTCAATAGCAGGATTTTTTTTTCAATAAGTGCATTTAGTGTCTCCTTTATACATAACCTACAAAAGCTGCAGCTCAGATGAGGAGACAATGCCTGATCCACTTCTTGCAATGAAACGCATAAAAAACCCTAAGAAAGATAGGAATGTAGTGACTTGAAAACACACCACACTTTTCTCAGAAACTACAAAGAAAAATGATGGCAGTGCTAAGCATCACCAAAATCTTGACCAGGCAATGTACGTTTTAACATTGGTTTCTCACAGAGGAGATCCTGGTAGAATTAATCCAACACCAGTGGGTGACAGAAGCAAGCAGTCTGTTAAAGCCATGACATCACAACTTAACTGGAGAAAGTATTTGGGGTGCCTCCTTCCCAATATCTCCAAGAAACATTTCTAATAAGCTTCGGCACGAGCAACAGCTTATTGCTCCTCTGAGACCTCTCTCGGCTTTTTTCCACCATTTAGAATTTACCTTTCACATCTGTGCTAGGCTTGGTTGTCCCTGTCACATCCTAGCAGAGTTGGGGTTAGCAAAGGTCTCTGTCATGTGTCAGAAGTTAGTTGTCCTTGATGCTCTATGGAGTGACAGCACAGACACCTTCTTTCATCCCTCTCTTGCCACGGGAAAACATCTTCTATTCCCTCGTATATACCATAGACAGTCTTAGGTTGTGGCTAGACTGCAGACATACATTTGAGCTGTTGGAATGAAAACTGTGCAGGACATCTGAGTAGAACATGGGGGTATCACCTAACATACTTAAAAAGGAGCCAAGGTCCTTTTTTTTTTCTGCCCTGCATTCCACACACTAACTTTAACTGACTTGCAGTGACCTTACAGGTGCTTCTGGTAACTAAAACCCAATCCTAAATAGTCTAGTTTATCTCAAAGATTCATCTCCTACACACCATTGTGGCCACCTGAACGGGACAGACTTGTGCTGGCAGCCAACTCCAGAAGCCTGCAGGAGTAAACCAAAGGGCAGTCCTGCATCTCTGTAACTCTCCCTCATCCAAAAACTATCAAAGCTCGAGCCTGGCTCCTCCAGAATGTGACATAAACCACACTTCTTTGTTCAGGCTCTTTTTTACTAACCGTAAGTGTCGGAATCCCCTTGGCAATTAATTTCCTGGCTGGTAATCCCTTGGCTCTGATCCATGCAGAGAAAGTGGCTGCACTGGAGGGAGGTGTGCAAGGCACATGCTCCGGCTTTGCAAAACGAAGTGGTCTCTTGATTTAAATGACAGCAGCCAAGCCTGAGAACTTCTTATTTGCCCTGCATAATGAAGTAAGCTAAGCTCACTGTTAAACAGTCTTTAGGCTGGGTGTAATGTGGCACATGGTCAAATACCGCAGGAAGGGGTTTCTTGGTTATCTCTGGTAATATTAGAAATAGTTTAGGCACAAGAAAGATATGCAAAAACTATCCTTATGGTAGTGTGATGTAGAAACGTGCATTGTATGATAAACAGCACTGGTAGCAGTTTAGAGTATACACCCTTCATTTCACTGACTTCAAGAAAAATTACACTAACCAAAAAAAAAAATAAAATCACTGCTTACCCATCGTGTACCAAGCTTCTATATTCTCAGCTCTTGTGCAGAGGTAGGAAACTCTTGTAAGTAATCCTGCCAAGTGCAATGCACAGTCCAGAGCTAGCAGCCAGGCCGAACTGATCCATTTTGACATATATATACACATTGTTTAAGGTCTTCTGAGACAAAGGGACAGAGAAACTGTGTGGGTGTAATTCCTGTAAGCGGCCAAACTCTCAAAAACATTTTGTCTAAGTTTCCTTTAGTTTTAGACAAAGGCTCTCACAGAAGGAAGAAGGTTGGTATCGTGCTCACATGTGCTGCAAAGAGTGAGATACTATCTTTTTAATTAACTCAGCCTAAAGTGATGCAGTTTAAACTGAAGCACTCCTGTCTTGGGTTCCTCAAATTAGGAAGCATCAGAGCTAAATAAATACAGGAAAGCCACTTGTCCTTCATACTCCAGAATGCTAAAAATAACCACCACAAAACCATACTGGATCTCCCTGGATGCATCCTCTTTCCACACTGTCCTGACATGGAGGTACTCATGGGTGTACCTTCAACAAGGATCATAAATAAAACCAGTGCCAAGGGAATAACAGAGGGAAAAAAGGACAGTGAGGCTTTTTTCTACAGCCGGATGGGGAAGAGGGACAGTGAGGATTTTAGGTACAGAATACCTGTGGAGCAAGCTCTTGCCCTCACTGAAAAAACCCAGGAAAAGATCCCTGAATTCAAGGGGAGTGTCCTTATTCTGGCAGAAATCACTGCCGGTGTGAGCTAGAAGCAAAGGACGGACTTAGCTGTGTTGTGCTTCTCTGGAAATTTAGTGAGTGCCTACCTGCTGCTGTGCTGCTGCTGTTCTTTCTTTTAGTGCTTTCTTGACACATGTAGGAGAGGATAAAAGCCTAATGGGTGCGAATGTCAGCACAATATAAATTACTGCAAGGAAAAACTTGATGCATGGCTTGGGATCTGAAAGAGGAATGTCCACCATTGTTTGTGATTATGGATCACATCACAATCTAATAGCAATTTTTATTTAATCAATAATTTCCATGCTGAACAGACAGCCCTGTTACAGAGAATCGACAAGCAGGTACTGATAGCGACAAGGCTTGTTATTAATCTTTACCCTGCCAACATATCAACCAAACTACTGTAAAAAAGCACTATCAAGATGGATTTAGAAGTAGGTCTTTCTTTTTCTTTCTTTCCTCTTTCCATCTCTCTTCCTTTTTTTGTTTCTCCTTCTTCCTCCCTTTCTTCCTTTGCCTTTCTTTTAAGCTATACAGCCCCATTCCCTTTCTCCCTTTCCAGGTATGTAATATTTCATACACTTTATATTCTAAGTTTATTTGAAAAACCTGGGGCTTGAATTACACAAAAAGGCAATTCATATTAAGCAATTTCACAAATCAGTGGGACCTAGCCCAGTGCTCTGTGTTAGCCATTATAGGCTAATAAATCATACTTTCTCTTTGAGATGTCAATCGCCAAAGTGCTTTGTAAAAATGTTGGCATCTGTAATTCAGCGAAGCCTTTTCATCTTGAAATAAGATGCTCCAGACTGATAACAAGAATAATCCTCTCTTGATCAAAAAAAAAATCTGCATTTTACCAATTAAAGCTGCTGCCAGAAGCCAAACGGAGCAGCACTGAGACTCCACTGTAGTTTATCTCTGCTAAACACAAGGAGGGATACAGTTAGAGCTTTGTTTCATTTTCAGCTTGACTACTTTATCTCACAGAGAACTGCAGCATCTCAGCCCCGCGATACACATAAGAACGGTATATGCAGACCTCATACCTACAGTGCAAGCCACCAGAGGACCCACTCCTGACAAAACCACCACCCATTCGTTTTATAGATTAGGTACCCGACACCTTGAAGGAGTCATGCTCACACAAAAGTTTAAGCGCTGGAAAACACTGAATTTGTTTCACCATGGTAAAAGGCTCGTCTGCTCTTTTTTCCCCCCTTTCTATTAAAAGGTTACATAAACGAGAGACGGCAAACATGAAGCCACACAGCCCAGCCCTCTCAAAACCAACTGCAGAAGCTGCACTCGTGCCTGTATTTAGCCTGCCTGTCCCTGCCTCGGCTCGTGCATGCTGATATGCCACTTCTGCCTGAGAAGAAGCACTTCCACATGCAAGAGCTGGGCCAGCACTCAGGTTTGGGCTATTCCAGGCAGTGGGTTTCTGCGGGCAAACCTCTTGGGTAAAATGTGGGTGGCTGCAAGGGAGAACATGGCACTCGTGACAAAGATGCGAAGATGGGCTGTGCTGTGGATAAAACCCTGTTCACTGGGAGATGACAAAAGCAGCGCAGAGACACTCCGCACTGAACAGGGGACTCCAGAAGGTTTAAGGTAGAACAGCAAATCACTTAGCAGTAGCAAGGCAGGAAAAAGCTGCACAGAAGCCACAGCTCTGTCCAGGAGAATCTGCTTGGTCTTGGCCTATTGGTCAGGACTGAAAGATAGCTGGAGTCAATTCACAAGCCCAACCTTCACAGCAGCTTGGAGGCAGCAAAAAAAAGCAGGCAGGGACTTCCTTTTTTCTTTCTTTTCTATGACATGCCAACAGAAGTCAAGAGCTGAAGAGCCAACTCAGTTTGCAGCTCCCCTGGGGCTTGGCTGGCAGCTTCTTATCCTACACTTCTCCCCAAAACTGGAAGTCACCTATCACTAACCTGGAAGAGCTCAGTAGCTGAAGTGTCAGGAAAAATAAACACTTCAAGTAAGTACTTATATCCACAAACCACCTAAATAGTGCTTTGTGACTACAAGTACAGACAGAGGCCAAACCCTGCTCCCTGTCATGCACAGCCCTTTCCACTCAAGTGCCCACTTGTTAGGATTTCAATCTAAATGGTTAGAGTAACGTCTTGGGGCACAGGAGGAGCTCTATTCACCCCTACCCACAACAGCGGAAAAGAATCATAGAATCATCGAATCATTTAGGTTGGAAAAGACCTCTAGGATCATCAAGTCCAACCTTCATCCCAACGTCTCCCTGACCCCTAGACCATGTCCCGAAGTGCCGCATCTACTCGTTTTGCGAACACCTCCAGGGATGGTGACTCCACCGCTTCCCTGGGCAGCCTGTTCCAGTGCCCAACCACTCTTTCAGTTCCTAGTATCCAATCTAAACCTCCCCTGGCACAACTTGAGGCCATTACCTGTTGTCCTGTCATTAGTTGCTTGGGAGAAGAGACCAGCACCAGCCTCACTACAACCTCCTTTTAGTAGCTGTTGAGAGCAATGAGGTCTCCTCTCAGTCTCCTCTTCTCCAAGCTAAACAATCCCAGTTCCCTCACAACATGTCATACTTTAACAACCTCTTCTGGGGACACCAATTCAAAGACAATGACTTTGGCAACTCACATGAACAGAAGCTGTAGCAGCAGCAGGCTAACAACAAGTTTTCCTAATGCTGTGAAAGAAATGTTAATTACAGAGGAATTAAAATTAAAAAAAAATGATTACATTTCTCTCTCTAAATCCCCTCTTAATACTTCACAGATTAGGGTGGATTTATTTTTTTGTAAACCTTTCTCTATCAAGAAGAGAAATCCCCACTTTGGGTTCCCCCCCCTCCTTCTCCTCTGTGATTGATCCAAAGCCAGACTCTAGGTAGGGGAACCACCGATGTGCTGTGTAGAGCAGTGCTTAAGAGGACCTGAGCCAAGGCACAGCTGGCCTCTGGGTCAAGCCCAGACTGAATGGGACCTCTCCAGAAGGCAGCAGTGCTGGCTTTTAACACTGCTGGGAAGCAAGGGCATCACGGTGGTGGGTGCGGAGCAGGGATGTGCTGGGAAGGCGAAGAGGAGCCGTGCCAGACCCCGAGGGCTACTGAGGCTACAGAACAGCAGCAAGGGCTGTCTGTGGTTACTTAACCTTAAAACCCAGCAGCACTTACATGGTGGCCTTTGATGGAGGGTTAAAGATGTGCTTCATTTAAACACGTCTGCGTTAGGTACCCGCATGGAAACGGAGAATGAACACGCACTCAGGGGCACAGATCTGCTCACCAGCTTTTCCATGCCAGGTAATGAATTGCTGGCTTATAAACGATGCTACTATTCTGGCACAGTTCAAAACTCTGGGTTCAGCAGCCTATAATCCAGCACAGCAAGGTGGTGTCTTAATTATAACTCAGCCTCTAAACAGGCAGTGAGAAAGAGATTTCAAAATCTAAAAACTTCTGCACAGATGTCTCTCCTGATTATTTGCTATAATCTCTTCTCCCCCTTGTTTCCTCACAGCTACAAAGGTCAAATATACTGAGGGGATGCACAAATTGGAAAAAAACCTTTCCATGGCACTTGCTTGCCTCTGAAACAACTCCCTGCCTTCTCCACGTTGTCCCAACCTTCAGCCCAAGCCCTGGGCTTGTACCACTTGAAGAAAGATTTCTTTTGTCCACAGTGTTGCTTCTCCACATATGGGTTACGGTCCAAACCCCAGTGAGTAAAAAAAAAAAATAAGATGAAACAGAATAAAATCTTCAAGAAAAACCCTTTTGCTGTTGTACGTAAAACATTCTCCTTTTGTCAGGAAAAAAATGATGACTATAATGGATTCCATGTTCTTATCTATTCCTTACTCTTTTCAATTTAAAGGAAACATTTCTGAACCTTTCAGGGCAGTAGCTGTCACTGCCACGCACAATGAGCCTGCGAACGGGCTGAAGCCTCCCCGTGTTACTGCACTAAAGCCAAATGGAACTGAAGATGCACTGAAAACTGTCTCTGCAAAGCAGAATTAACCATTCAATAAATCCCTGCATGTATTTGGAGATGCATGCAAACTGAGATGTGTAGTTACACCCCTCTGGGACTGTGAGGGGACCTGCTTCATGCAGCTGGGAGTTCACCTGTGTCACGACCAGGCTGAAGGCACATCTCCAGCGCCCAGAGAAAAGAAGTCCCTAATGCACAAAGATCATCTGCCTTTGGGGGCAGCTGTGTGTAACTGCCTCCTCTCAGGCAGAGATGCCTACCTGCACAGCTACGAGTAGCACCTTTGGCAGCTCGGGGCTGTTTGCTCATGGTGCAGCTTCTCCTCCCGCAAGCAGTGGGCAAAGTGTGACTCTTGGGGTCATCTACAGCTCTACCACTGAAGCTGTTACTCAGGGGAACTGCCGTAGTCTGACTTATTGTCCTATTGCAGCTGGATTATTTTTTTTTAGAAAAGAGAGGTGAAGCTCTCTCCAGTCCTTACCTATCACTCTCCCACAGGAGAGGAGCTGAGGAAGAAACCACAGGCCAAAGGCAGCATGGCAGCAGAGGGAGAGAGACTTTCAAGTCTATTGACTTTGACTGTCCTTATTTCTGGGCACCCAAACCGACCCATTCCAGGGAGGTCTAGTCCTTCCCAGAGCGGCACGCTCCTCACCTCCTAATTAGACACCTTCTTAAGTGTTTCGAGGTGCTCATCATTGATTAAGGCACCTCATATCACAACAGATGCTGCAAAATCTAAGCAGGGGCAGGCTGTGGGCATGGCTCAGGTCTCCATGGATCGCTGGCCAACTTCTGTTGGTCAGAGCTGAACCCACCCTTTTCTGAAGGAGTGGAGGGCAAAAACATTAAGAAACTCAAGTCAGGGAATTCCATGTAATGGCTCTTCTGGGTATCCTCAGTGCACTGCAATTACCTTGGGAATGCACGGGTACCTGAGGAACACAAGAGAACTTCCCTCTGGTGCAATAAGGAGCCTGGTGGAGAATTACAGCAGCTGCCCCAGGGATTGCTGGGGGAGTGCTGCAGTCACTGGGGCTTGGTGACTCCAGTGCCATCAAATAGGCAGGAAGACCTCAGCGACCGAAATCCTGAATGTAAGGCACTGCTGTCAGTTTAGGGCTTTTTGATCTCATCTAATCAAATGTAACAACAATGACAGAATTTTATTGCTGTACAATTAAGGAGAAAACACTAACAAAAAAATAGCTCTACAGTTCTTCAAGCATGTTTCTGAATAAAAGACAATTATCATCAAGGCTACACAGCAAGGGGGATGAGAAATACGCAGCACTGCGTTTTTCTGATTGCCATTGTATTAATATTTAACAATAACTTCAGTCATTTCCTTGAAGGATAATTTTCTTAAACAAACTTTTATCTTTAGCGTCTAACCCTTTTGCAATATTTTATCCTTAAACTGCTTTCTGGGGGAAAAAAAAAAAAAAGACAAACTGCAACAAAAAGCAGATTCATAAAAATATACAATATCTTATTAGCTTCTGGGCGCTCAAGTGCATTTATCACATATTTAAAACAAACTTGAGCTCAGCTAAGCCCAATTATAATATCTCGCTGGGCAGAGAAATTAATTAAACAGCTGAATGATAAAGACCCCAGCAGCAAACTCAGGCTTTAAAATAAATAAGATTTTTTTATGGTTTTTTTTTACAAAGAAGAAGAAGGGGAAGAAAGAAACCTAGAATACATATGTGCAACAGTGGCACAAGCAATCTTTTCAGGAGTGCAACGCACTGTAAGTAAGAGAACCTGGCAGGTGAGCACAGCGGCGCCTTGAACGGGGCTCTCCGACTTTGTGATATGCTCACGTGCAACACACGTACCCCTTTTGCACCAGCTTCAAATAACCCCGAGATCCCAGCAGTGCAGCTCAGCGACTGAACCAGAACAAGGGCAGAACTTGTCAGGATTTAAGAGCTTTCAGCAAAACCCTTCAATTGCAGCCGGCACCCTATTCCATAGAAGGATATCAATTATAGATAGTGACTCGCTTCAGCAGGGCAGTCGGTACTGTCAGACGCTAGATAGACAACCATGAAGAATCATGAATCTTTCTATTAACTGTAAGAGGGAAGCGGGGGGGGAAGGATGGATAGGTGCTATAAATAAGGCAGAGCGTCTGAATGGTTTAACACCTTGCCTTTTGGTGTATGTATCATGAAAATTTAACCATGCTGAATTCTAAGTGGCACATATCGCTCGAAAATAAGAGCTCCCGCACCAAAATCATTTCAGTGTCAGACCCTTCTGGGTGGGTCAATAACGACGCTTTTATGTAGCTTTTCTGTTATTTATTCACAGCAGCCCAGGTTCTGTTCATAATGTCAGTGAGAAAACGGTGTCTCTTGGGCCCTACGCACACTTTCACTGGTGCCCACATTTTACACTAATAAGAGCAGGACTTTGTGACAGAAAGTAATGCAGAAAAACGCTGTCAGGTGCTGTATTGTGCCCCAGACTGCAATTTACGCTTTAAAGCTATACCACGTACTCAGACACAGATTATGCTTGTGTTTACCGTTTCATACATGCTGTACTGCACCTTACTTTTTAACGCAGATCTTGAGAGAATCTGATACACCTAGAGCTGATTTCAAAGTAAAATGAGCCCTATCATTCCCAAAGCTGTCCTCATGTGACAGAAAGACCAGTATATACACAAATTCATGTTTACCTCTTTCAAAACACATGCACACATACTTGTGTGTACACCCTGCACACGATGGGAGCAACGACATCTATGACGTGAGCTGTGTGCGTTGTGGAAAAGCTCTCCTGAGCTCTGCTCAACCTGGCACGACAAGAACTCACCCTGAGGTATAACCCTTTAGGAAACACAACAAACAGCTAGAAACATACTTCCATCTTTTTCCTAAACATTGCAGTTCCTCTAAAATTCCAGTGCTTTGGGATGCAAGGCTTGGATCACAGTCTGTTCTGTGCCGCCGGATGTTTTGGGTCTGATCTTACTTTTATATATGGCGACAAACAGTAGCTTTATTCCCCTGTAAAAAAAAACAACCCACGTTCATTAAAAGACTTACTGCTAACTTGTGTAGGTCCTGAAAATTCAGCCTTATCAGGATGAAAAAGAATGCTTTTTAGGCCTTTGTTTCTGAAACTCCATAGTTTACAAATTTCCTCTTCCCAGTCAAACTTCCAAAGCCCAGGGAACTGGTTTAAAGAGTGAAACAACACTCTACTTCCAAGTCAAATACACAAATGCATTTTCCTTTCTACTGAATATATGCTACCTATCACGTACTCAATAAAGTGGGTGACAGGGACAGGGTTTCTTGCAATTCCTTGCGAAGGTCTACATAGCTCACTCTTAGCTTTGCTATACAGGTTCACTTGCCTACCCACAGTATGGGTAAGTAGGTGTGTGTACACAGCATCAGGTAGTATCACATGTGTAGTGTTGTATCACACCCACCCAACTTCTGAACATGTGACCATAGCTCTGTTCAAGCTAATCATCCTTTCTCAATGTCAGGGAATATAGGGAAGCTGGCAGATGTTATCTGGATGAGTCTTGCTAGAGCAGTTTAAGCCTTTATCTATGCCCATTGCCCCTGCCTTGATGATTACTATCCCACAGCAGCGTCAACAAAACAGGGTGGTTATCTATACTTTTAATGTCCCAGATGGCAGTCCAGCATCTTACTTCAAAACCCCCTTCAAGCTCAGCTGGAGCAACTGAGGCTCTGTCGAGTCTGCCAGCAGGCTGGGCGTCACCCCCAGGAGAGGCAATGGGGCAGAGCCCTGCTGCAAGAGCTGAAGGTTAATAGCATGATCCTAGCTACAGTCCTACCCATACACAAGCCAGCTCAGGTACCTCCAGAGAGCATCAAACAGGCCAATGTACATGGCCCTGGAGCTGCAGGGTGAAGGTCTCATGACCATATCAGGGCCATTCCTTCTCTTGCATTTCAGCAGCTTTTAGCCCCACGGGACTCTGGGCTTGACGAGGCCTCCAACTGCTACTGCATGTAAATATTACTGCGTAAAGGATGTACTCATGCCACCGAGACACATACTCTGCCTGTGCCTAGTTCAGGTGCACACATGCACACACCAAGTCAGGACCCGTGCAGACAAGGAGGCAAGCACAGTTATGGCAGTGTCTATCTACTCGGATTTACCCGAGTATTTGGGTAGGAGGCATACATGAGCCAACTCAGCGAGGAGATCTTCAAGGACCAAAGTGCTGCTCAGGGACTGAATGCTTTCTGCTGGAGTCACACACCTCAGCAAAACCAGAAGTGCCAAGCCCTACCAAGACCAACTCCATCTCCCTAGTTGCTGTAGGTGTACATCAGCGGGATGTGACAATCAAAGGCAGACAAAATGTGGGAGAGAGAGGCTGGGGGGAAGCGTCAGACTTTCAAATAGTTAGATGGCTAAAGCCCTTTGCAATTCTGGACAGAAATAACTTGCTCGAGTCCCCACAGCAGGGCTCTGTCAGAGCAGCAGAAGAAATCACAGACACGGGCCCCATCACCGAGTCACGCTGACTCTTACAGTGTGATCTGCACTACTTGAATGTGATGGTTATGATGATGATTTTATTGTCTTCAGGGTATCGAGTCAGGACTTGCACCTCATAATCTTAAATGCCACCATAATATATTTGAATCTGGAACCCTGCCAAAAAGAACTCCTTGTATCATAGAAATATTTTTTAAATCCCTTTTTTATGTCTAGAGAAACCCATTTCAGATGTTGCGGTTGTGCAGAAACATAAGAAATATTTTTTTTTTCAGAAGAGTTGCTGTTGACCCTTACAATACAGTCAGATTCACTATAAAAAAATCACACCAGAAACAACAAACGCACTTTACACAAAAAGCCAACCAACCAAACTATCACGCTGTCAATTTAATTCACCTTAAACTACAAAATGTTAGCTATTAGCTAACGGGCACAGTGGAATTCAATTAAATTTTATGTCTGAAACGTCAAAAAATCCTCTTCCTTTTTTTCATTACCAAGGGCACCTTTATTCTGAATTTCTCTTTTATTTCATATATTTTTGTGTAAATTACTTATCACCATCACTGGGATCACTTCCAAATATTGAGATAGTTTGCCAGGCATCATAAAGCTCCAGCCTTACAATTACTAGCAGATAAAAAAGACTGTGCCTGTGCAGAGCCCCAGATGATGTCAATTGGTCTGTTTGCACAGAATCAATTGCAAGAAGGACACTTGATCTTTTAAATGTGTCCAACCCTTTGCAGCAGCCGTTCGTGTGGCACGTCTTCCCAAAAAGATGTGATACCAAGAGTCTCTCCCCACATTTCATTCTGGCCTGTTAAAATGCTAGGGAATTATTTGTGCAAAATGTGTCCAAAGGATTCTTAAAAAATGTCACATTATTTTAGTTTTGGATAGTTTCTCATTTGTTATTATTGTTGTTACTGTTACTACTACTAATAATAACAAGCAATAATAGCAAGTGAAAGCTGGCATTGTTTTACTCAAGTCAGCTTTGCAGCATCAGTTTACCATTTTGCATAGTGTTTGGAAACATATGGGGGTTTTTTTTATTTATTTTGAGTGGAAAAGTCCATTTTTCAACAAGCTATTTCAGTAATACTGGCAAGAGATTTTGCACAATCTCCAGGAAAGTATTAAGAGTTTTCTACAATAAATATGATGCTGACACACTGATCATTTGGTGAAGATGTTCCTCTGTAGATCTGTACTAGGAATTCCCTTTTTTTTCCAGAGTATTTGATATGTTCTATCATGCTGGTTATTAAAAGAAGTGCTGCTAGCTAAGGAGATTGGAAATGTTGGGGGGATTGTTCTTTCCAGGTTACATTCTAGATTTGGATTGTTCATTTTCTAGCTTACGATACTATGAAACAGTAAAAATCATTAATTTTGGAAAGGTGGCAGAGAGGAAGAAAAAACAAGGCAGATAAAACTAATATTCGGTGCAGCATAAAAAAGACCATACAGTTTGGTTTTGCTAAAAAGACTGAAATAACTTAGTCTCCACGTATTTAGCCAAAGAACCTCCTTCAGTTTACACTCAGCAGTAAATTGATACCAAAACCTGCCTTGGGGAAGGAGAAGAATTCCCCTCACCCATTTCTATTGTTACAGCCGCTTTGGGGAGAAAAAAATCAAACTTGGCTAAAGGTTAATAATAATTCATGTCCAGCTTACTATTACTCAATAACTATCAAAGTCTCTAACTCAAAATAGCGTTTGCTGGCTTACAGGATCAGAGCCATTACAATCTCTATTGAAGACTTTATTGAATTTTACACTAAGCTTTAGCTGACTGAACAGGTCAAGCACTGTGGCTCCGAGTTTTCTTTCTTCTCAGAAACTCATAAACCCCTCTCCAGTTTGTAGTGCTGTTAGCTAAGAAACTTGACTCAGCACAGGGTCAGAGAACCCGACCCCCATGAAAAAGGTCACGTAGTTTTAAAACCCAGTTCCTGAATACCATTAACTTACATGCACTAGCTGTTCCTGCGTGTCGAACTCCCGGGAACAGCCTTCCCAGTGGCAGTTTGTCTCATAGACCACTTCAGGCTCCTGTTTGCTTTCATCTTTGTCCCCTTCCTCTTTTACCAGGGTCATTCCTTCTGGCTGTTCCTGGAGAGAGGAAAAAAACAGAGGTGAGGAGAGAGGAAATCCTGAAATTGAGGAGGAAGAAAAGTGAATTACTGCAGCACTAAAAGAAAGATGATAAGGGTGTGGGGGGATTATTTTAGTCTTAGTTCACTAAGTTACTCCGTTCTACAAAAACACAGCAGACCAA
Source organism: Eurystomus gularis (assembly GCA_013400335.1). NCBI lineage: Eukaryota > Metazoa > Chordata > Aves > Coraciiformes > Coraciidae > Eurystomus > Eurystomus gularis. Next base: position 375,819 of record VZZY01006165.1, on the reverse strand, counting down.
ATCAGGCCTGGTAAGCCAGAAGCCATTTGCAGACTTATACATGTAAAATAAATTTTTCCTCCCCAGAAGTACTAAGTGCAGAGAATTCCTAAAACAAATCTCTTTACATTTCAATTAAAAGCAAATCATAAAGGCTTAGCTTCTCTCTCCCTATACTTAAGCAGCTCGTTATTTGTGCACTTGCCCCTTATTATGCCATGGCACCACCAGTGAAAAAGGCACTATTCAAGATAGTTGAATTAATTGGACTTTGCCTTTAGTACCAGGGTTAGACACAAACTGGATCACCAGTAATGCAAAGGGTGTTTTCATTGTTAATCCAGTGACAGTTTTACAGGCTAAAACCTTTCCAAAAGCAGACTGTAATTTTCAGGCTACTCGTTAATCTGTTCTTGCCCATAATGTGTGCATGAAAGGGGTGAGTAGGGGAAGAGAGTAATTTTGGTTTTTGACTTTCCACCTTCAGTTCCTGAAGGTGCCTCATTCTTCCCAGCCTGTTATTTGCTGAGGGTAAGAGATATTAGCATAAACATTTGGTTCAGATTATGCACTCATGCTATTTTTCCACTTCAAACCTGAAGGATTTAGACAGACATCTGCCTTGTTTTCATGGATTCACTCACAAGATCGAGGCTTTGATTCGCATCTCCCCTGAGCCATTGCAACTCAGGAGCTGCTCTCCTAAAACCAGTGGCATTAACTGGTATAGGAAGCATAGCGAACAAGACTGGAGCCCAACCTTGGGAAGTCAAGGTGGCTTAAGTACTTTTGCTGTCAAACATGTCCTCAATAAAGATTTGAGTGTCTCATGTTCACGCTTCCATTCCTCCTTCCTCTCTGCCCTCATTCTGCAGCGGACTCTGCACCCCAGCAGCACTAGATGAAGGGCTGTACAAGTGCATGAAGCCTGAAAACACGTGCTACAGGCGAGGTGCATTCTCCCTCTGGCAGCACGATGAAGGGCTTATGAGTGTGACCTGACTGCCATACCTGCACGCTTCCTGCTCCCGGGCTGGGGAGGTCCTCGTCGGGCTTGATCTTGGAGCGCTTGTTGTGCATGGGATCTCCAGTGCTGCTCACTGCAGACTCGCTTGTGGGTTTATTCTGCTGCAGGTAGGTTGGGTTGGGTTTTTTTTGCCCCAAAAGAAGACAAAATTAGACTGCGATAAATATGTAGCTCCAAACAAAAATATGCAGCATCTGCTCAGCAACTTTATTTGGAGAAGCTACATTGTTCACTATATTGGATATGCGATTACATTGTGCTTCAATTACAGAGCATTAACTTGTGGAAGAGCTGCATCACTCAGCCTTGTAATGGAGCAGGGAGGGAACATATCCTTGTGTCCTTACTACAAACCAAGGCTGTTTTTGTCAGGCCAGGGAAGGGAAGGAAGAACTTGATTTTCCACATAATGATGACTTCAGAAAGGCAATTTTGAAAAGCACCATCACTGTGCGCTCGTTCAAACAAACACAAGAGAAAGATGTATTTTTTCACATTTGAAGGAAAGGTTTTGCACTTAAAATCTGCACACGAGACTTCAGCTCTTTTATTGTGTTTCCCCTTAGAATGGTAGATAGGAAGAAAAACCAAACAGTTGTGTGAGACTCAGCCAAAAAATCCCAGGTGAAGTCCTGGATTCTCCTGAGTCAACAGCAAAACTACTGCTGACATAAACAGGCCAGAATCTTGTCTTTCACTTGCTGTGCTAGACTGAACACCATTATCTACACCTGCAAATGGATCTTGTAGGAATCCAGAGATCTTTTAGAGATATTTGAACTTGCATGGACCCCACAAAAAATCAATATGCTTCCTACAGCAGCATGTTCTGCTTCTACATTTGTAAAAGCTAGCCAGGAGATAAACAGCTCCCAGACTGATAAATAACCTATCCCAGGTCATCTGGAAACAAACAGCACTAGTTAATAACAGGCAAACCACAAACTGTGATAAACTCCACATTAAGGGCCTGATCCACTGCGACACATCCCCACCTTTTGAGAGTACACCTTGGTTTACTGAAATGATCAATTCAAACTCAGTAAGTCCAATTGTGCACAAATCAGAGAAAAAAACCTTCAAGCCTCTGCACTATCTTTGAGTTCCTCTGTTGCTCATAGGCAGAGTTACTCCCAACAGTGTCAGGAGGGAAGAACACGACCCTGTGTACAGTCAGCCTGATTCAGAGATAAAGCTGCTAATCTTTAAAATGTTCGTGTTTTGAAGTGTTTTCCCCCTTTTTCTTACTCCCCACCTCAGGAACCTTAAGTTCCTGTGTAAGATCCAGGAGAGACAGTTTGGAATGAGAAGCTGCTGCAGCACACTGAAATATTTATGAGGACTAAAAAGCACGCTACCAATCAGGAGCCACGCATACACTCCTGCAATTTATAATAAAGGGACTGCGAATGCCAAACCTGCAAGAAAACTGTTATCGAAGGGTGTCGGTGACAGTGGTGATTAATTGCCACTGAGACAATGTCATTTATTTCATTTTTAAATTAATGGGGTCCAAAGGTTTCTTTTGTTGCCTCTCACCTGTGTGGACTCAGAAGGTCCAGAGCTGACCTGGACAGGGTTCAGGACACCGGGGATGCCGGGGATAGGTCTCTGGGTAGGAAAAGTTGGAGCAGGATGGATGAGTGGAGGGCTGTGTCCAAAGGCTGAACCTAGGGTTTGCTGACGACTTATTATTTGCTGATGCATTTGCTGGAGGGACACCGGTGTAGGAGGGTATGTAAAACTCAGAGCAGGGCTGAATTTGGGAGAAAAAGGAGGAAAGAGGGAGGAAAAAGATGAGGGTTATTACAGTATGGAACTATACAGATTAAACCTCTAAAATATATTTGATGTATTTACATTAATTGAAGCCAGATCCCTCCCCCTCCTGTTTTTCTTCGTGCCCCAAAGGATGACAAATCCTGGGTTTAAATCCTGGATTTACTAGTGAGTGCAAAAATGATATCATAACAAAACATAACATTTTTCCCTAACATTTACCAGGAAGCCACAGAAAGCTGACGAAAATAAAATTCAGAAAAACGGAAATAAAAGGCAAGCAGTTCAATAACAGCTATTTATTGCAATAACAAACTTTATATAAAGAAAAAGAATGGGCGCCTACATGCTTTACAGTACTTTTATTGATAATGCAGTTCCCCTATGTTCGCATCTATGAAGCAGTTCCTTTAATCTTGGCTCATGCTACGCTCTTTCATATGTCTCTAGATCTTATTACAAGAGGAGAGAAAATCAATTGGTTAAATGTGTTCTGAACACCATGCTTGTCATATCACTCATTTGTTTGCAAAGATGGAAAGCTCAGTTCATCCAGAATGTCACCTAAAGAATTTCCATCAGTGCCGTTTGGTTACAGAAACTGATGGATTAACCTTTCCCCTTTGAAATTGGTGATCAATGAGTTTCAATGTGGAAATATTCCAATGGGAAAGCACTTCTCCTTCTTCCAGTTAAACAACATTAAATGTCTATTAAAGCCCATTATGCATGTTAATACCTGTCATCACTTCATTACTTCACCGTATTTCCCAGACTACAGTGACTTTGGAGGAAATTACACTGCCATCTAAGGACCTATTTTGCAGGGAGTGCCAAAGCATTCTTTGTGTCACGCTTGAGAAATAAATGGTGTGGAACTAAATCTTCACATCCAGGAATATGAGATTCTTCTGTAAACATCTGCCAATAACTTACAATCATATAAGAGAAAAAATAAGATGAAAAAGTGTATTCATTAATTTTTTTTTTTCCTCAAAAATACCACCAAACAATCACAGTTCAAAAGAACCATACAAATTTAAAACAGAGGGGTGCAAGCATACTACCTTTTAATAATAAAGGCTCCTTCTAATGTCAAAAGGGTGGATTTAATCCAAATTTACAGTCTGGAGTCTTAATTTCTGTTGCTGTTAAAAGCATTAACTGAAAATACTGCAGTACAAAAAGAGCTAAAATCATTTCAACCATTTAAAGTAATAATTCTACAGAAATTCTGTGTTCATTAATCTGACTATGCATTTTGTCTGTTTAACTACAATCCATAAAGAGACAGCCTCAATGTGATTACATTACTATTATTCCTGGTGAGAACTCGGCATTACAATAGTTTGCCCGTTTAGGACAGAATATCATTAAGAATACCCTGGGAGAATTTTACTGGTCTTTGAGGAACTCTCTTTTCATTTTGCATTGTATTCTTTTTAATAAAGGGAGGCAGAAATGTAGTGAAAACAGTAATTGTTCACAGCAAGAGTTAGGGAGAAATCAGTAATAATATTCAGTTATTGCAGCTCTATAGTCCCTGCTAGTGTTCCTGTAAGCAACCATGAATGATTACAGCACGACTTAGCTAAGGTAGCCACTATGGATGATTGATAGGACATTAATCAAAAGATGCATATCAGGCTCAGAATTTGTTCACAAGCTTTCTTCTAATAGCCGATTTCATGTTCACTGAGCTCTATGCCAGTTTGTTCAATTTATTCTTCAGTGTACAAGCCATTCATCAAAGAACACAATGATTTAACACCCCTTTTCCTTTTTAGTGAACAAACATTACTAAGTGTAACTACTCTGGTCTGTTCATTAAAAAACATACAATTACAATGTCATGCATGAGGCTGAAGCAATGCCTCCTTACTACAGCCCGGCACTTTTTGCTTCTATACACGCACTGGGAGTTCACCTCCTATACTTCAAACACTAGACGGCACCATCCTGAAGATGCTATCAAATTCACCAAGATCCACAAACGCAACATAGAAACAACTTGGATGAAGTATTTTCGTTCTCTGCGACTGGTTAACGCCTAGGCCATCCTCACCCTTCAGCTGAATCAGTTTGAAAAAGAAAAAAAAAAAGTGGATTGATTTCAGTGGGAGCTCCAAGCACACAACACCCTTGGAAATATGGGGGGGTTTATTCCTTTCTAGGTGTTTAAGCACGCACAATACCTAGCTTTGCAAGTCCAGGCTCAAAACTTTGGTAATATTCTTCAGATCCTTCACGGTAAGAAGATAAACTTAAGATTATGCCACAAGACATGACTGACTTAAGACCTCAGCTCAGAAATGTAGATTCTGCCCATCGCTGCTCTGTGACTCCAGTTACATAGAATCATTCAGGTTGGAAAAGACCTCTAGGATCATCTAGTCTAACCTTCTTCAAACATCTCCCTATCTCCTAGACCATGTCTCAAAGCACCACATCTACCTGTTTTTGCACGCCTTCAGGGATGGTGACTCTACCACCTCCCCGGGCAGCCTGTTCCAATGGCTAATCACTCTTCCAGTGAAGAACTTCCTGACATTCAATCTAAACCTCCCATGGCACAACTTGAGGCCATTACCTCTTGTCCTTTCATTAGTTACCTGGGAGAAGAGACCAGCACTAGCCTCACTACAACCTCCTTTTAGGTAGTTGTAGAATACCTACATCTAACACTGATTTTTTAACCTATCCAAAGCAAGAGCACAGGACATCCCTCCCAAACAGTTCAGGATGGACAAGAAGGAACTGCTGTGATCTGAAAATATTTTTATCTCACTAGGAGGCTGTTAAGGTGTCACTGACTAGAGGCTCAGGAACTTGGATGCCGAAGAAGAACCTTTAGCCCCAAGTAGGAAACAGACTGTAGGAGCCCCAAGATGTATACGTACAGCTCACACTTAATGCAGCTCATAATTACATTTACCGGGGTTTGGCGATATTCCCTGCTCAGTCCCCCCACAGATGGTAAAAGACTGCTGGGTCAATAGGGTAATTTTGGTCAAGGCCCCCTCCTTCACATTCTATACCCCACATAGAGCAACACAAAAAGTGACGATGCCTCCCCAATAGCAAAATACCTTTCTAAATAAAGGACTAAAGCAGCTCTGCTTTAACGCAGTGACACACCTCACACCGGTACAGTGCAAGTGCTTAAATGGTAAATAAGCACATTCGATCATCCTCTCCCTATAGAAATAAAAATGGCTTCCATCAAAAGGGCAGATTTTACTTCACAGAGATATCCTCTTTATCTACATCTGCTTTAACACCATATGAGCCTCCAGAAGGAGGATGCCAGGCGTTGCCAACTTTCATCCAACTTGCCAGCAAGCAAACTTGTAGGGTACAGCAGATGAGACAGACATCATCTGAGCTAGTGGCTCTTACTGAAAAACAATGACACCAGCAGCAGATGCATTGAGACACAGCTGGACAGATGTGCTAACGAAAGGAGGAATCCTTATTTCTTTAGTATCTTTCTTTTACCCCGTGGTCAGCAGCAAGGGTTGAGTCTGAGGTACCAGGATTTTCCTACTGAGCCAGGCAACCTGCACTTCATTTCCCCTACCTCCAAACTTCAAACATCTCAGGCTGAAATGAAAAGGAGATTGTGAGGGAGCAGAGGAATTGCCAGCACAGCTAAGGGCAGTAGTCAGAAATGGTGACAATGGTTCAGCCACCAGGGTGACTTCTTAAATAGCTCAGATACCTGCCTTCAAATAATTCTCTCCAGCTGTTTCTGGAGAGCTCTTCATAAGGCAAGATGACCTGGCTGGGTTTAACGTCACTCGCATGCAAGATGCTGTCACAGGGCAGGCTGGATGATTTTTCTGATCTGAAAAGATCAAAAGGATCTGAAGAGAACAGAAGGTGGCAGGTCTTTCTCTGCCTTTCAGAAACCATTCAGGCTGCTCAACAATAAAGCTGATGTTGTGGGCCAAAAAAGAAGAAAAAGAAATCAAAGCTCACAACGCTGTTGGCACGGAGCGCTCTGTTGGGAAGGGGAGACCTGGATTCTTGCCCTCCTTCCCAAAGTTTTTAATGCACTTTGCTCAATAACTCTTAATTCAGGATGTGTGAAGAATCGCTGTAGCCCAGAGTCCCCTCAGACACCATGGGATCCCTCTGCCTTGACCAGCAGCTGTATGCTGTCTTGCTGGCCCCACCAAGCTCACGTTGCTTTCTAGCCAGGAAGCCAGCAGTAACAGGAAGGGTGGGCAGCGGCACCACCTGGCCTTGCCCAGCCGATCCAGCCATGTCACCAAGAGGGCACCAGTGTCTCTCAGTAACAGTCCAAAATTCACGTCCACAGGTGGTAACCAAGATCTGAACGTAATCTCTTTGAGAGTCCAGAACGACTAAAACCAACAACCAGGTTTTTAAAAAACAATGAGTGGTTTCAGAAGCCTCAATTTATGCCATGTTTCTTTTAAGATACCTTAAAGAGGCTGCATTTCAGACAAGGGATGCTCAGCGCTTCCAAAATCCAGATGTCACACAAACACAAGAAACCTGCTCCAATCGTTCACATTTTCCAAAACACCAATCACTTCCAAAAAATCTTGGACTCACAGAAGTGTAAGTGAATTATGAATCTTTTTCTTCCATCTGCCTACTGAGAAATGAAAACCTACACCACTGGAGGGAATCTGATTTGTATTTCTGCTACAGACTTTTTTTTAAAAAACAGTAGAAAAGGAAAAAAAGAAAAAGATGAATGCATGTAGGACCACTCATAAACTACATGCAGGTTATCTTTTTAGTTGTTCAGTTTTATGGGGGATAAGGGTTAGAAGAAACGTGTAATACTTCTGCTTAAGCATTCAATAACTCATATACACTGACAGAAAAGCCCATCAGTGAGATCATTTATTTTTCCATACTGTATGCTTCTGCGTCTGTCTGTCAGTCTGTCTCTCTCTTCTCCTCTGCGAAGTCTCAAAATCCCGTCACCGGAGGTAAGGCAGGGCAGTGAACTACACTGCAATTACATGAGCACATCAAATTTTAAAGAACAGACTTCAAGAAGAAGAAAAACAGACATTATAATCAAAACCAAACTTTGTGGCTACCTTGTGGCCATTCTACTAAAAAGGTCATCCAGATTCTGGTCACAGCTGCGGAATTTACCACAAAACAGCTGGGAATTCAAGTCAGGAAAAACTACTTCTTTCCTATATGTTGCATAGGTGTGCCTAAGGAGACAGGCTGACACAAAAAGGCTGAGGAGATCCCAATTTTGTGAATACTCTGAGGAGAGCTTCATTCTATCATGATAGTTCCCTTTTCTTCACAAAAACTGGGAAGGTATCTTCTTTGTATCAAAAACCCCACGTGGTTCTGCAAGATTTGATGCATATAAGTCTTGCAAAAGTAACCAAGCGCTTTCCCCTTTCTGGTTCTGCTTTGCAAGGTTTTAGGAAAAGAGCTTTTCAAGCATGTAAACTAGGGGCCATTCAATGAAAGCCACAGGTGAGCAACTTAAAAGAGATTAAAAAAGGCATTGGTGGCCTTCTGGAAGAGCTGCCCCAGCAGGCAGATGTAGCCAGCAGGTTCATATGGGACCAGACAAGACCAAAGAGAACAGGTCCATAAAGAAATAGTAAAAGGAACAAGTGAGAGCATATGCTTTGGGATCACTACTCTAATGATTACTGATGTTGGGAGAACAGAAAGAGAACAAACGTCAGAAAGCAGGTGGGTTCTTAAACAACATCTGCTGTTTGCACCATCAGAGATACTTTGTGTGAGTACCCAACACCTCTAGTTTGACCCTGGGGGTAAGATGTCTTTTTTCTTTTTTTAAATTTCAGACAGACAGATTTGTTTCTTTGGGCTATCTTTATTTATTCATATAGAGCCATGTTATGTTTACTATATTAACATTCCCTTTCCTATCCTCTATCCCAAACCTTTCCTGCAGCAATTCATGACGAGCACCTTGTTATTCTACCCAGCACTCATAATGCACCTCCTCCTTCATAGTCTCTTCCTTTCTTTTCTCCTTTGCATATTTGAAATTATTACTCTATCCTCTTCCTGTCCAGTCTTCTCGTCTTTAATCTGGGCAAAACAGGTCAAGTCTATTTTAACTCACTGGTATAATTTTTTAGACCTATGATCATTTTCCTTGCAATTCTCCCAACTATCTAATATGTTTCTTGAAATAAAGCACACCGAACCGGTCCTAGTACAGGAACATGTGTCAGAGGAGACGCACTGGCTCCATCTACACCGTGCAGGAGGAGGTTTCAGGCCCTTTGGCCTGAAGGGTCGTTGATGTCCAGGTGGTGCAGTGACAGCCCAAGCACTGGCTCCATGAGGAAGGATGCACCCTGCACTGCAAGGGGGCACATGGGACCTTCCAGATTTGTGGAAAAGCCTTGGCATTCCCAGATCACTCTGTAGTCTCCATCAATTGTTTTTGTCACCAGCAACTGACACTAGGCAAACCAAATGATCCAAGCCCCTCCAAAAAGGACCCCAATTCATGAAAGGAGAGATAACTTGTAGATGGACTAGCTTCATGTTCAATAAAGCTGATCTTTAGGTATTGGGATAACACCATGGCTTCTTCTAGCTCATGCTCAAGTAGGTGCAGATGTCACTAATTTGTCTGACACTTCCTCGAGAGCAGCATGAAGCCTGTGGGCAAGTGAAACTGAGAAACCAGTGTGCAGAACCACACTGATAAACTCTGGATGAACACCCAGACTCACTGGATTCAATACAGTTTTTATCCTTTCCTTATACCAGGCCAGGATTTCACCTTTAGTTTTTGATTTAGATTTTCAAAGTCCGTATTTATTGTTTAGGAATGTTCTTAAGGGGCAAACAGGGACCTTTCCCATTTTACACATGCACTGAGCAACTCTTAAAGAAAAAAACCTTAATAACTCTTAAATACTTCTGAAGAGGGACTGACTTCAGCATGTCCGTCAATGCTGCCCTAAAACCTGGGCCCTACAGACGTTGCAATCTTAACTGAATTAAGTCGTAATACAAGATATAATTAAATTAACAGTGATCACATATTGCTTTTCAAATACTCAGATTCTTTTTTTTGCTAAGCAGTAATGTAAGAAACAGCTTCATTCATTCCATGGTAAACTGACATGGAGGAGACACTGTCCAAAATGTGGGATGTGTGTAAGGGTGGCTGGGAGTCATAGGTGCTCAGGGGGTCTTCACAAGCTGACTTCACACACAGAAGTTTATGTATATATTTTGATGGAACTATGTATAGGTGCAATATGCAGCCAGGAACACTGCATAGTTAGCTGTGGACAGTCAGCAGGACAGACTTGTAGTCTGAAAACCATCTTCCTCTTGTAGGAAACAGGAATTTGTGTATATTCTTTGTAATTAAACAGGAGCGAATAAAAAAGTTTCCAACTTTGCCATCTACTTCTCCTCCTGGTGCAACCAACCTGCAAATTGCTCAGGTCACAGGAGTGATAATGCACTCAGCAACCTCGCAGCCCTCAACACATTTCTGAAATTCTTACTGCTCCAAGTATATCAGACACAAAATGAAAACCAAATCGAGTTACAAGAAGGGAGACTTTAAGCACAGTTCTTTTTGGAGCATTTTACCCACAACATACATAACATTTTTAGTGATACGAAAGGAGAGTTTTGCTTTAAATCTTGTTCTTTTCCCTCTACTTTCTAATTGGCAGCGCTGAGCTTTGAGTAGACGATGCAGACAAGTCATCAGTTGCTTTTACAGCTTGTCACTTAAGTAGAGGGGAAAACACTATCAAACCGCGACTATGAAACTAGACACGTGGTGTGATCTTAAAGGCAGGTATGAGACCTGAAATCCTGTGAAATAATCTTTCAAAACTGACAAGGTTTCACCAATATCCCTCTGCATTTGTAATGTTGACACGTTTCATTAAAAATCACTAACTTAGAGACAAGTCATCCAACTGAATTTGTAAAAAGAGGTATTCTGCATCTAATCAAGTATGGCATATAGTAGAGTATTTTTTTCCACTTTTCATCAGATAATAATAATAGTCTTACAATTGCATTTAACTCATACATCGTTGCCTCTTTTTTCACTTTTTTATTAGCAGTTTCAAATTAACAGAGTCTGAGGTTTGTACTCTCTTCAGCTTACCATATTATCTATTCTGCTTTATCTGCTAGGCTAGGTGAATTTTTTCTTCGTGAATATATTGCTATATGCCAGAAAATGGAATAGTTTCACCGAGAGCAACAGAGCCACACAGATCAACCTCCTGTGCTCAGATAGCATTGACATCTTTGTCCTTCTCACTGGGATATTCCTGTTCAGGAATCCTGGTATCCAAACTGGGCTTTGTATTAACGGTACCTTGCATAATTCATCTGTGCTCCCTTCATGCAAGCTCATGATGCTTCGGGCAAACAGTTTTGAATTAAACTCATGGCTAAGCATTTTTAGGTTTCTAAAACTGGTATCATTAATTACATGGAAAGTGCCAATTAATACTTGCTTTTAGGGTCTGAAAAAGTATTAAACTCCAGCACACTTCTCTCAGCTCCAGAACTTTCCTGGAATTAATAATGTGCTGGGTCCAATGACTTCAAACTCTTTGAGGAACACGGAACTTGTCTGGAGCAAGTTCCTTCAAACTGACTTTTAATTACAAGATCTGTGACATGCACATTTACAAGCATACATAGATAACCACACTATGTGCCCGCATAGTCTATAACCTCTATGTTGCTTAACTTCTTGTATTATACATGCACTTTCCAAAGGCAGAAATCTTGTGAATTTGTGATTAAAAACATTAACCACTTTCCAGTGCAAGATGCAGGTAATCTCCAAAACAATCTCCCTGAACATCACCATCCTATAAACTATATCAACTTTCTATAGAATTACATTTCAACAAAGCCTGATTTAGATGCAACTTTCTGACGAATTTCATTTTTACTCACTTTGTAGCACTTCTCTGCCATTCACACGTCTTGAAAGAGGCTATAAAATAAGCTATTATGGCATGATAAAGCATTATATTCCCTTCTTTAGATTAACCACACACAGTACAAGACTATGGAGAATAAAGCCCTGTGCTGCACATACGTGACATGTCTAGTTATAATAGGACCCGTTTCAGTGGGGTTACACCTGGTCTGAATTTGACGCAGTCTGAACTGCAACTAAGCCTTCATTTACAACATATTACATGCGATTAACTGGAGACCTTTTAATATAAGAAAAGCTTTCACTCAAAATCAGATCTGCATCTCACTTAGGCAGATCCCAGTAAGAGTGACAATAAAGCAGCAAAACACCTGTAACGCTCACATAATTAACAGTGTTTACCCTGTACATCCTATCTTGCAAATCACTGGTGAATGTATTATGTTCTACTCTAAACATGTCCTTTTAAGATTCATTTAATTAAGTAGCACTTCATTGTGTCCTTTTACACAGACTTAATTACATAAATATACACACTTAAAACTTACAGGCTAAAACAGAAGTCAAAGGCAAGAATTAAGGTTTTAGTGAATTAAGTAGTTAGGTTTTAGTAAAACTTAAATACAAATTCTCAGATGGGGTCTTCTGGTTTTTACTGCAACTGTCAGTGATCTGGGCATGGAGTCAAGCAAGATAAGAATGAAATCTGCATATAAGACAAAATTGTTTTGAGCAGCGTGTTGAAGAGCTAAGAGGTTATCTTTAGAGCCAAATATGCTAGATGAGTGAGCAATACTGATATCAAGATATGTATTGATTCTAAAGAGGAGTCTGAACTACTCATACACCAGCTCTAAATTAGCTCAGCCAACTCGCAAGAAGCACTTGCAGAATTCAATGGAGGAATTAAAATTTGATCAGTGTGAAGCTACGGCAAAAACATGTTAAGACAAATAGAATGGGAAACAGAACACAGAAAATCACGGTGCATTTGAATTGCTAGTCCTCTTCTGGAATATTACTGCATGTAGTAGAGGGAGATTGTTTCAGACAGTATAGGCAGAAATGACAATGTAAGAACTCTCTAAAGAGAGGGCTGAAAACAACCATTTGCCTCAGAAAGGAGATGAATAAGAGGAGACATAATAAGAATATATAAAATATTGAATAAAGAAGGAAGACTCGGAACATGAGGGCTCCCTGTATTCTAACCATGAGACATTCTGTTAAATTCAAAACCTGGATAATTTAAACCTCATAAAAGGATACTCTTTGCTTTTTTTATACAGTGCATAATTAGCCTGTTGGGCTCTCTGCTGGAGATACTTTCACTTTTCCCTGTGATAATTTTATACTTGATTTGTATAATTTTTGAATTCTGTTTTTATTTTTCTCCTTGCTCTTCTCTCCATGCTTGCCAAGGGAGGCTGGAGAAATTAATACATGGTCATTTGTCTTTACATATAAAGCAGTTCAGAGAGGAGGGCACTGGCTAATTATGTAACAAACGCTCTACACAAAGAGCTTATAAGAGATGAGGAAATCATTGAGAATCCAATAACCTGCTTGCAGAAAGACAGACTCTTGTCTTCCTACCTGATATTAATCCACCGCTGCCTAAGCTCATCCTACAACCCTGGCTAGCCCTTTCTAGTGTTCTTTGGGAAAGTATTCTCACCACCATTCCCTGACGTTCAGCTTCAGATAAGCCCAGAGCAAAGTGATAGGAGCCAGAACAGCCACAATTTGCCTGTAATTAACCATAGCATGTTAATTGCTCCTTCCTGTTCTGATGACACCAGGGAAGAAGGGGCAGACCCTGCAGGGGAGAAAAAAAGTGCTGCTGTGCTTTCTCAGTTTCTTTCAAACCTTAGAGGAGATCCCAAAGGGCTCCCATGCTCACATGAAACTGAATTTTAACACATTATGAGACGGATAAGGTGTATTCACAGTTACATCTGCCTGGACCCAAAGAAAGTCTCCTGTAGTAGGTGGAACTACTCCTGATTTAAACACCTTGTAGCTGACAGGGAATTCAGCTCATTTTCTGAAAACTGACTTTGTAAATCTGGTATTGCAGCAATGCTAAGGGAATAGAAAAATGCAGAAGTTTTGAATTTCAGATCATATAGAACATGAAGTCTTAACCTCCTGTGTTTATTAAAGACCAGCTAATCTTTTGTAAAGGTTTTGAATTGGGACTCTTAATGTCATGGGAAGTGATTACCCCCTCTAAACTCACTCTAGGCCATGCTGCCTCTCAAAAAGAAGTGCTACTGAAGTGCAAAGTCTAATAATTGTCACAGGTAGCAGATATAACATTAAGTACATCCTGACAAAAGATTAATAGCAGGGATGCTGCACTGCAGGACTGAGGCAGGTAACCAAATGAGTAAATGTCAAATGAAGGATTATCCTCATTTGGTGCTGCTTCATACGCCTCCTTTCTGCATAATCTCTCCCAGCTGAGCCCTAAACCAGGTGTTTTCAAATGCACAAAGTAGAAGCTCTACCTGGTGTGCTAAAGGAGATCCACTATTAGCTGTCAGCAGGAGCGACATCTTCTTTTCAAGTACTCAGCCAGTAGTCAGGATACAGCATTACACTGCCAGCTGACAATGACAAAGCGCTCGCCAAGTCAAGCCCTATCTCGATTGTGCTAAACTATTATTATTTATTATTCAAACAGCAGTAGTACCCGTGTCAAGGGCCAGAGCGCTTCTGTGCTCAGCTCTGTGAAAACAGAGCCCAAAACGTGGCTCTTTTCAGTTGATTTCATCCTCAACATCCCACAGCACTCATGTAGAGGGTCCTACGCTGAAAAGCTCTGTGAAGCACGGGATGTCACTTTTTTTAGCCAGAGGATATACCTTTTTTAGCCAAGGTAAAGACCAGTGAGTTCCTGGAGACACTTTCTTAACACACGTATCTCCTCTGCAAAAACAGGTTAAAAGGGAGTTGACCCTGCAAAATCAAATGTATCAGAAAGAAACCTGCCCATACCTTTGTGTGCTGACTTATCAGCTTTTAATTCTGTGACCCTGCACCTCAATTCCCCCCTTTAGGATTCATAACCTGTTCAGTGCACAAGACGTGTAAGCCTTCAGTGAGAGACTCTCTGGCATTTTTCTTCTCCTTGCCCACAGATTTGCCCATAGGTCTTCCTTCCGTTGTATTTAAACCATCAGTAAATACATAATTACTGATACCCTCCTGAGCTTCTCTCCTGTGCTCATCACGGCATAATCTAAGTGCTTCACAAAACATTAAGGCTTTCAACCTCCCTCTGAGGTGAAGGGGAAGGACTCATTTTGCACTGGAACAGGAATCAAAGAAGGATGAAGGTAAAAAGTGCCACTCCTTGTGGTTGCCCAATTTCAGACATGGAGACCAGATCTCCCGGGTTAGTGAACACGACACAGCACTTGAAACGTTCAAAACAGCTGTCAGTAGCTTTGAGCTATGGCTGTGAGCAATCCAGTGAGCGTTTCGCTTCTCTGCAGAATTAAGAGTGGTAGGCTGGGCCTCCAGAGGAGAAGCTGTATGAGCCTAGTGGTCACTTCTGACTAGTTCAGTTTGCCCAGCATCAGCCTGGGACTGTGTAGCAAGAGCAGGGTCCACCCTTCAAGCAGCAAACCACCAGGTAAGAGGCTCCTTCCTCTTTTACCACTGGCTGGGAGAGGTGAGGCCGGGTCCTGCAGCTCTGACAGATCCAGAGAGGATGTTCAGCCTGTGCGCTGAAGCAACCAGGAGCCCTGTGAAAAAATACTGTGCAACCCTGCAATTAAGGATGGCATCAAAGCACCATCACAAGGGGGCAGTACCTTCATTCTCCTCAATGACCAGCTTCTGCTGGCTTTAGCTTGCAGCTTTTTCTCTCCTCTACTGCAATCCTATGGTGTGCTATATAAAAGCATTTTGTCCCAGCCTGCTTAACCTGGACAGTTCCCGGTCTGACTCCTGTCTGCTCTGAAAATGCTTTCTTTTTCACACGGCTGTTGTGGCTGGGCACACAGCTTAGTATCCACAGGCTGCCCAAGAGGTACCACATTAACCAGAGCTGCAGGGAAAGGTCCTCCTTCCTCTCTGTGGGCCCTGGACTGGAATATGCTGAATGCCTGGTGTATTTATTACATGCTAATAGAAACCCCTTAAGGTCTTATCACTTGGCTGAATAGCACATTTTCTCAAGAACAGGAAAGATCATATCTAGGCAACATTCCTGGCAAATTTTAGCTTCAGTGAAAAGGCAGCAAGTGGTCTTTTAGTTTGTACAGGAAAGCCTCTTCTTCCCTGACTTCGTTCTCTTTCTGATTAATTAGTAACTTCGCTGACGCTTTTTGGAAACACTCAACGTTATGATGGGTATCTTCC
Organism: Eurystomus gularis; assembly: GCA_013400335.1. Taxonomy (NCBI): domain Eukaryota; kingdom Metazoa; phylum Chordata; class Aves; order Coraciiformes; family Coraciidae; genus Eurystomus; species Eurystomus gularis. The sequence continues at coordinate 359,725 of VZZY01006165.1, read as the reverse complement.
ATGAAAAATGCTGCCAAGTGTAATCTATTTGGGCTAAGTTAAACGTGACTGGAAACAGGATCTAAAAGTAGAAAGACTGTGTAAAGTTAAGTATAATTAATGCTACTGAGGTTGCCTAAAAAACAAATCCTTCCTGTCTCACGATTGCGTCCAGCAGCCTGCTGAACTCTACCATTTTTTTGCAGCAACTCCTATGAGATCTACCTGCAAGTTTCAAGAAGCTGGGATTTTACACTAGGAAAAGTTGTTTTCGATGTTTTGATCACTGTTGCAGACAGGATACTAAATGGAATGAACCTATGGTTTGATTCAGTACAGCAGTTCTTGTGCTGAATCCATTATTTACAGGACAGGGAGTTGCAATAAATTAAGTTTTACTGATATTCTTGTTTCTATTTAGTCTTGGAATTTATTAAAGCAATCAAATGTGGCTTGGGTTTAATACCTTGCATCACTGTTCATTTTGGTGAACTGTTTGTTCATTTGGTGTCACTGTTCGTTTTGGTGTAGCTCTTTTATAGACAGGTTCATAGGGGAAAAGTTAAAGGGCATCAACGGGAGTGAGCTGTAAAGCTGGGAAAAAAGCTAGCTCCCTCCCTTTCCACTGGCAAAACTGGAGATGTATGTTTCATAGAACCATAGAATGGTTTGGGTTAGAAGGGACATCAAAGATCATCTAGTTCCAACCCCCCTGCTGTGCCAGGGGCACCTCCCACTAGAACAGGTCGCTCAAGGCGCCATCCAACCTGGGCTTGAACACCAGGTTGGATGGGGCTTTGTGCGACCTGGTCTAGTTTCCAACTTTGCATGTTGAACAGGTATACTTTTATAAAAAAGAAAAAACCTGTTAATTCAAAATCATGTGAAATTTTGGACTATTCATTCCTGGAAAAGTGTGACCACGAAGTGCTGAAAGCTTTGGTCACCCACAGGCTCTGTCACTCAAGCCTTGCTTTCTTCAGTGACACCAGTTCACAAGACTCACTGTTCTACTCCTTAGCAGCCTTACTCAGTCTCTGCCCATAACTCACTCCAGTTCCCCAACTGTCTTCAACAAAACTATTCATCTGACTCCAGCTTTTCAGGGATGGCCTTTAGGTTTGTGATTCTATGTGTCAAGAACACATACCAACCATTTCCAGCTGCAGAAGAGTAAAGGAGGGAAGATTCATTCCACTGTAGAGACTATGCCAACTTTCATGCACTATTTGCTTTACCAAAGTTACAAGCAATGGAAAAGGAGGTTAGTAATTGAAGTGCCATCCCATGTTAATGACAGTGGGGATAGTACACCTCCAAACAGTACGTGTATTTAACAGATGTGGTCCGAAACTGCTGCCAGCTGTTGACATAAATCATATTCCACATTATGGAGCTTCGTAATTGGGACTGTGGTTACACAGACTGCAGAGTTGTGTTGCAGAGCTATGATATCATACCTGTGAAACACTAGACAACTATTCAAGCACACTAGAGCTATGAAACACCGCTATTTAAAAGAAGGGCTTAAAAAACCCAACAGCACTTATATTAATACCAAATATTTACAGTGCTGTCACTTTCGAAGTCTGGTTTCTAACACAGCAGTTGCATGGCCCATTTTCTCTAAAAGGGCAAACCCCCAAAAAGCCAGCTTTTTAAGTTGCGTGTCATTTTTGCTGGAGAGGCACATCTGAGCCTTGCCAAAAATGGGTCTTTTAGATCTCAAGAAATTGCAGTGGGGACTTGCTCCTTTGCCTCATTGCAAATTGAAGGTGGAGGTTGCTTTTAAGCCATGGACCAGCAGCACTCTGTTTAGAGTGCCATAAGTGCAAGTTTTCTGAGACTTTGAAGAGATGGGGGATTTTTCTTGGAATATCAAAACTGTTTTTCTCAGTTAACATGCACAATGTCACAAATACAAGAATGTTCTGCAGTTGCATCTCCAATTTTTCTGCTGCTTCTCTTCATTTTCTTCCACTCCCTTTTTATGCCATTCTTGCTTTTGTTCCCTCTCCCTGTGCCTTGTTTGCTTCCCTTTCCTGTAAAACCTCCACCCACCTCTTCCCTTGCTACTCTGCTCTTCTGCCTCCAGAACAATCATTTTTGGCTGTTTTCTTGTACATGAAAGTGAAGTGGCCAAGTGAAAGTCACAGCATTTCTGATGACACTGGATGATAACAGTACTTCATACAAGAATAAAAAAAGATAACTTAGCCACAGAAAGTCTAATCTTTCAAGAAGTGAACTAAAATATGAAAAAAACCAACATTGGATATGAATACCAAGAAGTTCTAGCCAAGCATTTAAACTGAACATTCTAATCAAATTGTTTACTCTCTTGATGATTAAAATGTAGGAACATTTCATTGTCCATTATATCTACGGCCAGAAGAATCCAAGTCACAAACCTATCCTAGATCATCTTCTCTGAAAACAGATTCCTGAGCACACACACGCTCACATTACTGCTGGTCAGATGGAGTATTACCTGCACAGGACAATAACATGCCAAAATGTCCCTTGTGGTTATCTTGCTGAGCAAGAAAAAAAAAGTGGTTGGTACTTTACATTAAGCTCCAGTGAACATACATTATAGAAAATGCAAAATACACATATTCACAAAACACTTCTACTTAAAGATGTGAATGTACATTCACATTTGCGTGTGTGTACGTGTATAACACATAAATGAGAATATATAATATAGGTAGAAGATGCTATTCTTACCTTATTGCACTTGCAGATAAGTGGCCGTAAGAACCACTGGCTGAGGAACTGCTACGAGAATTATTGAGAATTGTGACCAAGGAATTTGGAGATGTCCGTATCATGGTCTGAAGGTCAAAGCTGTGATCAGATAGGGGGGATATGGACAACGTACGCTTTCGGCTTGGTCTAGCTGACAATCTCGGACTCGGAAACCTGGCGCCTGTTATGTAAACACAAATAATTATCCACCAGGGTACTTAATCGCATTTATTTGTTATCAGTGATGGGTAGAGGGAGTCGCAAGACACCAACATGCTGTGACAAGCCCATTCTCTCCACTTGTGATCTACTGGCTACGATTGAGGAAAATTAGGAAGAAAAATCTATCTTCCTGTGGCTTACCTCAGGGGAGCTCTGTTTATTAATGTGCAAGCAAAATGATAAATTGCTAAACAAAAGGAAAAGACTTTTATGAGTTATCCCTCTCATTTCTGGTGATTTATGAATCTGATGGCTTCTTAGACATTCACATCATTAATTTAACCATGAGCAATGAGACAGTGGTTCAGATCTGGGATCCCAGCAAACCCAAACCCACATCTCTTTAATACATACAACTTGTAAAATACAGTGTAGAAATGAAAAGGCAGCTTTTTCTTTGTTGACTGTAATTCTGCCTGGTTGATACTTGATGCAAAACTAAAAATCAGGACTGAAAAAACACTATAAAGCTCTCATCAGCAGGCGTCAAACTGACATTCACAGCATTAGACTGAGAAAGAGTAGACTTTATTTTAATTTGTGCAGGATCGCATGATATTCTTGTGTTCGTGTGTACAGCAACCTACGATTCCTTTAAAATTACAGATTAAGCTTTTCAAAGCAGCAAAGAGAAGGCAACCATACAGATATCATTTAAATAAATACATACCAAATTTCTAAATTTTCTGTGCTGCTCTGAAAACCTCTACCGCTTCTGCTCTATTTTCCCCTGTCTTCCCAACCCTCTGCAGTCCTGACATATCACCTTACATTTCTTCCCTTTACTTAAATATTTCCTGTCTCGGTTGAGACTGAGAAGGAGAGAATTAGCTTCCCCACTGTGTACTCAACTATTTCCTTTAACAATTCTGCTGCTTCTACCTTTTTAATCTCTTTAACCTCTAGTAAAGGACTGAGTCCTAACAATCCTGACAGCCAGGGTCATGCAGGCCTTGGGTTTGATGCCTACTTTACAGCTCCTTCTCCCAGAGTCCCTGACATTCCCTGTAACTTGCTAAAAATTCACAGCTGGCCACAAGACTCCATTATAGGTCTCCCTTTCCTAATTCTTGCTTAGGCCTTGGTGCCCAGGACCATTTTTCATCTTACCTGCCTAACACTAACATGGAGAAGAGACCATTTAGCCTCACCTCAAGGACAGAGCTGCATTAGAATCTGCCATGTCTTCCTTAGACACCCGAGTGGGTTGTCCTTCTTTCTGTGGACCCTATCCAAGATTTTCATCTGGTATTAGAAGCTGCCATTTTATTGCTGCTGTGACTGTGTGATCAGATCTCCATCTATACTCCTCCTTCTAATCTGTGCTTAGATCTGCCTCAACCAGCCAACGTGGGTGTCAATGCTCTTTGACCTCCGGGTAATACCAAAGTTTGTTCTCTGTTCTGTCTCTGCAATAGGTCTTAGCCCACACTGCTTCAGTCTTTCAGTGAATATTTATGCTCTTGATTCATCATTTAAAACTTAGGCATAGCCATTTATTTCTTCCTAAAAGCTACTTCATGTTACGTTATGTAATCTGTTTTACCTCCTTTTTATGAGTTTGCTATTGTACTGTGTCTGCTTGATATTTTATTAGCGCTGGGCTTCATGTCTTTCAAAGACAAAGAAGACATTTCTTTTATTTGTGCTAAAATAAAAACCAACAATGATCAGCAGCTGTAAGAAGCAGCAATATATTTAGTAAGGAAATAAAAGATATATGTCATGGTAAAACAAAAATAGTAATACTCTGCACTTATATCTTTCATCCACAACTCTCCTCTGCCAATTGTTCAGCCAGCAGGACTGACAACAATGCCTCCGAAGGCAGTAGTAGTAACATGACTTCAAAATCACAGAATTCCCTGGATTGGGAAAGACCTTTAAGATCATTGAGTCCAATCACTAACCTAACACTGACAAGTCCCCAACTAAACCATATCCCTAAACACTACTGTCTTTTAAATACCTCCAGGGATGGGGACTCCACCACTGCCCTGGGCAACCCGTTCCAATCCCTGATAACCCTTTCAGTAAAGAAATTCTCCCCAATATCCAGTCTAAACTTCCCTTGGCACAACTTGCCTCAGCTGAGGATACAATTTAAACGTTTTATAGGCGAATAAACTCTGTTATGGTGGTTTTACAAGCAGATAGCTAAGTACAGGTGTTCAGCAAGTGAAGGCGACAAGAGAGACCTGCTGGACATTGGCTAACCAGCAAAATGAGATGTTACGCAAGCCCTGCTACAACAGTACCATGTGTTACTACCAGTCATCCTAATGGTGTGCATATATGACAGCCAACAGTTTACAGTCACGTGAACATGATCATGAACCCTCTGTTTTCCTCAACCTGATGGGCACAGACCTCGTCATGCCAGCAAGAAGGCAGCCAAGATGCTCAGAGGGGACAAGCACAGCTCTTTTGATAACTAAGATCTAGTTAAATTTCTGCATCTACAATTGAGAGTCATCGTGTCCTTTGTGTCCTATGAACACTTTCAAGTGTATTTCCAGGAGAAACGCGTCCAAAAAATTCCTTCTTATGGATCTGAAGTCCAGTTTTGAATTTGTACAACTACAAAGGAATTTCCACTTATTTGAGAAATTCATTACAAGCCTGCTACACATGGACTGATGGCTACTGTCGCTAACTAGAGATGGGGTGCATAGGTTTGATCAAAAAGTGCAGCAGTTGTTAAGAACACTAGCACCTGAGCATCTCTCCTTTGAAGCTAGACTGGGCCATAAAAGCAGGAGATACCAGTTGTTTTGCTGCTTCTGTGATCGGACACCATTTATTTTCCGTGCTGCCCAGGCAGACTCGTCAGTACCCCAGCCCACATCTCAGAGAGGACTGAACAAGCATTACTGACAACGTTCAGAGCTCTTACGATCTTGGGGAGAAGCACGGTCACCCTTGACAGATCACACAGGAGGGCAATTTATACTCCCTGCGGTGCCCTGCAGATTCTCAAGAACTGCAGCGACTTGCTTCCTCCTCCTCGCCCTTTCTGGACTGAGCCCCGTGCCTGAGTCACACTACAGCTCTTGTAAGAGGCCCCTCTCCACCCACCACTCATTAAACCTCCCCCTTGCTTGCCAGCTGCTGCCAGGGCATCCCTGTCCCTGCTCTGCGGGGGACGCACCAGATCCACAGCCAGTGATGGAGAGAGATGCTCCTTCTAGCTGCAAGGGGCAGAGCCCAGGCTTCAGCCACACCATGCACCAGTCTCAGGCATCCTCTTCTTCTCCAGGCAGTGCCTGCTTCAGGCCCCACCTTGATCTGGGAATTCAGCAGTCCCTTCCATCTACCTGGGATGGGAACAACCTCCTAAGAGCCAAAAGTCTCCTGCAAAAAGGGGCTATTTCTGCTTCACAGCGGGAGCCAGGCAAGAGCTGTACAGAGTCTGACCACAGGAGAGGGGGATTCGCTTCAAGGGAGGCTATGACTTTCAAAATTGGAAATACAATTAAATGGAATTACTGGTTTTTCAGATCTTTGTGGTTTAATTAGGTTTCACATGCCTAAAAAGTCTTGAGCATGAGCTGACCACTCATTACGCTGCAGGACGTTTGCTAAACCATTCATTTAGCATAACATCAGTCTTTGTATGTTACTATAAAAAGGAATAGGTCACAATTTGTCAGTGCCTCTGAATACTAAACCAAACTTTTCAGCCTTGCCCAGGCGTTTATTTTGAAAACAAACATTTCAGTATTTATTTAGCAATCTGAGATGTTCATCTGCTCACAGTATTCTCCCACTGAAGCATTACATTCCCTACCCAATAATGGTTTAAAACCAAAAAACATAGGAGCATTGATTCACTAAAAATCCATTTACATCTGTGCAAGTGCTGAAAAAAAAACCCATCAGCTTTGGCAAAGCATGCAAATGGAAGCTGACAGAGAAGATTTGTTTAGGAATGTCAACTTTTTGGAGTAGACATTATAGTAATAAAAAAATCAGTAGTTGATAGTAAAGACTTGAGTGTGCCAACAAAAAATCCAGCAGGTGTCAGAAGAAAAGATCTTATTCCTGGAGTGGAGATCAATTCTAAAATAACAGATATCTATCTCCATCATAAATTTCAAAAATGGAATATGCCATCCAGCAAATTTGCCCATGAATTTGATTTCTGAGTTGAAGTTTTTAGCATTGCTTAATCATTCATAAGGCAATCTTCAGACATGTATCATTTATTCCATCCCTTTAAATCAAACTTCATCAAACCTTTTTTATTCTACTCTTTTAAATGAAACTTCTTTTGAACTTGTCTCAGGCACTAGTTTTTGTTGAAGGCTGTGAACACTGACGTTTGTTTTGTTGGTATGGTTTTTTTTTTACATTAAAACCTTTTCCTTTCTTTTATTTCCTTCTGGTTTCTGCTCACAGATGTGTAAACTTTGTTTTCACTTCATGAAAGTCTGTCATAAATTCTGTCTTAGTTTTCAAAATGGTAAACCTGTCATCAGTATGAAAAGAAAGGGAATGGCCTTCCTACTCCACCCTCATTGTCCGACTGCGCCTGAAAATCAGAAATCAGACCCCGTTCAAAGCTTCTCACATTGGCTAAACTCCTCAGGCTGGCTGAATTCTTTATGTCAGTTGGGTTGCTATCAGTGTCTCTAATGCCAAAAGGTGTAGGTCAATGCTGAATACCTTTAAAAAAGAAAAACCTCCCATTCTGAGTGAGCAAAACTTGACCAGAGTGAGGATATTAGTAGTCTTAGGGTGATTCTAAAAGCCTCAGAGATGCTTTCCTTCCACTGGACGTTTAAAAGCAAAGTAAAACACAATTCCCAAGCGAAAAATGCAGGTATCAAATCCAGAAGGCTGTGATTCTTGTAATAATTCTAGTGTTTAAAAGATAGTTTTGGCATCCAGTACCTTTACAGCCACAACAAGGAATTTCAGTTGTTGCTACTGTGGTACTGTCAAAACCCATCTAGTCCCCTCCTAGTCACTTTGATGTTATCCTTAAAGGCAGCACATCTGGCCCCTTCAGACCAAGCAAGAAGACAGGAAGACTGGGTCGGGGATTCTAGCCATCAAAATTGTAGAAAAGCTTTCTAGCAGCAAAGATAATTCTGGTCCACTTTTCAAGCCACGCAGGACAGGGTGAGGAAAAATGACAATCACACATACACAATGTTATGCTTATTTTTCCACAAGATATTAGACAGTTCATGGACTGTGAAGTTCAGAGCTTCAAGAAGTCTACTGTTCTTTAGGTAAGACTTAACTTTCTGATTCTTCTCCCGCTCATATCATCCCCATTTTGAAATCAGTTTTCCAGCACCATGGAGCAAAACAAAAGGCCCCAAACTGCACAAACTGTATTTAAGATACTTTTGTGCCCAGTGCATGCTGGTGTTGGAATTATTATTCGTACTACAAGAGAGGGTAGAGATGCCAAATTACTGGGCTGGATGCTGGATAAACACACAATTAGGAAACAAACTTGCTTCACAAAAGAAGAACAATGTCTTGCTTGTATCTGTTTGGTCGTTGTGTGGAATAAATGAGCAGCAGCCTTTCAGTGAGTTGAGTCAACTTGCTCAGAATTTGATAGCAGATAATGAGGGAAACTACCGATCTCTCTTCTGTTTTCTTTGACAAGACAGGGCAAAGGAGAAAGAGTACTTTTAAGATCACCATAAAAACCCTTAAGAAAAAGATCCAAACAAATGGCATTGCTTTGCATTGATCACTGTACTTTGTTATTAAATGCAAACATGGACATTCTTATTGTTGTTTTTTTCTTTAAAAAAAAAAAAGTCTTAATATTGGCTTCCCACTAATTGTTTGTTCTTGTTTCTAATCTAAAATTCTGACAAAGAAGAAAGGGGTTTTCTTTAGCATGATGAATGATAGGACATTCAGATTTCTACTTAATGACAATTAATTTACTGTATACCCATGCAAGTTAAGATAGTTTTAATTAGTTTTTACAAAGTAAAAGGGTAACTTCATACTCTATTTAGATAAAAGCAGCTATTGCCTGACTAAACACATTCTCATCAAATACAGAAGGTGAGCTGAGTGACCTTACTGGGATTCACTCTGATTTTAATTCTCTATTTACTGTTTAAAAATAACCCATTTGCATAATAGTGCTACACAGTTTTTGTCTTTAACTCTGAAATAATCCCTAATTGAAAAGTTGCTGCTATAATGAATCTCAAACGTGTGATCTTAATTTTGAAAAACAAACACAAAACAAATTAAAGAGCTCATTTCAAATATATTGTAGCTAAAGCTGGTGACAGCAAATATCCTTATCAGAGATAGTGTTTAGGTACCTTTTATGAACGAGGTGAAGTTATGGGCAAAGGTAAAAACATTTTCCCTTAAGTAAGGAGCAATAACATTCTTGGGATGCAAAAGCTGTAATTCTATGTAGATTACAGCATACACAACCTCTACTAACACGTGAAGGTTCTTTGTGCAAATGCCATTATTTGTATGGATACTGCAATGTCTTCTGCTTAAGTTTTCTGGTATACATCTGGGTATCTATCTTGCTACAGACTGAACAGACCTGCTGAATCAAGTCTGCATCCAAATATATGGTTTGGTACTGCTATCCACACGCATTCAGAAACTCTCCCAATAGGAACTCAAAACACTGAAAGCATAAAACATCCCTGCTCATTGCAGGGCGAGTGGACTAGATGACCTTTAAAGGTCCCTCCAACCTCTAACCGTTCTATGAGCCCTTTACTTCAATGAAGTCATGTCCATTCATTGAAGCTGGAGATTTGTCCTTGCAACTGGAACATAGCAGCAGATTTACATTACCTGAACCATGCAGAACAGAGTTTCCATTCTGCAAGATATTGTCAATATGCATTAAGTGCATTAGCAGCGCACCTCGCCTCTCCCTATTCTTTTCAAAATCCGGATCAGGAAGGACCATATTCTTAAGCTTTCTAGCACTGAAGTCTGCCTGTTAATTACTGGTTTACATCCAGGCTACTTGTGGGGGTTTAATAAGTTTCTGAAGTGCATTCAAGGTATGTTACATTACTGTAAAACCACTGTGCACTCTACCTGTGCAGTGACACTGGTTTACAGAAACTGAACTAAAAATTCTTCACTATCAAGTAACTGAATGAAAATAGTTTCCCTCCCCAGTTCCACACAGTCTTGTCTGATTCTTGTAAATATTGATGGTCATTCAACTACTTGACACTCCCCAGCATGTGTTCTGCAGGGGTAGCTATCTATATTCCCATGTGTTCGAGTGGTGAACTTCCCAACTCCCACACTCCTTGAGATCAGCAGCTGTGGCACACAGCCAACAGCAGAGAAGATGAAACTGCATGCTAACAAAGATTTTAAAAAGCTATGGGACAACAAGGTGGTCTAGAGCTATTGTATTGCTCTGTACTACCAAGCAAGAGTCAGCAGTCACCACCTTTTCTTGTCACCACCTTTTATTTCCCTTGCTGGAAGGAACTGAGTACATCCCAAGACATATGTAAGCATCTTACGACTAAAGGGGAGTGTTCAGCATAATCTCTTCTGGCTGATCAAAAGCAGCAGTAGTGAGCAGTTTGGAATGGGATCCTCTCTTTTCCTCCATCACCAGACAAAGTGAGACAGATCAGAGGTCTGAAAGATGCTGAAGTGTGTAAAGAAGGCTCCTAATATTAGGGAAAACTAAGTGGATTCTTGAGAATCCAGCAAACTGCTTTACCTCAGAAGTGATCTCAAAGTCTATCCATCTAGATACAAACTTCTAAGTATGGCTACCACCATCAAGGAGGAGAGCCTGCTCTCCTAATGGAAAACCAGGTGTAAACCTTTTCTTAACAGAGAGCTCATCAGGGAAATACTCACCCTAACAACGAAAGTGAGTTACCGAAAGTGAACAGAAAAGAATATTTTCAAAAGCTTTCAAGCCCTGCTGGAAATACAATTTATAACCTGTTTTCAGGAGCAACACTCTATTTACTCTTTTAGATTCAAAGTTTATGTTCAGACTTGACGTAACCCTTGTACATCTGGCAATCAACGCTTTGGCCCTTCAGCCTCCTGAGGAAGCTTACGTTGACTCCCACCTCTCTACCTGTGTGGAGGCCTTTTGGGTCAGGCCAGGAACAACCCAGGCGGTTCCCTTTGTCAGACTGTCTATATTTCTAGAAAATGTCACTTACTGTCCATGGCGTGAAGATATTCCATATGAAGAGCACCGGCTCCTGCAGTGGCAGCTGAAGGAATGATGTCTGCGTACGGGCTGCGCTGGCCTGCCAACAGAGCCATCTGATGATAATATTCAGCTGGACTGACGCCAGCATGTGGAGCTAAAAACACAGCATAAAAAGCACCATTAATGACGTAAGATAAACGAGAGGGAAAGTTTTATCACATTGCTGGTTTCTCTGGCTATTAAAACAGCTTGTTTATTTTTCAATGTAATGCAATGTCTGCAGTGTGCCACTGCTGGTCAATATATTTCAACCAACGGTACTGCAAAGACACCGTTCAAAAACCAGCAAGGTATAAAATAATAATGAGCTCAGTGATCTCATAGTTTTATATTTATTATTAAGTGACTCAAAAAAAAAAGTGACAGGCTGATGGCAATGGAAACTAGCATGATTTATTTAGTGACATAAAAAAGCAGAAAAACCCTCCTAGAGCTTTATTCCTATATACCTCATTCCTGGCCCTAAGGACTTTGTCTCTAAGGCAAAAATGTGGCTGAACTTCCATAAACCTTAGAGTTTCTGAAGTCTCTGCTTAGAGGACCAGAAGAGTTTTACTCACAGGGACAGTCTGTGTATAACTTTAGGAGGAAGCAAGGATAAAGTATGTTTTCAGGACAAATACTAGTTGTCCATGAAAAACGTAAGGGTAGTTTTTGAGGGAGGACAGACTAAAGTCAATGAATGTGGCCATCCCATCCTTCAAAGTTCATATGTAAGTGTACTTGACACATGAGCATGTTTGCAGAGGGTCAGAAACACAGACCGGATAGGCTCTACATCCCGTGAGTGAGATTATGAGCGACGCAGTCCTCTGATAATGACTTACATATTAGCCTTTCTCTCCTGAAAAATAATATGTGAGCTTTCTACTTCCCTGCAGTTTTCAAGCATGCCATCAACTAATAGGCAACTCTGGACAAAGACAAAAGTCCACCAAATTTTAGTATCATCGCATCTCTGGAGGCTTCAGATGCCAAAGTAGGTAGAGGGTCCTTTCATGGGCTTGTGTGAGAAGTACTCAAAATAAGCTGAGCTCCATTTCCCTGATCCTGACTCTGACTTGCTATGTGACCTGAGGTGAGCAGCCTCCTTCCCTGCTCTCCACTTGTCTCGCTTGCAAAACAGTTAAAACTTCTTTACACTCTGCTCACCAGAAGATGGTACATACATTTGCCTAAAACACTTTGAGTACCTTAGGTTAATGGGCTACACCCCAACAGATTCTTTTTATATTCTTTCATTTTATCCAATGAGATTTTTCTTTGATCCCAGCAACTGAATCTTGAATGGAAACAAAATTTTAAGCTGAAATTCTTTGAATTACCAACTTAACCTGAATGTTGTTACTTACACAGTATTACCAAAAAGCATAATTTATGTTTACACGACAGAATCAGATGCTAAATGCAAACCTTAGAAGCAAAGAATCAAAATTTACACTCAGAGGAGGTAAACATGGCATCGGAATTTGGAGAAAAGTTTATTCAGCAACAGATTTCTAAAGTGCATAATCTATTTTTACCGAAGAAAATGGAAGAACGTGCTATCGATGTTATAATGTTAAATACAACCAAGTTCAGGAAGGGTTGAGAAAAATAAAAGTCCATCAAACGGGAACAGGAATGGCATAAAAAATGATCTGAGATAAATTAAAGGTTGTTGGTATTTTTTCCAAATTACAAACTGATTTCTCAATTAAATATAATCTATTTTGGCCACCACCACTTTCTGTGCAACAGCAAGAAAATTATTAAGATTGAATTTTAAAAGAGGAGCAACTAACTCTAAATTACTGATTTTAAAAGTTTTACAGTAGTAGGCAACCATCATATCTTTCCAGACACACTTAAAATACTTCCTGAGCTTTCTGACATAAGTGTCTGGGTTAACTAACAATAACATTGGCTGCAAACTTTAAAATGAACTGCTGCAGAAAACACAGTGAGCACATAATTGCATTACTAAATGTTCCACACGCTGAGAAATGCTCTGGTGCTCTTTAAAGATCATTCCTTACTACCTTCTTCAAACATAAAAAATTAGCCTACTAAATGATGTATTGCATGAAGGGTACCTGAAGGGTAAACGGGAAGCCCGGCAGCCCTGAATTTTCTCCTGTTTACTCCTGGGAAGCTGCAGCTTTGCCCCTGCCTTTTTTACAAGGGGAGGCATTTGCTCCTGCACTGTGGGCACTGCTGAGCTTTGCTAGAGCATTCTGCTCTACACACACTAACAACTCAGTCCTCGAACCCTCTATGCTACTGAGAAGAGTCCTCAGCCACCCCCAGCCCACTGATTCTGCTGGGTAAGGTGAAGTGGCAAGACGGAAGACATTCCACCATTACTGCTGCTGTGGCAGTCGTTAATTATAGCTGGCAAGACCTGTAGTGAACATGAAACTGCTCTTCGTTATGTTCCAGATTGTTTTGGCTCCCAGCCACCCCCAGATCTGTGAGTCGACAGACTGAGCCCAGTAGTACACTGACCTAATTATCTAACTGGCCTAAAGCAATTAGGGTAGCAAGAGAAATCTCACTATGACTTTCAGAAGAACAGTAACCAAGTTTTCATGGTTCAAATGCTATACAACTAAAACCATGGTGTCCATTATGTTATTAATATGTCATGAGCATGTACCCCTTTAAATTACAGGAGGGCTTTATTTGCATTCTAGTTGTGCCCAGGCCATGACTAGGACTATCTGATCCCAGGAACTTACACCTGAAAAAAGCATTTCATTGTATACCTGACTGATCACACAACAAACCATGGATTCCAGAGAACAAATTTAACAGCTTTTCAATAAGCATGTTGTTTTTACTGAAGTATCTCCAATGCCTCTATCAAGTCACAGAATTTTCACGAGGTGCTTGTACAACATCTGGCCTGTGGTAACTGATCAAAGATGAGCTGTGAGCCTAGAGGAAATGTGTAGTTGTTTAAAACGCAAAGACAGACACTTTAGCTAGTAAGTTTAGCTTGTTCTTATGAAAGGCTAAGGCTGTGTATGCAGACAACAATCAAAGCTCAGGAGATGGACATTAAAGACAGAGCATACTCATCTGTGTTGTCCACACCTAAGTGACTCATGCCATCTGAAAGCCTATAGCTACCCAAGGCACCTACACGAGGCTGGCAGGTATGAGACAGGCCTTTGAGGAGAAAACTGCCATTCTGAGGTGGCAGCTGGAGTTGATGCAAGGTATTTCACAAACGTGAACAGACACCAGGCACCTACGTTGTAGACAGATGAATCATAGCACAATCGTAGTTATGATGGAGCTCCAGACTCGGCTCGTAATATGCAAGTGTCTGTCTTTGGGTGAAGTAAATAGCTCCCTAAGGCTCCACAGACTGCACTACCTAGAACTCACTGGACTACAATGGCAAAACAGCACATCAAGATCGCAGACAGATTTCTATACTGTAGAGACCTAAATTTAGGTGTCAGAATCTGGAACCGATTCTACCTTGAGACATCCTAGGGTTTCAGAGACATTACCACTGGCCTGGTGAACATGGCAGAGCACCTCTAGGAGATCTCTGCCTTTGTGGAGTGTCAGCTGGGTTCTGGGTCAGGTACCCCTGGGTATCTCACACAGCACTATGTACCTACATCTACACAAGGGAATTCAGGGTTGTGTACCTGAGACCAAGAACATACACAGGTTAAAGTTACATGGTTGTGACAGATGGTTTCCTTCCTTCCTTTCTTTGTATGTGCAATTGGAGTATAACTTAAGCATAAATTAAATTCTGAAGCAATGTGATCTGAAGGTTACTGAAGGAAAGATAGTGAAGTGTTCTGCATATTGGCTTTGTGTACAGCCCAAGCATACACTGCAAGAGTCTTCCAAATTTATGTCATTACGTTATAGCTCTACCATGTTTATCCTACATCAAAAGCTCCCTGAGTGAAAACGTGTCTTTTTGAGCATCCAAATTTATCCTTCAAAATTATTTTTTTAATACTTTGGTTAAAATAAAAAGGGTAGAATTAGAAAGGATTCAGACAACATCCAAAGTGCTGCTAGGAAAGCCCTATGTGCATGACATACACCTTGACTGACAATAGGTCATTAAAATTTATTCTCATAAGAATATGTGCCCATAACTAATGGATTAACTGTAAAGGTATATGTTCTTATAAGCGAGGATTAATTAGTTATCCGTTTGGATTGGGTGCACTGCTCATTTTTCAAATTCAGCTAAAGGCAGTTTAACTCTGATGGGTAAGTTTCTGCATACACTGGGAAGATCTTTCCCATAGCTAAAATACTAGTTTAATTATCATCACTATGTATTTGTTTCCAAGTATGTTACATTTTATCTCTCTTCAGCAAATGCTACAATTTTGAAATGTCCAACTGCTTATTTGGTTATTGAAAAACCCACTGCTAAGAAGACTGAGCCTTTTTGAAGCTCTATTCATTGCTCACTTCGGCAAAATTCCCATTGAAATGAACAGGAAACGTGCCACAGTAATGACAAGAGAGATTGCAGGCATTCACTTCAACCCAAACAACCCGAAAAGGAATAGCTGTGGTCACACGAAGGCCTAAAGAATTGATATCTCAAGTATTCTGCCCACCATTTAAACTAAAGGGGCCAGTCCTGATCATTAGCTACTTCTACATCACCATCATTTCATTTGGCCATATCATTGGCTAGGGTAAACTGAAATAATTTTACATAACTTCAACAGAACTATGGACTAAATGTGACAAGTCAGTGCATGCTTTACATGATTGAGAAATACTATTTTAATTAATAAGCCTTTTGCACCTGAAGAACTCCACGGCTATACGCTGATGCACACTCATGAAGAACCTGGCTTGATTAAGGGCAGCTACATCGGATTTCTTGGGAAATCAGAATTACACCCCGGGTCAGCTCCACATACAAAAGATATCACAAGACATATACCACCCCACCACCCTTCCAGCTTAAATTTTGAATGAGGCAGGGCTTTTTTTTTTTTTTTCCTTCCCCTTTTCCCTGAAGTTTCAACATTTGTGAGATGTACAAATGAGCCGTGATCGGCTGATGAAGTATTGAAACATTTATGACATAATGAATATGTCTGACAAACCTGCTGAAACTGCTTTGAACAAGGGGGAAAAATGTTGACAAGATTAATATAACTTAAGTTGCTACAATGACAGAAAACAGGAAGCCTGTCTTAACCCACCGTCTGTTGGGCTGAGGCCGCGGGCTGCCGAGATCATGGAGAGGGACGGGCTGCTGTGCAGGGACCTGATGTAGTCCATGTAGGGGTTGATGTATGGGTGAGGGGTGCTGAAGGGGGACTCCGATGTTGCAGCAGGATTTCGGTGTGGGGAAATTCTAAGGAATGGAAGCTCTGAATATGTCGGGCTACTAGATAAGGCAGAAGGCCTGGAAGAAAAAAAGAAAGAGAAACAAACAAAAAACCAGCTAGGTTATCTTTAAAATAAAGACAAATACTGTAAAGGTAACACATTCATTTCTTGAAGAATAACAACTGGGCTACACATTCAATAACTTCCACTAAAGTCAAATGCCTGGAAAGAAAAAGCATAGGATATAGAAATAGAAAAAGCATAATTCTTCTCTGCATCCATTATTAGCAACACTTCTCTGATCAATTTTAACATGAGTTTATATTTGGTTTAATCTTTACATCCCTCAATACCCTTTCCTGTGGAGTTCAGCAGAAAATCACTTTAATTAGTGTGAAATATGCACCCCGTACACCACATAGTAATTCTTGATGCAATATGGAAGACGTATTGAGATGCTGAATCGTTTACATCTTCAAAACCACACAGTTGTTGGGAAAAGAGTTTTGAAAGCTGCACTGTGCCTGCTCCCTTCATTTGCCAGCTTAACTCTTCCTTAAAGTACAAGATCGCATGTTTGCGCAGAAGTCACTTGTACAGAAGAACCAAACTTTCTAAGCCATTAAGACAGCTCCTTTGGAGCATTTTTTTGTTGATGTCTCTTCCCATGAAGAGTGCAGAAAAATTGGTGGCCAAGGAAGAAAGATTCCTGCATATGTTTGATTTTAGCATGGCACCAGAGATCGATGCCTTTAACAAGACCATATTAATTAACTACCCCATTCTTGTGAAGGGAGAGCTGTGGTGCCTTCTCAGGCTATGTGTATAAAGCTGTGATGAACCAAGGCTGAAAGCTGAGTTCACAGCTGACAAAAGATAAGTAACCTGCGGCAACCCTCCCCATCATCCCACCCTGTCGATATGACAGCGTCCGGGCTCTGCGTGGAGACCTTTCTCTCACAGCATCTCGCCTCCAAAGGCACTGGAAAAAGTCCAAATTTCATCAGAAGGGGTTGGAGTGCCTGCCCTTGCCAACCTGCTCCTTGGCAAAAGACAATGATTAAGCCTGTCATGCATTTGCTGTAGTCCAACTGGTTGACCCGAACTAAATGCCTTTTTGTCCCTGTTTTTCCAATTAATTTAGCATATATACAGCACAGACACAGGCAGCAGCTGTGAGAGCAGCGAGGGCAGCCTGTTCCTTTGATGCTGCTGGCTCACAAAGAATAATAAAACAAGAAACGTATTTTTTTTCCTTTAACATACACCTACTGCGATCAATGGAGATAGCTGTCGTCACCTAAAAGGCCAAGAAAATGTAATCTTGCATAGGAGCCAATCCTGCCCTGCCATCAGCTTGGAAACACTCGCATACGAGTGGGACAAAGATCAAAGTTACACATTCCTAACATGATGCTGGCTTCCCTGCCACAAAATCCATGAGGACTCATGAAATCTGGGGAGTAAAGATTTTTTCCTGTTGTGCTTTTCTCCCTTTTTTCCCCTTCCCTATTTGGCTTTTGTGTGTTTCTTGCTCTCCTACGGCTTTCTGCATGGTAAGCGTGTTTAGCCTTCCCATATGAAATCACCTCCCAGCTCCAAAGTTTGTTAGCGTTGCATTGTGTGCTTAGCAGTAGGTACCAGCAGCGTAATCACTCCTTCGGCACCTGAGCAAGTGATCCACACAAAGCCCAGCTGCTTGCTGGTATTCCTTTACCGTAATGAAAACACACGGAGAACCTAAAACCAGAAGCTGTTTTCCACCATAGCGCAAATCAGGCATCTCCTCTCCTTCAAAGCTTTTGAAGCACCTTTGTTTTACGGTGGCAGTTTCAGTCTTGCTGATACTGTGAAACCGGCCCGGTCGTGAAGCATCTGCTGTCTCGTGGTTCCCTGGCAGGCTGAGTGTGGAAGGCAAGAACCTTAAAACTCACAGTGATGTAGGAAGCAAAAATACCACAGCTGGGTATCACATTACAGAATAAATTTCCTGTCCTGGCAGTGAGGAAGACATAGTAGTATAACAAATTTAACAGGAGAGTAACAAATACAGTACGTTTCGATGGTTTTTTTACAAGTCACTTTTTCTAATGTGATCTCAACTCAGAAGGAGTTAGAAACCCCAAGAACATGCAGGCAAGCAGGAGCTCTGGCTTTATCTGCTGCGTATCGAACAGAAAACTGTTTAAAAGCTTTTGCAGGAAGGCTGAAAGTCTTTAGCCGCCTCAGTGATTCACTTTCCAGCTGGCCAACGGCCAAACGCTGCCGCAGGAGCAAGATTAAGAGCCAGGCTGTCAGCTTCTCCCTCCAGATCCAATGGGAGCCATTCAAGGACACTGGGACTCAACCGTTTTCTCTTTCTCCTCAGCCCTCCTTCTTCCGCTCTCTGCTCCTCTGAGCGCCTCGGTTTTCCACGGATGCTAGGGAAGGATGCTGAGCTGGGTAACATCAATCAACTGTATCAATAAGCTGTATTATCAGAGGCAGAAATAAGGAGTCATCAGATTCCACGTAAAATTCCCAGCTCTGGACTCTAATGGTTACTAAACTCTCTCCAACATCTACTTTTAACGTGCTGCTAACTCCTCTGCTCTCTTCTAGCCTGTACTTTCCTCACTCCTCTGTTTCCAGACCCTCTTTTCCCTACAGTCCCATTTTCCCTCCTATCTCCATCTGCTCTTTGCCTCCACTGTTGGAGTCCTCCTGATATATTTAAAAAAATGTCACATATTTTTCTTCCTTTCCCTCCATGACTAAACATTGCTACGAATATCCTTCAAAAGCATTGTTTAACTCCCTCCTTCGAATGAAAATACGAGTTTTAGAAAGGGTGCAGCCAAACACATCAGTTTTAGCTGCTGGTTTACAATCTCTTTGCGTACCAATAAAGAAATGACTTTTATCCTTAAACAACAAAGAGGATCCCTTCAGAGAGGGAGCAAAGCAGATGAACTCTCTTTTCCGAATCAGGATCTTTTGTGTATACTCCCAAAGTTCCAGCAAACTCAACTCAAATTTAATACAAAGCCTCTTATTCTTTCAATACGTATCTGAAGTTGGAGGTCTCCAGGTTTATGAGTAAAAGAGATGCTACGGCTGTGTTTTATCACCACAATTTTTATCCTGGCACATTAGGCTGATTTTATTATCTTCTCAGTAACCTTGATTACACCTACACCCCTGATGTAAAAGAGAAGTAGCAGAGAACAGGGACAGCAGCAAAGGCATCTCCTCCTTTCTGTCCAGATTGCCCTCCTGCTCACCGCTAAGGTGCCAAAATACAGTGACTGCTACACAGCTTCCATATTCAACACAAACCTTCTCACTCCCCACCCATCTCCAGCCTGCCAACTTTGCCTTGTCCCAACCCTGATGCTCTGGAGAATCTCAACTACTCGGCAGAAGGGCTCACACGTGCCGAGGTGGTGAGATCAGTGGAAGGGCAAACAGGTGTATTTTTTCCTATTAGTCATGACACTTTTTTTTGACAAATATTGCGGAGGTGTCCGCACAGTCTTCAAAATTTACATGGTCACACCAGTTGAGCAGCTGTGAGCAGCATCAGATGTACAAACCACAAAATGCATAAAGCTACTCTTCTTTTTTAGTGCTTTTTCTGACCACTGCTGAGCCACAGGTGAGCTGGATGTAAGATTTCACTTATTACTCATGAAAATGGCGTGCCACTTTGTTTTGTTGCTTACAGCTGCAACAGATGAACAGTCGCATGACCGACCAGCAGCAGGATTGGATTTTAGCCACCACAAAAAAACAGAACGAAGTACAATTCCCTTTTCAGCCCATGCAGCCCTATTTTCTAACTGCAGAAAGCAGATCATTGGAATCTGAGAGTTGATGGGGCAAGCATGAGCGAGTTATACGTATTTCAAAATAATCTACACACACAGATCATGACCTGGTGTTACCCTGAAAGGATCGTGCATTTTTTCCCACGAGCAGGACAGAAGACAAGCTACACCATGGGGTAGTAGTACCCCATGGGTTCATCCAGGAGAACAGCTACCTGCAGTGCAGGTCCTGAGCAAAGCCAGGAGCAGGACAAGCGACAGGCACTACCGACAACACAGCTCAGAGACTAAAGGCCCCAGGCTGAGCTTAAAAGAGGCTCCTGGGCACACAGGTTGTGGGTGGAGGTCCCAGGTGCTGTTCAAGGCAGATGTGGACTATTAGAGGCCTCAGGGTCCTCACACTGGGTTTCTTTGCTTAGGAGTCCTTGAAGTGCTCTAAGACACGCCAAAATATCAAGAGAGTGCACATTGTCCCCGCTCTTGCAACAGGGAGAAGTACAGTGGGCCCTGGGGCACGCTGTGACCCCCCCGTGTATCAGCGAGGGCTCCTCAATAGCAACATTTTCTGGAAGCAGACATAAATCCACTCAGGGCATCCACAAAGGTCTGTGTCATAGGAAAATCTGGATGAAAATTTTGAGGTTGCTTTGGTGTTAGAGAAGTGATCTGTCATAAATAGCTTTAAGCTGTGCTTGGGCAAAAACCTCTTCCGAGCACAACCTATCTTAAAAAAAATTTTAAAATCATGGTGATTTAAGTATTTCCTGATTCTAAAGGAAACTGTAACTCCAGGACTGGAAATTTTAATGCCAAGTTTTGTCCTGATAAATTTTTAAATGGCTCTTTTATGAAGCTGTTGAAAAATACATTTATATTGAAAACAGCAAGTGATCCTTAACTATAACATTGTAAATATGACACTGAGCTGAGGTTACAGATGGAACAATAATCTATCTCACAGAACAAAGCTTGTCAACGAAGTGGGATGAAATATTGTAACATAACCTAATTTATTATTGCCTTTTCATCCATCTTGTTATATTATGAAAGTGTCAAAGTTCAAACCTCGATATTTAATCATCTAACAGTACGTTATTCAATGCTGGAGCAAGCATTGATGGCATAACTCTCATACCAATGATATCCACAGTGTTTCTCTGATACCTGCTCAATTCAGGTACTGCCTGGAGAATTGAAAAATGTTAAACTCATTAAACTGCTTAGGATCCTTCTCTTCCTTCTTCTTCTTTTTTTTTTTTTTTAGTTTTCTTTCATTGCTGTTGTTTTTTACCTGCAATAATCTTCTGATGGCTGCCCTCAAAACATTAACACTTTTATTTCTAGTAGATTCTGGAAGACGAACAATAAGGACTTCCTTATTATGCAGCATGTCCTATTTTAAAGCACATGGCTCAGTTCCTTTGGTAGTATCTCCCATGTTTAAATGAACAGTTTGTTTAATGCCATGATTACTTGTACAGACCGACCCTCTGGCACCAGCAGTCAACAACAGCTAGTAAAAGGTTTTTGTATAAGACAGCTGAGCTCTAAGTAAGGAAGGCTTGATCCTGAAGGTACAAGTGAGAACACTTCTAATAGTTGTGATTAGGCCAAATGACCAAGTTACTCCTCATTTTAGAAGCACATACATGGCTGTAGATGCTCAATAAATCAGGCTCAGGCAGCTAACTATATGCCTAAATGATATGGAAAAATTAAGAGTAAAATAAGCATCCTCCTTCTCAAAATCTGTAGTTGCTATTGTAGGGTCCAACCCTATATAAACAGCAATCGATGGGAAACTGCCCAGTGTTTTAATTGATAAAATCCTTAAGTGATCATGGACATGATCTTCATAAGCACAAAGTACTGACCCAATTCTGCTCTCCCCAAGACCACCAGTAAAGCTTCTACTGACCTCAGTGCAAGGAGAGTATTTTTAAAATGCAATTGCATGGTCCCTTTTCTCTCTACTTGAATTTGTAAACAATCAAGCCCATAGATATACTGTATGGGAAATAAGTAGTATCTTTTAATACTTAACTCTTTTTTCAGAAATTTTGTCTTAAAATAGGCAGTCCATTCTCCTCAAGTCACTCATTGCCTCGAAGCTACTGTATTGCATTCTTGGACCCAGGAAAACTAAGCAAATTATTCTGAACATTTAAATAATTAAGAGTTAATTGAATACATGGACATGTCAGAACACAATTCATGTAAAAGAGCTCAAGTGCCGCAAAAAGGTAATCACTGTTAACTGTATTTTCTTAGGGGTGCAAATGAAGAAGACGGATAACAAGACCATGCTGAAGTCCTAATACAAGAAAGAAGTCTGATTTCCTATACTCTCGCCCTTGTTCCAATGCCTAGTCAGTATTTTGCTCACTTTTCCTCCAGAATTCACACTGGAACTATAGTCAGTACAGGGAAGTAAGTCACAGAATTGGACTTGGTAGGGACCTTACATTCTGTAGATATAAGTACAACTACACCACGAATACTACCTAGGTCGGTACCTATGCAGATTACACTTAAGAGGAGCTAGATCAGGGTTTAAGGTACACAGGCTCTGGTTTGGTTTCCATCACCCATCTGCCGTGCCATCTTGGCCAAGTTTGTTGACTTCCTCATCCACTGTTTCCCCATCTTAATTTAAAACGTGGTAAATCACTTAAAGTGTTCAGTATCTACAGTGGAAAGGTCAGACCAAAAGACACTATGCTACTAAATCTTCTCATTGAGGCAAGGACAATGCCTTACAAAATGTGAGCAGTGCTGGAATGTAAATTCCTAAAATATACAAATAACCTCAATTTGGGTTAAAACAAAATGTTTCTCCCTCAAAGTTAAAAGCTATCGTTGCAAGTAAAAAAAAAAAAAGAATACACAAATGACCGCACAAGAAAATCATCCCCAACATTAGCCAATGAGCCACAGCAGAGGACTATTACTCTGGTTTCCCTTTCCTTCTTTGGGAAGTGTTAAAATTATGTAGTCACAGTTAAAAATTGGCCACATTAATCAAGGCATTAAATCCTTAGTCAGTGACTGTATTCCTATTTTTCAACTGATCGACTGCCTGAATGCGGATTCTTTTTTTTTTTTTAAATACACCCTCTGCTACTTGTAATTCTTCATAAATAACCCAACCATCAGCTTGCGTACTCCCTCAAGAAGAGTTCATACCGCAAAAAGCAATGAATATTCATTCCATTGTTTAACATTTTGTTTACATAAGGTCAGCTGTAGCACTGGTGACCTTCAGCCCACAGTAACACCTGTATTGACTACAGAGAGCAACTGCTGCTTCAGGTGCCCCTGAGTCAAGGTATGTTCATTTCACTACATGAGTCTTGACACATATTCCTTAAATGTGCATGCAGACAAACTTTCAACTCTTTTTTTTTCTTCTTTATGCAAAATGCAAATAGAACCATGTACTGCCTCTGAGTATTTCTCCAAGTCAAGCCCAGGCTTCCTGTTCTCCTCCTCACACAATGGTTATCACCCCACAACCTGCCTCTCCTTTTCCTCTTCTTCCATCTTGACACCAACCACAGCCACTGCCTCCCAACCCTCCTCTGAAACACTGTCCACTTGACCTTTGCATGCAGAGCGTCCCAGCCTGCCCCTCCTTCCTCCAGATCCTCCTTGGGACTGCTGCAAAGGAACTGGGGACTAGGGGAGGATTGCACAGATTTACTTGGCAATTTCTTTGCTTGTACAAACAAAGGGAGCAAACATACAAAACTGTGACCAACTAGAACTACTCCCTCCAAATGCCACTTGCTTTTTAGGTTTCTAGAAGACGTCCTCTTGCAAATTTCACGGCAGCTGTGTGAGCTTTTACTGCCTCGAATACCCAGCCTGTGCTCCCCCCCAGCACAGGCAGCTCATCATTGCCTCTAAATTGCTTCGGTGTCCAGTTTTGGTGAGGCAGAGCAAAGTTGCCAAACTGCAAATGGGGCAAAAGCACACCGCCTGACCCTGCTGGATAATTCTTAGGGTAAGGAAAACAGCTGGGGCTGGTAACCCCACAGGCCATCAGAGCCAACTCACCCGAGTTCCTCTGTCAAAGCTCTTCCTGGCAGAGCTCCTTGGATTTGCACAACCCTCCACAGAGCTCTGATCCTGCGCGGAGTGGCTGGACATTGCAGCAATGTAAACAGTAAATAAAAGTAATACTTCACAAGATATGCTGCAATTTCCACCACTTGCTTCTGCTAGAGCCTTACCAAGGCACTGACTTCTTCACATTGACTTCTAGGAACCATAAGTAGGGTAGGACACTGTATCTTCATAGCACAGCCCAACCTCAGTACCGGCAAATTTTCCTCCCATCTTAAGCTGGTTCCAAGTGTATTGACTGGTGGTCATTAATATATTGAGGATAATATATCAGTGCTGCATTTGATGCAGAACTCATCAGCATGAATATAAAACAGGACAAACAAATATTATTCAAATAAACCTTGGAAAAGTGTTGCTACATGTTAGAGGAGAGACTGCCACGGAGCTCCACATGCCGTTCCCTCTTCAAACTACGCTGTGGCACAAAGTGCAGCAGGAAAATCTGAAAGGTCTACAGCACGCTCATGATCTGCTGTTATGAACAACAGACCGGACAGTGAAATTACCAACTGCATTCCTACAGCAAACTTCTCTGCTCTGCAATTCTTTGCTGATGCTCTAGAGGTGGTCCCATTTGCTATTCAAATTTTAGCCTCCTCTCGGCTCCAGGCAGGGCCTGCCATCTCTTGAAGTGTTTAACCACAGCCGCACCATCATATGAATATGTGGGCATACATAAATCCTGATGGCATTCACGCACCCCTTTCTTCCTTCCCTTTCCTCTTCCTCTCCTCCTGCTAAAGAGTGGGTCAAAGGAGTGTCAGAAGCTTTCTCACACTTAATGCTGTTAAGTCGGCTAATTGAATAAACATTTGTTTAACATTTGCTCCTATTTCACTAATGCACTGTGAGAATGAAAAGAATTTTATTCCCCTTCTCCCCCATCCTCCCCCTTCCTCAGGGGTGCCACTAGCTGTTATCGCAGTGACTAATGTGCTGTATGTGGCCATTATAGTCTTCAACTCTGAAATTACACCCAGGATGAACGATAGGCTCTGCCTGTATGCTGATTGGAGTTGGATGATGATTGATTAGAAGAAAGTCAGACTACGTAGCCATGCAAAAAGAACCGCACTAAGCCACAAGCTTAAACACTAAAGAGCATTTCACCAATGGCTTCAGAGCTATTAGATGTTTTCATACGAACATTTCTCACATCCGAGGTTTGCACATTTTATCTTTATTCTTTCAAATCCTGAAATTGCTTGGATAAGAGTTTTTTATATATATATATTTATACACATTTCTAAGAGTAGCCTGAACTTTTAGGGGAAATTGAAGAGGCTTTGTGTCAAGTACAGCTAAATCCAGCCTTTCTATATCAAACCTCTGCTAGAAAATTACTGTGCAGATGATAAGGCTGAAAGATATAATAAAAAGTGACTCTACTCAATTTACACTGCAATATTGGTATGACTGAATATTTTTCATTCAGGTGACTGATAAAATCACTAAAGTGTATTGCAGATAAATAAAGGAGGCTTCTGTCAAGAATAAACACCATTAATCATGAAGTCTCACCCTGAGTGGCTGTGCTATGCAACTGCACAAATGCACCATCACAAGTGGCATGTGAGCCAGTGCCTCTTTTCTTCCCCCAGCTCCCTGGTGACACTGTCTTCTTAGGAAACTTTTTTTTTTTTGCTGCCTTTACAACATTTGGAAGTCCTGTAATAGCTTTTCCGTTCAAGTTTATGTGTGGTTGCAACTGAAATCTAAATTTCAGAGATGATACATTCAGCTAAAAATTAATCCCATGAGACAAAGTGAACCAATGCAGACTGTGGCTGTGTTGCTCTAAATCCAGCGGTTCAGTGAGAAGTCTCTATTTAAACTGGTGAGGATGAGAGCTTTGTAATTTTACAGCTGAAACAAGTAGGAAAATTCTATCACCTCCCCCAAGCCTTCTTCCCCTTTTCTCCCCAACCCACATTTTCTTAACCGGTTTTATTACTTAGATTCGCCATTTCCAAATAGGTGCTGAGTTTCTTTTTGAACATACAAACACGAAATTTCTCAGCATCGCAAATCTAGCTGAGCAGAATCGATGGGTCTCCTTTCAAAAAGCAACTTACGTGCTAAAAATGGACATGTGCTGCAAGAACCTGTTATCCAGCAAAAGCACAGTCACACCAAAAGAAAACCAGACCAACTTGGGTAACCTTTTTGTAACCTGTTTTAGAGAAAGTGATGATTCAATAGTGACCATGTTATTAAGCCGGAATGAAGCAGTGCCCTACACACTAATGAGGTTAAAAAATGTAGTTAGGTCTTCATGTTAAAGGCACTTAGCAAGCAGTTTGCTTGGCAAAGACCAACTGTGTGTTGGAGCAGAGGACTAATCACACAGGCAGAAATCAAATCGACTGGAAGAATTAGGAGACTTGTGGCCCCGAGGAATGTAATTCATGCAGAAAAGCAGTTGTCAGAGCGAGGCCAGGGAACTGTGTGGGAAGAAAGCAAAATAAACAGCTCAACAAAGAAAACAAAGACACTCAAATAGTGGCTTTTCTAATGCTTGAGTACACTGAAACTTCAGTGGGTGCATATGACAAAAACCTAATCAAAGACGACCTCTATACAAGCAATACACCGGTGAATGGTGCGCTGCTTCAAAAACACTCAGAAAATGCCTGAAGTTCTTTAAAAAATAGCCTTGACGTCGTTATGCACAGCAGAGAAAGCGCACGTACCTATGTGTACACACGGCTGGGAGAAGAAGAAACACATCGAAACAGTGCTAATGGTTTCTAGACTCTGCCTACCATTCATAGACCAGAAGAGGATGCAGCCTGCACGCAAAGATCGCTCCTGCCTCTGTGCAGCAATACTTGCGGTGGAGAAACGGCATTGCTAATTGGGATCGGCTCCCGCAGCGCAAGGACCAGAATACTGCATCCACCCGGGGATGACCTGACCAGAAGGAAGAGCTTGAGGCTGGTCCTAAATCTCAACAAAACTCATGGGCTACTCACGGGAAGTTTTTCTTGTGATGGGTATGACCTCAGACAGTAAAATCAAACTTTGAAATTGATTGATATAGGAATTTCACAAATACACTGTTCTCTCAAAAAACTGTATTTTTAACTAATGGGTTTTTACTGCCATAATTTAATGTTTTGAAAGTTTTAGAAAATGAAGCTTTTAGCACTTCTAGTACTTAAGCACCTCTCTCTTCATTTCATTCATTCACTGATGATTTTTCTAAGCCCTCTCTACCTCCCACTGGAGAATACCACGCTCACTATTGTTTCAGCAAATTTCAGCTTCTCTTCTTCCCTTAACTCTTTCCTCCCGCTAAGGCAGGCATTCCTTCTCCCGGAATTCACCCAAAAAGCCTCTCACGTTACCTCAAATGAACACTCTCCTCGGTGTCTGTTCTGTGATGCCAAGAAACTCTCTTTTTCCAAATTCAGAACCAAAGAACACCACCACCCTCAGCTTTCATTTCCATTGCCTACCTTAAGTCACATCCACAGTATTACAAAACAGATTTGAGAGAAGAGAGAAAGCTGTTTTTCAATTCTAATTTCATATGCTAAAATAAGATCTTAACTGTTTAAAACAAAAGCAAGTTGGCAATAAGAAAAGACAAACCCAGTGACAGAATGTCTCTCCTACCACACTAGCTACCTAAATTTGGTTGTGAGGGGAACATTTCACTAAAATTCTAACTTTAAAGGACTACAGTCCTGATAGAAGCAGTGATGTGAAGGTCCAGCATTAATCATTTCTGTTGAGGTACGGCAGGATTTGCTTCACATCTCTGTATTAACATTAGCAGATGGCCCAAAACTGATATTCGCAAGGATTAGTGACTACTACTGAATGGAGAGAGTACTAGCTAGAATTTCTTACCTAACACTACCACTTGCTGCACAAAAAACCCCCAAACCAGATGTATAGACATTTTGGTATAAACTTCTGTATAAAATAGAGATTATTTTCTGAAAGGTCTCCTCCCCCCCTTCTCCCCACAACAAATCCATGTTTTGGGGAAGAAAAGTCATTTTGAGGGAGCTCCTCAGTGACGGTACCAGCTGTACGGTACATATGTATGCTGTACCCAGGACTGAGAGTCAAGGAGCAACCTTATGAAAACACAACAGCTTCCAAGCTTCTCCCAACCTCCAAGCACCCCGCAAATAGCGGGCGAGCCGGGCAGCAGGACTCACAGGTATAGGAAGCACAACTTATACCACAGGCGAACATTGCTAAGTTAGGAGGTGGAAAGAAAGATATTCTGCTAACAGTCACTTCTTATATTTTCTCTGCCAGAATCGAAGGTCCAGGTGTAGGAGCTGGCCGGGGTGCAACCAAATCAGAGTGGGAAAACACTCAGTTCTCATGTCAGGCTAAGAAGTTTTGTCTCAGCCCAGCCAGCTTCTTTATTTGATCCTGCAGGCGCTGAAAGCCATTGTGGTGCTACGTAATCCGCACTAGAAGTCGGTTCTCACAAACGGTGAATGTATAATGGATGGAACACCACAGCCATCAGAAGAATCAAGAGAGAAAGGCTTCACGCTGTTGTTCTTGCTCTATTTGTGTGCAAAACTGGAGTTAAAAAAGCATTTCTTGGGCAAAGCTGTAACTTCAAACAGCCTCAAGGACCAGAAATGGGTGGGGACACCACTTCTAATGTGACTGTAGGGGGAAATAGATGAAAAATAAGCACTAAATGTAAAGCAAATTAATGTTCTGGCTGCATATCTTTTAGAGAAGTTGTAAATTCAGTTTTGATGTCTTTGAGGTAAATGCACCATCTATATTCTGAAAGCATTCTTAGTTCTCTAAACAGAGCAGGTAGCTAGGCATGCAGATGGAAACTCCAAGGGGAACAAACTGGCCAACTTGGGACATACCTGGTAGGACAATCTACACATTTGCTCCCTCAGCACCTTTGCAATTTAATCGAATCACAGAAGTAGAAGCACAGTTCCCAGAAAAAGTTTCAGGATGGAAGCTTGAGGTCTGAGGAATGAGTATGGCAAACCAAGACAGAGGCAGCTATGCAAGCTTTCTTGGTACTGTCTTGATGATGTACGCCGATAGGGATCTTTGAGGGTGAAGCAGGGAACACCTGATTGCCCTGGTCATTCAGCTCCTGCTCTCCCCGCCAAATCTGTCTATAATGTTGTTAAATGGGGCTATTTGCGTTGGTGGCCTCTATAAACTGGACTAGACTATCAATCTTCTCTTCCACAGGCCAGTGGAAAAGCCATGATAAATCTAGGCTGAATTTCAACAGGAGATACAGCACTGAAAGATGCGTATCTTTAAAGAGATAGCCACTTAAATCTGATATGTTTAGAAATTCTCCCTCATGCGAAATACTCCCTAATTTTCTGTTGATCCTTAACATCAATGGTCACAGCACCTCATAAATAATGCTTTCGAGAAGACGACACCAGGTCAGACTGTTCCTCCAGAAGCTTTGTATTCCTGACTCATGGGCTTCAGGATGTTTTGCCTCTGCCTTGAACCTCTGTGGTGCCTCCGGAAAATGGCCAGCACCCCTATAAAGTTGACTATAGATGCAGTCATAATATATCATAGGTTGAGACCTACACATTCAGTGCAGGAAGAAACTAAGCAATATATTCTTGCCTGGTCTTTAATGGCAACTTCATTAGGTGCAGCTTCAATGAAAAGCTTTTCTTTTAAAATAAAGTCCCGAGTCCTTCCTTGGTCATGTAGAACGTGGGCAAAAATCAAACAGCATAACGTTTTTCTTTAAATCGTTTCCTCTATTAATCGATAACATCAGTCACAAATGTTGGCCCAGCCTACCCTGAGGCACACAGATAAAGCACCCATTGAGCACATCCCTTCGAGCGGAATTAGGGTCTTGTCTTTTTTTGTCCTAGCACCATATAATAGAGAATACGCAAGGGATGGCTAGTTAGTCTCCTGCATCTCAGAAGCACAGCTGGCAGCAGCTCAAGAGCCTGATTTTTGTCACAAATATGCAAACAAATACACAGACTTATACACACACATATATAAAAAAATATAATGGGTTGAGTAAGGGGTGATGAAAAATGGAAATGAAGTATTCTTTAACTTCTAATTCTTCTTCATTTGAGAAAAAAAAATCTGAACTAAATTCAATCCATACTCTAAGATTATAGGACACACTGCCTTTGTTGAGGGTGGAGAGAGTCTCAGTCAGGGCAAGATTGCGTGAGAGTGTGATGAAGATGCTCTGGGCTCCTACACTGCAGATGTACTCATTGTGCGCATTTCTTCCAGTTTATACCTACTCTCACTTTAGGGACTTCCAATTCACAACACAGAACTCTCACCAGTACACTTTAGAAAAAGAAAGCAAAAGAAAAAAAGAGAAAGAAAGAAGGCTAAGACTGTAACATTTCAGTTCGCTTTGAAGCGAGATTTAACATGAGTGGAAGAATTGTACTGAAAAAAAAGGAGTCTGTCACAGTCCAGTACCTCACAGGCCACTGCAACAAGTTTGACAGCAGCCTCTATAGAGTTGGCTTGCTTCTGGTTCACTGCACGTGAATACCACAGTCAATATCTGCTCACTCGACTAATACTGCTGACTACAGCACAAAGAACACAGGAATTTTGTCCAAGAAACCACAGGCTCAGAGCCTCTGAATGTGCGCTATATTTAGAGCCTGCATTCTTTGCAGCTGATAACAGAATGAGATAATAGAAATTTCAAGCAGCAGAACTCTAGCATTGCTGCTATTCTATGTATTTCTGGTTAGATGTTAAATTAAGCTAATGATCCACAAGTTCTCAATGATTTTACCTGTGAATACTTTTCCTAATTATTTTGTTCCCATTTTCCCTCTCATTTTCCATCTTTCCCAAACTCTGTGTAGCCCCTTCCCTTAGTTTTAACTGTCAAGACATAGAATTACTCAGTCCATGAGGAATGCAAGTAAAGACACTCACCCTATTATGTAAAGGGGTTGCACGCACGCACACACAGATATGCACACTTGTATACATGCCGGCACACAGGGAGCACCCCAAGAGCTCCAAGTCATGCCTAGTTACTCCTCAGCCTACAGAAAAATGTTACATACAACATAGTGACCCGAGGCATGACTTTGCTGGCCATTCATTTTGCTTCCATCATCTCTTAATTCATGCTGGTTTGAAAGTCTGCCTTAGGGAACCACTTCTCACTGGCAGCCAAGAATTTGTCTAAGCACCGTTAAGAGCCCGGATGGGGTAAGTGGCAGTGATGCCCAGTGCTGATAGCCACTTTACTGCTGATCAACCTAGGAACTATGTCTCTGCAACAACATAGTCCATACAAACCTCCTTAAGAATCCCTTTCACTGGATTGGGCCCCACCAGCTGAACCAGTGCCGCTCTCCCTTTCAGGTGGGGCTCAGGCAACGAAGACGAGCAGAAGAGCATTCCCAGGACCACCGAGGGCTTTCCCCTCTTTTTCCTCCCTCTGCGTCATCCCAGGAAGTTGCCCTGCAAGTTGTTCTACTACTGAGTGCCTCTATCATGAGAGGTGGTCAGCCAGCAGCTTGCCTTTCGCATCACTTGCTGCCTCTCGAGTGCTTTTCTCGATATAAAAAAGAAAAAAAAGAATGGAAGACTTGGGAGGAGTTTCTACCACAGGATTTTTAACAAACCAAACCATTGCGTTTTACAAGCTTTTCCTTCTACATTAAAAATCTCACCAAAATCTTCCTCTTATTCCAATTGTTCTAACTTCCCCAGCAAACTCGAGACCAAGCTGGCTGTACAAGAAGAACAAAGAGCCTCTGTTAACGCAATATTTATCTGCTGCTATTGTTTCTCCTTTATAAATCTGTAGTTCCTTGGCATTACAATTAGCTACTCCAGAGAAAATGATTATGTCACAAAGTATTATCCGCCACAGAAACAGATGAATGATGTGAACCAAATGTAATCTGGTGCGCTTAGAGGCAACTCTGTTGACTTTCATGTAAATGTGCTTGCTAAAAACCGGGATGACTTCTAGCAGTGAATCCTTACTTGATCTAGAATTTATTTGCCAGCAGAAATGAACTTTTAAGTAAGATACTCATTTCTCAATACTGCGTTTTCTTAGTAGGAAGAGAGCAAAGCTGTGAGAAATATGGAATAGCTGAACAGAGTGTGCAGAAACTTCAGACTACAGCTTACCTAAACAAATCAAAGTAACTGAACCTAGATAAAACGGCTACATTCAAAAATATTTACCTATTTTTACTCACATTTTAATCTACTTTTTTTTTTTCTTTTAAGTGTCTCAGAATAAAAAAATTCAAAGAATCCCAGATCCTTTATTTTTTTCTGCAATTCAATATATGCCACCAATAATTTGCTTTCCAAACTTTCCCAGTTTCAGGTAGTTTTTAAAAAGAGTCTGTTTTTGAAGTTACTCTGCAAGCCTGCTTGCAAAAGAGAATTTATGACCTGCAAACCTTAAGGTAAATATTACTAAACAAGTACCAAGAGCTAAATGAAACAGTGATTCACTATTTTGAATGATGCAACACTAGATACCGATTGAGGAATCACAGTTCTGGTCTAGACTCAGGCTTCCTCTTCCCTGCTTTGTAAAAGTCCTGGCACTGAATGCAAACTATCTGCTGAAGTTTACATGCAAGCATCTGGCCCTGCTATTTTACTTCTGTGAATTACCATCGCCGTGCTGCTCTGGCACGAAGAAAAGAGGCATGCATGTTGCTTGCAGAGCCTACAACACGCATATCCATGGCACGTAATAAACTCTGAATAACCTTAACAAGTCACCAGACCATGCTGCTTCCTTCTCAGAGACTTGCCATAAAAACCCTCCAGGCTAATAGCAACTGCTCAGTCTCGATGCTCCACTTCACATCCAGGGACAGGTTTCTTGGGGTGCTTCCCATTTAGTACAAGATTTCTCTGTGGTCACAGAAAATCCTTTCATGGATGATTTTGGAAAGCTGTACCTACAGTCATCTTTTCATGTCCCAAGAGCTTCCCAGCCTTTCTTCTTCGATGGCTCTTGGCTAAACTATAAAACTAATTCCAAGTCTTAAAGTAATTAAAGCCAATTCAACAAGTGATGTTTTTCACACTGGGTGGGGCTCTCCTTCCCACTGTGAAAGGATCAGTGAATGCTCTCACAAGCTGATGGTCTGATGGTCTCCTTGCCAAGTCTCCAGCTTAAAGGTACACTGAGGTAAAGCAGCAGGTGGGAGGTTGTAACGCTAAGATTTTTTAAAGAAGTAAGAGCTGAGCAAAGAAAGTGCAAAGGAAAAATCAAAATATCAATGATGGGGCTGGGGAAACCTGAACATCCCATCAAATATATGGCAAGCAGTTTCTCTCATAATCAAGGATATTTTGCAGAGCCAACACTTTAATCTTCTCTCATTCGGACATCCCCCATTGTACTTCGTGGTCCAAAATCAGAGGCTGATGAAAGCTGAGCACCTGGGCCTGACTTTCCTTTTCACCCTCGTGTAAATGATGTCTGTATAAATTAGATATGAAATGACCTATCTAAGAAGCGGACACTCTTTTTATCAATTGGAAGCTGACTGCAAGTGAAACACAGGCTTTGCTTTAGTGCCAGTGCATTCACACAGTTCCAAATACCTGTTTGAGAGCCTCACGTTAGACACGTGCACGTGCGTCATTTCAGGGTGTAAGACCGCCAAGCTCGGATGCTGCAAGCCTCAAACACCAGCTAGAAACAAAGGAGCTTGGAGTGTTGTTGATCCTAGGAAGCTACAGGAGAGCAGCTTTACCTTGAAGCCTCCTCCTTGCAAGGGCAGCCTCTCCTGGCCATAAGCACACGGGCAACATCAGTGCACCTTCCCTTAGATTACCTGCTCACACACCCTCATTCACAATTCAGGGCTAACGTAAAATGGGATGGGCAACAAAGAGGTGGAGGCTAAATGGATGAATGTTTTGGAACATGCATGGCTTACCTTGTAGTATGTTCAGCCCTTTAACTTCTCTCCTAGCCTCCTACAACATGTGCGTCAACCGCTCTGAGATGCACACAGGCCACCACCCTGGAGCTATTCCTGATATTGTCAGTTGTCCCCTGCCCCACTTCTGCAGGAGTGTGCTTCCTTCACAGCCACATTAAACAGTGCCTGGGAATCCCAGATAGGTCACCTTCAAAGGCTGTCCAACCCAACTTTAAAATGAAGCAGACGGGGAGCAACCTATTAATGCACCTTGGTAAATTGGTAAAGGTGTGGGAATGGATGAATGACCGAGAATCGGAGCTTCCTAAATCACTGCGGTTAAAATACATCAGTAGAAGTTTGCCTCGGCCTTAGGAGCTTTTGAAGTATTTCTTAATAGATTAAAACTCTCCTCCTGGCTAAGTCAGATTTTAGAAGTTGTGGGACTATACAGTTATTTACACTTGCACTGTCATAAAAATAGTCAAGACACCCTTATTCTTCCTCTGCTCACCGCTAACAACTCCCATTCCAACAAAGCCAATGTCAACATAGACATCAGGCAACTGGAAGAGCTAGCCAATAGTAAATTTATGATTTGGTCCTTGAGGAGTGAACAAAAATAGCATGCTCGCAGTTTATGTTCAAATAAATACCCACAGCAGCAGCATGACTTGGAATCCCCGCACACCAAGCAGAGAAGGCATCACACTCTGTTGGGTAGCCTAGCAAACGTCAAGGACCAAAACACAGTTTAGCTTCAGTTTCTCCTTTGGTACTTTACTTTAGAAACCAAGTTTGAAAATTAAGAAAGACCTATAAGTGTTTACAAAGCAAGAAGTGGGATTACTAAAGCCATGCTTCATTTGGTAAGTTTTAATCATACAACGTTTAATAAGTAATTTATCTTGCCAGTTCAATGAAAAGTAGAAAAACTGAATTACAATTTACTGGAGTATTTTTTTAAACTAAAATTCATGCCTTGAATTTTAAGAAAAAAAAAAAAAAAAGGGAAAACACAAGCCCCAGCTCCAATTACACTGTTCATATGCTGCCGCCAACCAACAACTTAAGTTTCATATATCTCCCCTGAAGTATAAACCAAAGTTGCACTGTAGAAATTCCAGGATAACTACACAGTCCTAACAAACAGGTTTTGGTAACACAGTGTGACATATTTCAGTACATATTCATAAGGGTTGGGGGTTATTATTGGGCTGTAATTGCAGTTGTTCTAACACCTAATAAGCCATGGCTGGAAAAACAAAGGCAGGTTAATTTGTGATTTCCTCTACTCATTCAGAGGCAAATTAAGTGTCAAACAGCTAATACAGAACATATTTCATTTTATGAGATTTTAATTTAATTCTGCACCATATCGTTGATGCCTTAATGTAGGGTGGTTTATCTAAAAGGAAGAGCAATTTATAAACCTCTTTCAATTGAAATCTTTAATGATAGGATACGATAGCATAATTACAGCAATGCCTGCTAGTCCTACTATACATAAGCATCTGTCAGCAATTCCATCATAAACATAAACCCGTATTTCAGGGGTTTATAACTCAAATTATAAAATTTGACCCTAGGCTGAAATTTGGGACACAACAGTTCTGCCCATCAGCAATTAAACTACAGGAATTATACATATAAATACATATATACCTTTAGAGCTGCAAGTACGTAAGAGCCCTGTAACACCTTAAAAATTCCTCCTTTCTTTTTCACTTGGCCATTGTTCAGAATTAGGTGCACACATTGTAGGTATCACGTGGACAAGACCCTCTCCACATTTTTTCTGCACTTGTCTTATACCTAAACTAATTTCACTAAGTCTTGACAGGTTTTGGAACACATTTCTAGGAGCTTGGATAACTGGAATGATGCCAATTTTTTGCCCTTTTTTAAATATTACGCACATACACACATTTGAGAGTATTATGAAGCTGAGGAGAAAACCACTCATACAATGAAGTCATTGATGAAGCTGTGGGTAAACATTTGAATCCTGGCTGGTGTTCTTGCTATTTTCTCTCAGAATTCTCAAATAACTTCTCAGGCTCACTCAGCTGTTCTTTTTTTTTTTTTTTTGTAATGGTTGTTAGCACAGCAGTTCAAGTAATGGCTCCAAAGGATCCCAAATCTAACCCTCCTACATGATACTTGCACCAGCCTCTGTAGAACTTGCAAGAAAACTGGCTGTCTACCTCACACACACATTAAAACATATTCCGGAAAACTGCAAAAACATGACAAACCTTAACATCTACCAAAAAGCTGTTGAGTCCAACAGACATTTTTTTAAAGTTGCTTAATTGTGTATTTATATTTAATTACACCAACTACAACAGCTCCAAGGGTCCACCACGGCTCATCATTCTGATGGTGGCACACACCAAATGAGCAGAAGAATCAACAGAAGTTAACGGAAAAATAAAGAGCTAGTATGAAGGACGTTTTGAGTTTAAGGGTTGAGCTGGTATCGGAGTGTGTTTTGCAAACAGCTGCCTGCGCACATATCGCATCACGCAATGATCTCCTCACCTCTAACAAGCCTCTGCAGGGTCCAGTGGAATCACTGCTGCACCACGGGGGATGGTGGGGAGCTGGGGCATGTGGCACACATGTTAAAACACTTGGGGCTCCCTACACCTCATCTGCCTCACACCAAAGACAAAGGCAAGTTCACCACTAGCTTCAGAGTGAGCAAGATTGTTCCCCCAGCTCCCCAAACCATCACTGCACAGCAAAGCTAAAACGACCACGTAATGACTCTGTCCGAGCCTGCCACCTTCAGCTTACCATGGTTTTTAGCAGCAAATTTAACAACATATTTTAGTATATTTTATGATGTGGTTGACTGTGGTGTAAACAATGATGCATCAGAGGAACTCTGAGGAATAAATCACAAGTTTCTGTACTCTCTCTTTCTATAAATACCCACTTTTCCTCTAATGCCCAAGAAGACTGCAACACAGATTTATTACTTACCTCCAGGCAAATCTGCTCTGAAATTACAATTCAGTAATAGAAGACTGACCCAAAAAAACTGTGAGTAAAATATTGTGTGTGTACTTGGGCATGTAGTTAGGATTGTTAATATCAATTAATTCTGCTCACAGAGGAGGACTTGTTTTAAAACAACTTCATTTTTCTTCTGCATATATGTAATTACGCAGCTGTAACTAATAGCCATAGCAAAGCAATCTGCCATCTAAACAACTAGCATCATTCTTCAAAGTATTACTTGTGCTTTTCTTCTTGTATTTTCTCAGTATGAGAGGTGATTAGTAGATATGATTAAATTTATATATCAAGCCTTTTAGCAAAGTACCAAGCCCTGCTTTTCAGCTCCTTTTTTAATGGTATATAGAAGCTTTCCGGACACAACTGTTTTATTCTGCAGTGCTGATATCCGTCTCCCCATATAGAATAAGATAATATTTCTTTCTACAGGATTTCACCACTACCACCCTTTTCTAATGCACGTTATCACTGGTATTCATTTCTTTTATCTTTGTGTAAACCATGTGCTCTATCACATTTGCCATTTTGTTTGGGTGACATTCCCATCAATCAACCGATTGGCTGTGCATGCACACAACAGGGACTATGAAAATTTACCAAAAATTTCATTATGCTTCATAGCAGTCACTGGAAAAAAAACAACAAACCCTTTGGCATGAGAGGAAATTTTAGCTATGAAGAACGCCAAGCCTAATACCAACAAAATACATGTTTTGTCTTGCTATATTTCAAAGGGTTCAGCACCCTTATATATTATATATTTAGTAAAAATATGAAATTTTTTAATTTACAGAATGACAGCACACACAATTCATGTCAGCAAATCATAGAGGTAACACTTGCCAGCCACCTTTAATAACAGGAATTCCTCAGGCACCAGCCTGGGTTTTGCTTCATGAACAGATAATCTTGACACTTTCCAAAAGTAAATCTCACTCTCCAGCAAGACTGGTAAAGCGCTCCAGGCTCAGGGCTTTAAGCATTGCAAAGGTTCATACACTGGCCTGTTCTTCCAGGCAGCTGGAGAGAGGTGAAATACTGAATACTCACACATGCAGAGGAGGAATGGGAGATGGTTCGTAATGGTAGCGTCCCTCATGATGTCTCGCATCAATTGGTACAGGAGGGTGGAATGCTGGAAAGAGGTGAGGCGGATCTGAAAAAAACAAGCGAGGTTCCCGATCTGAGTATCTCCAACAACGCTTTAAAAACAACATTCATAAAGATGGAACAGATATTGAAAAGCATGTGTCAACAGTGCTGTGACTTACGGGTCGTGTTCTCCTTCCTGCTGCAGTCAGTCAGGTCTGTCTGAGAGGAGAGTTTGGCCCACAGTGTTTGCATGAATATGCATTTACTAATTTTAATATTCTCTTTTTATAGCTTGGAAAGGAACGTAAAGAAGTCTTTAATAAATAATTATGTGCCCATATGTGAAGTGTCAGATCAAAAGGACCATCAAGCCTTTCATAAGCATTCTTGATTTATTTTTTATTAAAACAAGAAAAAAAGAAAAATTCATCCCAGGACAAACAAGCCTAAGCTGAGAATACAATAAAAAAGTATATCCTCAGAGATGTACACACAACCCTGCAAAACTGCAACAGCATGCTGAGAAACGACTGTCTGGAGTAAATCAGACAACGGAGCTGAAAGGGAAATGCCATTGGGAAAGGCTGTACTGGAGATGCTTCACTGCATCACACCAACTGCCGCATCCGGAGGAATGTGCCTGCGGACAGGAGGGCTCATTTCATACATCACTCTAGAAAAGGAAAGGTGATTTCTCTGTCCCCATGGCTGGAGATACAGGGACCCACGGCTGCCGTAAGTTCTCCCGTCTCCTCCAAGACTTCCAGGACAGGTTCGGGGTGGGGGGGGAGGGTTTGCAGCTGCCAGAGCTCCTGTTCCCTGTTGTTTCCAGAGAGCCTCAGCGATGAGGCTGACAAAAGGGGGAATGTGCCCCCGCCGCCCCAACAGGCTCTGCCCTGAGGAGCCAAGCGTAAGCCCAGCCACAGCTCCCCACCGCTTCTGCAGCAGGATTTCCTCCCAGCTCTGGAGGACACAATGCACATGGGCCGCAGCTCTCCGCACCCGCACACCGGTGCGATCTGTGTGCCTAAAGGAGGTGACGGCTGATTGTGCTGCTCACCACTGCCACCCAAACACTCAAAATTCAAAGGAGATGCTGAGCATCTTCCTGTGGCACGAGACAAACTGATCCTGCCCAGTTAGTACCAGATTGCCACGTGGATGAAGTCAGGTGTTTATCCAACACCAGAAGTTGAGAAGTACAGACATTAGGTCACGTCCTGTATTTACTAAAATGCTTCTAGAAAGAAAGAAAACTTTAATTGTGCGCTGGCAGTTAAATTGAGCCTATTTTGGTTTTGCCTGCTGACTCTTGAAAGTATCTGCTCTTCGTGTTTCCTGCCTTTCCTATTCAGCAAAATGTAATCCTCCTCTTAGATTATGTTATCTGTGAAAGCAGTTCCCTCACGCCAACCAGAGATTATTTTTTTTTTTAAAAAAAAAGGATTTTTCCCCTTTAGTGTTTGTCAAAAGTTGGGTTAGTTTATTGTTACATTTTGAAGTGAGAGAAAGAACTAGATGAACAAACCTTATGGCCCTGAGGGAGTAAACAGAGAGGAAATCACATAAATTCTGAGGAGATACTCCCAATATTTCAGGAAAACCTGGGAACATCTGACACAGCCTGTCCAGTTTCATGGCTTGCTTTTGTGAAACATCACCAGCATGTGATCAGCCACAGCACACTGCTGCCATTTACTGACTCAGGGCTTAGGCACCGTAAATGAAAAATAATTGTGGCTTACTACTGTGAGCTCAAACTCGCGGTAGCTTTAATTCCAGTTCTGCTGCACCAACTGGACCTTGACGTGCAATCTATTACAAGCTTCACACCCCATGCCGAGCGCTCCTGGGCTTCAGCAGGAGTAAAGGTGGGTCTCAGATGACCAGGTACCCCTGTGACCACATTGGCATCATCGCAGTGGAGGATGCTTGCTGCCACCTCCTGAAATACATTTCTCACCAACCGCCAAGGCGGAGAAGGGGAAAAGAGGCATGGGAAGTGTGTTTTAGTGCATCTCCCTGATCTGCTGGTACTTGACTACAGCAGCACAAGCTGAAGGGAGGAGGTTTTAAAGCATTTTACCATAAACACTTTGTCATTATTTTTTCAGTGAAAAAGGAAGTCACTCACACTCTCATAGATGCACAGACAAGTCCTTTTCTGCCCTGTGCATCTGAAGAGTGAGTCTGGGGAGCAAAGGTGAGACCACAGAGATGTTGTCACCCTTACTGATGTCATGCAGGAAGGGCTTCACCTGGCCAAGGCAAGCAATGCCACTCAGGACACCATGCCTCCTCCCTGTCCCACGCTCACCCAGCCTACGCAGACCCAATATTTATGCAGCAAAACACCATTTAACAGTCCTGAATGTGATCATCTATCTTCCCCTACCTGGGAAACAGAAAATGAGTATTAAATGACACAAAAAGAGTATTCCCCTTTGTGGGGCTATGCAGCACAGAGCACCAACAAGTTGTATTTAACAAATGGGACATAAATCTCCAAGAACACCTTTTTGAGTCCTCTCACATTAAGCTCCTCTGTGTATCTCGGTTGCATCTTGTTTGCAGTTTCCATCTGGGAAACAGCCATACTCCATCACGGCACAGGGAGCTGTCTCCATCAGCCCTGCGTCGACCAGAGCGGAGCTGCATATCAAAACCCAACGTAATTATCCATCTCACAGTTTATTATTTACACATGAGCAATACAGCTGGTGAACATCATAACTCAAGTGTATGTGTAATAAGTTACTATGCTGTAGCCGTCTCCTGTTGCAACCCTTAAGAAAAACCACATGATGACTTTTCCAAAGTCAGGCTAAAACTGCTGAAGCAGAATAAAGTGCCACTAAACCTGGCTACCTCCTATTTATCATATAATTTCCTGACTGATGGTTCCACAAACCAGCTGCTAAGTGCTGTGTACTCTACTGTCAGCAGACTAACATGCTAAATGGGAGACAGGAAGAATAATGTGCAGAACTAGGAGAGTCAATTTTACAGAGGGAATTCACATTCTGTTGTGTTTGGGTCAGCCCTCAGCACAGAGCTAGGCAGTAAATTCTACATGCTTGGGGGTCCAAAACCACTCCATTCTGAAGAGCACTGAATATTTATAGAGAAAGACTCTTAGATCAGACACTTGCCAAAGCGCCCATCGTCCAGGGCTTCACTTGAAGCTCCATAAAAATGTAATCAGTTCACATGTATTTATATGGAAATACATAATAAGAAGTTTGCAAAGCAGTCACTGGGGCTGTGGCCGGTTACACGTTGCTTTTTCATATCCCACCCAGTAACTTTTTCATTAAGGCACCATCAGAATATTACAGGCATATTCTGCCACTATTGTTTATGCTGTAGCTGAGTAAAGAACGAGTGAGACTACTCACAGGCTAGAAATGAATCTGGACCTACCTGACTCCCGTCCATTTGGGAGATGCTCTATCTAGAGAGAAAACCAGAGGCCACTTACTGTAAAAGACAGGATATCTGCTCTGACTATAACGACGTTTTCACATCTCTCATTTAAAAGGTGAGGAGCAAAACTCTTACCCATAGCAAAGAGGAACTCCTCTCACCAAAACAAATCAACACAATCTAATTCCTATTCTGCAAGGGAAATCATTTAATGCCATTTGCAACTTCTAAAAAATTCCGGCTGAGATGCAAATTACCACAACGTATGCCAGGCAGTTTTCTTAGAGACATCCAAAGGCAACTGTGAACTCCTGGACTTCAATTACATCCTTGCAGAGACTCCCTAAGTGTGCAGCACAGGAGTAGGGCCGGACAGATGCTGCCCTCAGCACCAATCCAGCAGAAGTCTTTGATTCTGTGCTTAAATTTCACTATTTTCAAGAACTTGTAAAGACAGGCCAAGGCACTGAAAATACATTTAAACACATTCCTTGTGCATTGCTGTATTTGGTAGCTGTTGCCACCTCCTAAATTCTCTGCTGCCTACCACTGTAAGCTTCCTTTGGATGCTCTCCTGCCTTCTGCATAGCTAAAAGGGTCTCCTCAAAACAAAATGGGAGATGCAACTGCCTGCGATGCTACAAACTCATCAATTTTAGCACTGTGAGATTTTCTGGAAAATATGTCAATTTATGCTGACTGTTTGTTGTGTAAAACGTGCCTTTTTATTTCTTCAAGAATCTTTCTTGCCTTCTTAAAGAAAGTGACCAGGATCATCTCTCTTAAATTACAACCACACCCACAGAATCATAGAACGTGTTGGGTTGGAAGGGACCCCTGAAAGTCATCTAGTCCAACCCCCCTACAATAAGCAGGGACATCTCTAACTAGGTCAGGTTCCTCGGAGCCCCAACAAGCATGACCTTGAATGTCTCCAGGGATGGGGCCTCCACCACCTCTGGGCAACCTGTTCCAGTGACCAACCACCCTCATATTAAAGAGCTTTTTCCTAATGTCCAACCTAAATCTACCCTTTTCTAGCTTAAAACCATTACCCCTCACACAGGAAAAGAGACGACACCTACACTTGTGCTCTGAAAGCTGGCAACCTAGGGCTCTGATGCATCATCAAAGGAAAAGAGACCAGAAGTAATGACATGTACGGTCCTTGCTGCTGAACAGCAAGCCTGGAGTCTGATGAGACGCAGCAGGCGGCTGCAATTCAGTGCTTGACTTGGTGGAAGGGTGGATGATGCCAACTGGCTTAAAGGTGCTGTGTAACACCCCGAGTCAATGGCAAAGAGGTTAGGCTGCTCTGACGCTCAGTGAAGCTAAGAATAACCTAACTCAGGGGACAGGGGAGACCTTATCACCACGTTCCAGTATTTAAAGGGTGGCTACAAAAAAGATGAGGACTCTCTTTTTAAAAGGAGTCAATGGAAAAGACAAGGGGCAACGGGTACAAGTTACTCCTGGGGAGATTTTGATTGGACACAAGAGGAAAATTTTTCACGAGGACAATCAGCTATTGGAATAATCTCCCCAGGGAAGTGTTAGATTCCCCAACACCAGACACTTAAGATTCAGCTGGACAGGGTGCTGGGCCAGCTTGTCTAGTCTGTGCTTTTGCCAAGTAAGGTTGGACCAAATGACCCTTGAGGTCCCTTCCAGCCTGGTATCCTGTGATTCTACGACAACTTTTCTGCAGACTCTCTCGTCTCTCAGATAAGACTTTCTCATTCGGGGGATCACTAGGTTTGGAAAGTTCGGCTGCGGTGGCAAGGCTAGTAAAACACTCTGTCCTCAGCTAACCGAATTGTCTGAGCACCTTGTGATTCCTGCCAAACCCTTGAGGAAGGTGGCTGCTGAAATGACAGGCTGTGTTTTTCAGCACGTCAAGAAAACATTTGCTACTGCAGAAAACGCCTGCATCAGCCTGAACGTGCCCAGTGAGGCCCCAACGCCTGCACCTGTGTCGTGAGATCAGGGCCAAGCAAACGCAGGGCTCCAGCCCAGCGCAGGAAGCCCTTGTTATGTGTTAGCGGATTTGTCCTCAGGACCATCAGCTCACCAAATTAAATGTCAGAACTGAGCCAGGCGCAAAACTCTATCTCGGATGTAACCTCATTTTGAGGTGAAATCTCCTTCCCGCTTACACTGATTAGGGTCTGGATGCTGAACTCGGTGGTACCAAGCTTTCACACCAGATGTAACAGAAACAATATCACACAAAACACGGTCTCCCTGCTAATGTCTTTTCAATATGCGGAACAGTTTTGAAGAGTTTGCCAGCAAATTTCTATACTTCCTTTGGTTTGTAAGCTGATCACCAGATGGGAATTTTCTAATATTCAGGTTTGCAGAGTCCCTCAGGGCACCACTGTTTCTCCACGTACATTCGCTTCAACTGATCCAAACTTAATGGTGTTGCCAGGTTTTATGGCAAGAACTAGGTTCTTTTTTGCCAAGCAAAGATCCTATTTTGGATTTCTGTTTAATTACAGCTCGCATTAAGGCTCAAAAAGAGCACGTTGTCTTTGGGGGGTTTTTTCTTCTCCTGCAAGAAGGGGTGAGTTTATGTTCTCTGTGTACACTTATACAGAGGCTTTAATCAGGAAGAAAAATGACTGAGCCACAGTCACACATTAATGCACGAACTTAACTTTGTGCACTTTGAAGAGCCTCCCTGCGGTGACTGGTGTTGCCGCTTCAGCGTGGCCCGTTGCCATCTGAAGCACTGCTGCAGATCCAGAGATGTGCTACAGCCAGTTATCTCAGGAGGCTTCTCCATGTGTGCGTGTCTGTGCATGCACACACGTGCTTCCA
Source organism: Eurystomus gularis (assembly GCA_013400335.1). Lineage (NCBI taxonomy): Eukaryota > Metazoa > Chordata > Aves > Coraciiformes > Coraciidae > Eurystomus > Eurystomus gularis. The sequence continues at coordinate 315,005 of VZZY01006165.1, read as the reverse complement.
ATGTGGCAACCATCGTGTTGACATGGACCACTCACTACCTGACTTCACAGAGAAAGAGTTTAAGTGAGAAAAAGAAAAAGCCATAGAATTTTCAACTGGTGAGTCCTCTCCATTTCAGTAACACTAAGTGTTAATTGTGGTAACATACAGTGGATATAACGCTTTCAGAGAAAACCACAATTTTCAATCAGATCATATTCCTTCCACGTGTCTGTGTATTACTGGTGATCAGACTTCCCCTCCCTTCCCTCTGCTTGTGCTTGCACAGCCTATGCATTGGTCGTAAAAATAAACCATAGGAGTTCAAGGCCAAACCGCACAAACTAGAGCCCAGCTCCAGCTGTATGCCTCTTCTTATGGCTGACAAATAATTTCTACCTGTGCAAAACCAACAATTAAGACTTCTGGGCATCTTAGATCCCTGCCGTCCATTTTTCCACTTCTTAGTTTGTAAACTTAAACACCTTGTGGAAACATGTTTTATTGGTTTTAGTGGTTCCACAGCAACCATCATGCCAAACACGTGAAGGAGGAGCAGTTATCGGTGTTCTGGAAGAAAAGTGGCTGGAAGTGACTTCATCAGCTGGCACCGAGAGGTCTTTAATATGCCAGCTTTGCTACAGGTATTGGCTAAATAACTGCTGGATTGATTTCAGTTTGAACACTTTATTATTCCTCCCAGTCACTGCAACTCTGCTGTCTGAGAAGCAAGACTGCCTTCTGGAATACTAACTAAACTTCCTCAGGTCCATTCCAGTGACTCCAGTGCTCCCTGCCATTTGCCCACCCAAGAAAGACAAAGAAAAGTAGTAAGGGACAGACTTTTGGGGTAATAAATATATTGCCTGTAGAAAACACCTTGGACTGAAGAGTTCTTAAGAACCTAATTTGTGATTCACCACAGCCCTGTGACTTACAAATTACTGTTTCCAGTGGGATGGACTCACCAGTAAGCGAAGGAAGGACCCTTGTGCTGTTCTAATCATGCAGTTGTGCATTGGCCCGGTGAGTGGGGTGGGCACAGCACGGCCACCCCACAGCCCACCCAGGACACATGCTTTCAGAGAAAGCAAGCCAAGGAACTCCACCAGCACAGTTTGCCCAAGAACAAACAGTAAATTGGTGGAAATGCACCAGGAATATCCCACCTCAGTAGCCTGATCCACCCAAACAACACTGGCTGCTTCATCCTGTAAGCAACCTCAGAAAGCCCTCATAAACATGAACGACAATTGCACATAGCCAGAATTGGTATAATATACCCTAAAAGTCCACGCTTTTAGGAACGGATGATGACATCTTGGCCTCATCACCATGTTACTTGGAGGGAAAATTGTTTCATCTAACACAGCTGGCTCTTTGTATGGCACAGCTCATCTTTTTTGTAACCTCTGGATCCCACACAGCATTTCTTAACAAACTTAATAATGTGGTCTCCACAAGAAAATGACAAATTGTCCTCTGCCAGGAACTGACAAAAGAAATCCCTCCCTGCACTACCTCCGATGGCCTCTGCAGCAAAAAAAAAAAATAATTCCGCTTCTGCCTTGTAACACACTTGCTGTTTTGCTGTTGCTCCCCTAACTTCTTGTGCCACCATGTGCTTGGTGCATCCTTCACCGCTGAAAAATCCCCCCAGCTCCAGGAATCCGGGAAAACAAAGCAAGCATCTATGTTTAACTCTCAACAACCCCAGACAAGTGGTTTCACCCAGCTGCTCTGGAATGCTTCTCACCTTTGACTACACGTGTATGAAGGATCATATCCTCAGCGTTTCCTCCACTACCAGCAGCAGGTAACTGGATGCGTAACCACAATATATATGCAACAGATAATTTGTACTTGTGCGTATCCATTTCTGTAACTCACAGCAAATTCCAGGGTTGAAGGTGAGCTACAAAGTGGGGACTAAGGAAATGAAAAGATTCTAAAAGAAATAAATCCTGATTCACGCTAGAGAGAACTAAAGGAGAAATCTCACAGCAAGGCTCTCAACTCCAAACTACTCCTAAGCCCCTAACGTGGGCTTCCTGACCAGCAGAACAAGGAGCTGCCACACAACAGCTTGGTTATACAGCTCAACATAGCTCAAGGAAAGCATCTGAATGCCCTGCTATCAGCCACGTGCATTAACTCAGCCATGAAAAAATACCTGTAAAATGCAAAAGTAAATGTGGCTAAGGAGAGGTACTAGAAAAATGGAAACTAGGAAAAAAAATAATCTATAAATATCCTTGTATTGCTGTCGATTTGACACGGGAACAAATAAAGACAAGCTGGGTAATTCAGCAAGCTTTGGTGACACTCCTAGAAGTTTATAAAGCAACAGCATGAGTCAGTCTGCAAACTTCTGTTTAAATGACGCTTTGGAGACTTGTGTGCTCTTCTGCGTACCAGAATTATGTTTACAACGTATTTGAAAGGCCAAGCCTTGAAGAGTTGGGTATCGGTATAACATGACAAAAATCACCGAAGCTAAACAGACCTCCAGTAGCTGAAGGTCTGGACCACAGGATGAAAGATTTGGAAATAGGTTACACTTAGCAGCTTCGATGAGTAATTTATGGCATGACAGGAATTAGAGAGGCAAAAGTATAATTAGATCAATTACATCTATTTTTACATATTAAAACAGTTCAGATTCTATAGGATGCACAACCAGATGAACACTCAGAATTTTTTTCCCTGCTGCTCAACCTGATTTTTTAAAATTTCACCCAAATATTCATAATTATTTAGCTTCTTTCTGTACCATCCCTAGCAATTACTCTCCTTCTGTGGTGTTTACACTCTTCAAGCTCTTGTAGATGAGTAGACAGTTATCACATGTGCTGTCAGGCCACTCGATAATATACATTTATTGCATCCTTTAATCTCTATGTCTATATTTTAAATTAATCACAGTCACTTGGTTTTGCTCCCTGCATTTCTTCCAGCTTGGGAGAGATGTATAGTTGTCGCCCTTGCACTCTCGGGCATCATGTTTCCATGTAAGCTGATGAGAGACTGTTTATGAGGAGGCAGCCTTAGAAATTTGTAATGCAAATAAGGTATTTCTGCAAATTTCTCTTTCCAGCAAGGGTATGTGTTTCTTATACACAGACTCAAATATCATTATCTTTCATTTTCCCACTATGAGACAGTGCCTTCATCATGTGGCAGTGACCTACCCTACCATTTCTAGGAGACTTCTGGTGAAATGGGCACTGCTCAAGTCAAGTAAAGGCAACACCAAACTGGGTCTGCGTTACTACTTCTTGAGATTTCTAAATTCTTGACTTTAAACTTTGTTCTTCCTCCTTGTTCCCACATCCTCCCTCAGATTCTTAGAGAGTTTCTCCTCTATATTTCATTTTTATGCTGGGTACTTTTTGTTTGAGATCATTACTGAAGATAGAAAGTATGGCAAGTTCCCTTAATTTGCCCTATTGACATTTATCCTAAGTGCTCATTCAACCTATTTTTGAGAATGTCATATTGTCAATATTCCAGTCAATCTGAATCAGTTTTTTCAAGCCAAGCTTTAAGGCAAATATTTTTAATGAAAAAAAGAATCTATAGTCACAGAATCATAGAATGGTTTGGGTTGGAAGAGACCTCAAAGATCATCTAGTTCCAAACCCCCTGCCATGGACAGGAACACCTCCCACTAGACCAGGTTGCTCATGGCCCCATCCAGCCTGGCCTTGAACACCTCCAGGGATGGAGCATGCACAACCCCCCGGGCAACTTGTTCCAGTGTCTCACCATCCTCAGAGTGAAGAATTTCCTCCTAATTTCTAATCTAAATCTACCCTCATCCAGTTTGAACCCATTACCCCTTGTACTACACTACAAGCCTTTGTAAAAAGTCCCTCCCCAGCCTTCTTGTAGGCCCCCTTCAGATACTGAAAGGCCACAACAAGGTCTCCCCCAGAGCCTTCTCTTCTCCAGGCTGAACAAGCCCAGCTCTCTCAGCCTGTCTTCATAGGAGAGGTGTTCCAGACCTCCAATCCATCTTTGTAGCCCTACTCTAGACCCTCTCCAACAGGTTCATGCTCTTCTTGTGCTGGGGGCTCCAAGGCATCACTTTCCTGTGACTCAGTCTGGGTACTGTTAACAGGGAGATATCCTTTCTGATAAACTCTGACCCTTTGCTGAAAAGTCCCAACGAAGACCTAGAACAACAGTATTCTATCCACTATCCATTATTTCTGTCGTTCCTTAAGAAGAGTGGTTCAGTTGCTTAGAACTGCTTGTTCTTTATGAATCTCTCTTGGGTTTTGCTTGTTATCTTAAGTTTGTTTTTCTTCACAAACAACTACTTTGTTTCCTATTACTCAGTGAGAGTTACCAGCTTTAGATATAACCACACTCTTTGCTGGGTTTTCAGGATTATTGTTAGGATCCCCCATTTTCTCTTCCCCACCAAAGGGCTTTTCTCTCTGCAGCATATGGGAAGTTCCTCACCAAGCTGTATTAACACCTTCCCTCCCTCTCTTCTTCTCTGCAGACATAGTGGCAGGATCTGACCTACACTTCTCTCACTTGGGAACTAAGTGCTGCTTACCAAAAGTGACCAAGCCTTTATAGCACCCACTTAGAGCTAGCAAAACCACTGAGAAATGGGATGAAGGGCACACACGTCTGAGCATACTTGTTTAAAAACACAAATCAAATAATCAGAGTCAACAACCCCAGCTCAGTTAATGCTCATGGTTCTTATACCCTGTGAGAACAGCCCTGAGTTAGTGCATGATTGGCGAGGTTTAGGTTCAAAGGGTCGAGACCCTTATGATCCTTATGATGTATATGGGATGGAATATCTCGTTAAACCAGGACATTTCACCCCTTATTCCATACCATTTACATCATACCCATCACGTTAACCCCTCAAAGAAGTTACCAGAGAGTGTCTGTTGTAGGTCTGGTGGATTGAACCTAAACCTCGACAATGATGTTTCAAAACCAGACGCTGTACCTGGTCGGATCAGAGCTGTGGAGCAGAGGCACACGACTGCACAACCACCCTTTTCTCCAGCATCTCCTGAGCTCTCCTGCCCACACTGCATCCTACTTGCACAAGCATCACAAGCCAGTGAGAGGTCTGGAAAACAAGCCTTACGCGGAGCACCTGAGGGAACTGGGATTGTTTAGTTTGGAGGAGGCTGAGAGGAGACCTTATTGCTCTCTACAACTACCTAGAAGGAGGTTGTAGTGAGGCTGGTTTTGGTCTCCCAAGTAACTAATGACAGGACAAGAGGTAATGGCCTCAAGTTGTGCCAGGGGAGGTTTAGATTGGGTAGTAGGAAGAAATTTTTTACTGAAAGAGTGGTTAGGCGTTGGAACAGGCTGCCCAGGGAGGGGGTGGAGTCACCATCCCTGGAGGTGTTCAAAAAACGAGTAGATGTGGCACTCTGGGACATGGTCTAGTGGTCAGGGAGATGTTGGGATAAAGGTTGGACTTGACAATCCTAGAGGTCTTTTCCAACCTTAATGATTCTATGATCACTGCTAGGACTCAAATGTCATGGACTGCATGGGTAGGGCCAGCACTCCCATCAGTGAGAAAAAAGGGAAAAAAGGAAGGACAGTGAAGTGAACAGGCAGAAGCATACGAATGCAGTGGCAGGCAAAGCAGCCCGTGGCATTAGGAAAGATTTTTCTGTTTAACAGCAGCACAAAAGTGAACTCTTCAGGGCATTTCCATCCTTACATCACCTGTCCACAGTGCTTGCTGCAATAGGGCCCTGGTCGCTGACTGAGCTTTTTGGCACCACCATAGCTGATTACAACAGCATCGCTTTTTCTAGCCTCCAGTCCCGGTGGACTAGAAAAAAGTTACATTACCTTCCTGTGCACAGCCATGTTCTTCAGCTTGGTGATTAAAGGGTAAGATAGAAGAAAAATGTAGAATTAGGTGGAGTACAGCTCCACAAATAGGGGAGAAGAGGAAGGAGGACCATTTCTCTGCACCCCCAGGTGGGTAAAGAAGCACTGAAGAGGAGGCCACTGCTTTTCATTCCTTTCTTTACATTTTGGAGGAAAGGCCAAGGGTGCTACAAGAGACAACAGAGGGGAAAGATGGCCAAATGAGGAAGAGGCGCACAGACCACCAGTCCCTGCCACACTGTGGCCAACTGCCACAGGAAGCTACAGACACCGAAGGTTTAAACGGCCTCAAGGACAAAGTCACCGAAGAGAAATGCAGTACGGTTCCAAATGTGTGGGAACCACTTATGGGACCAGGAAATTCCTGGATTGAAAATTTTGGGAAGCTCAGAGAGTGTTTGGGAGCAAAAGGAGATTCACCTGCCATGTTCTCACATTAACTTCTAAGCATCTGCTTTTGGTCATTGCCTGGAAAGGATACCAGGCTACATGGACCTGCAGTGTGGGCCAGTATGGCCCCTCGTGCTCTGCACACCCCTAGCATGTTTTCCGAGGCCAAGATGACTGCAACCCCCTTCCCCTGACAGCCAGCCAGCACATCACCAGCAGCAGAGCCCGAGCTGTGGGAATTCTGCCCACAGAGCTCTGCGGCACGAGCACGAAGACTTCCCAAGCCTGTTAAAGCCCATCTTGCAGTTGTATGTTTGCACAACAGACTGCATAAAAGAGGACTTTAGTCTACGGCGAATGTCAAGCACATGGTGGTAATAAAAATAACTTAAGATGTCTGTCCCCTGCCCACCGAGACACAAGCCACCCTTCAGCGTGTAAAAGGACTGGTTAAAAAAGACCAACCTTCTGCGTGGAGCTGAGACGCAATCTGGTTATAGGAAAATGGGGGACTTCATTCACTGGGGTCTTGATTTACCCTCTGACAGAAGAAGAGGAGATAGTTCTCATCAGTCCCACCCTCTGGCAATCTTGGAGCTTTTCCAGTGCATTAAGCATCAGTTTCCCGCCAGTGAAGTGTTTGATGCTCTACTAAATGCAGTGGCACTTGGAGAGGTATAGTAACCCTCCATATGGAAAAGCTGTTTGACACAAAGGTTGGAGGTCAAAAGTTTAAATGTTCGTGACATAGATGACAGCAGCCCTTTTCTGGTCAATAACATCAAAGGATTCTCCAGCTCTTAATGCTACTATTGTCGCTTGTTTGGATCCTATTGAAATTCTAGCATATTTATTGCACTCCGGGAGCATAAGGACTTTTTGTTTGTTTTAATCTCTATGCTGAACCCGAGGAGTCTGAAGTGTTGCGACTCCCCTTGCTCCCAAAGAAAATGCGCGGGGAAACAATGCCGGAGGATGCGGCATTGTAGTCCCAACCAACTTGGCGCTTTCTTCCCTCGCAAAAAATATAAATGATGGATGGAAACATATGGTCTCTATTGGACAAGGCTGGAAATCTCTGCTCCTGAATTCCCCACATGACCAGTTTTAATTGTTCTGTCCTATGGCAGGGGGTGAAAAGCGCTCCCCACCGCCAAGATCTCCGTTTTGCCAGTCATTGTTGGGAAACGCTGTGCCGCGGCCGACTAACGCTCCCATTAGACACAACCGTGGCAGAGCCGGGAACGGCTGTGAGGTTCTCCGAGACGAATTGCAATGCCATAACCACAAAGAGGATCACTTCTCCCCGCCCTCCTTTGCTCTCTGAACTTCTGCTTGTGGTTAGGCAGAAAACTTATTACCAGAGCTCTGCAGTGCATGTTCCAAGCATTGTATCAGCCATCGATACCTCGTGCCTTGCCAGGAGCGGGATCCAAGTTCATTTGTTACTACCTTCCTCAGATTCCCGTTCCCCTCTCCACAATGAGGATTAGCAGTTTAAGTTATGTTGCTGACCTCCATCTGGCTAGGCAGAAACAGATGTCTGCGCGCTCGGGCACGATCTTATTTCAAAGTGGGGACTCTGAGTTACTAATGACGTTATAAAGGCAATAGCATATGTTGGCTCTCAACAGCCCATTGTCTAATTGGGATGGTTTTAATCAAATATGAATGCACCCAAGTTTTCGCAGCTAATGAATAAATCCCTTTTTTAAATAACAGCAGTAATTTTGAGCTCTCCGTTGAGGCAGCGTCCCAAGGAATGCCTATGTGAGCAGCAGCCGTCACCGAAGAGGCTGCAGCAACATCCCTCGCAGCCCAGTTCGTTATTTAAACAGCTCCTAACTGCCCTTCCCAGAGGTAAGCTGCAGCCAAATTGTTTTCCTTCACTTCACAAACCAGATATGCGTGGCTTATTTGAACAGCCCGAAAGTTTACTTTAGTCTCTGTTTAAATACCTTCTACCACATATTTCAAACAAACAGTTCACTTCATTAGAAAGGCAAACAGCGTAGCCGCAGAATACGAGCACTTGAGGAGAACCACGCCGGGCAGAGAAATCCTCTGGCCCTGTGTAAACACCGCCTGCTCTGCAGCTCCGGGCAGCATCCGCCTGCAAGGCCACTTCAAAAGCCTTTCCACAAATACTTCACACGTCTGTTTGTAAGTAAATGATAACCCTGAAGAGATTATCTGCAGGGCTGAGAGCCCCGATGGCTATCACTACTGCCGCGCAGGCGAAGAAAGAAAAGCCAAAACGTTCGCTGCCAGCCCTGGGTGAGTTATTGAACTATAATAAACTCGGTGGCAAGCTGGTAACATCGGCTAAACCTGTTACACTGGAACAGCAGCGCTGCTTTGGTAGCTGCTTTGGCGTATTTGGCTCCAGAAAGGGCAGTAAGTTTGAGCCTTAGCAATGGAAAGGTTACTGCGCCTCCATCGCTGTGGGAGTTGTTGATTTGGCACACAGCAGAGGGTTGTACAAAAGCGCAAGGAAGCTGCTTGGCCAACAAGTGATCAGATAACACACAAAGCTGGTCCTTTCTGGACAAAATACACGTGGTGATCCAAGTGCCTCAGGAGCACATGGCCTACTCTCAAGTCCCAGAAACATGTACAAAAGGAAGAAGTAGAAAAGAGACAACTGGGCACAAAGAGGTGATGGAAGGCAGCCAGTGCTGGGAGGGTCCCATCTCCTGCCCTCCCCCCTGACATGTCCATATGGCTCCTGGGGACACTTGTTTCCGAGCAGGGAACGTACCCTCAAGAGAGCAAAGCAGCTCTGAAACAGAGTTTGCTGTCACTCCCTGCTGGTGTTACTGCTTGGTGCCAACTGAAGAGTTTTTATCAAAATACTGGTACTTGCATGTTTGAGGGAAAGGACATAAGGCTGCTCATTACAAGTAAGGGCACTCTCAACACATGCATCACTACCATCATTGTCGGAACAATCACAGCAAGCTACCGGGATGGCATCTCTTGGCATCAGTCACAAAGCACAGACCCATGGTATTCCCAGAACTTTAGCATAACCTTCAAAAAATAAATTATCAACCATTCATATGCTCTTAATCCACTCTCAGTCAAAAAATCACAGAATTATTTGGGTTGGAAGAGACCTTTAAGATCATTGTGACTAACCATTAACCTAAGTTTAGCAGTGGACATGGTCAAGTTAGGTTAATGGCTGGACATGATCATCTTAAAGGTCTTTTCCAACCTAAATGAAAAAAAACAACCAAAACTCTGAAAATCCTTCAGGAAGTTTGTAAGTGGGGACCGACTGCACGTGGCTGTGGTGTGAGAAGGTTCACAAACTGTGAGAGAGCTGAAGTTATCCCAGCGATCATATAAAGAGGAGAGGAACAGACAACTTTTTTTTTAGAGGGAATCAAGTATTGTCAAGTATGGACAGGAAGGTTAGGACACCTCAGCAATGATAACTTTAACCTTGTGGTGACACAAAACAAATTTTCAATTATTTTCATTCACAGGGTAAAACCAAGTCCCCCCAAGTCAATGACTGTTTTATCATTCATTTCAGTGGAGTCAGTGCAGCCAGCTCCCATGATTTTATCAAGAGTCTTATTTTTCTTTTCAGTGTTTTTGTTTTTAAAGCTCCAATCTTTTCAGTCATGTCATTAAGTAAGAATATTAGCTTTCATTTGGAAAAAAAAAGGGCGTACGTATGTTTCCAGCTGTTACAGTTGTGCAGAAAAGCTGGAAAATGAGAAACCCCCAGGTTTGAAAACATGTGAGCAATAAACAGATGCAACAAAACCACACATGAGCAGGTGTGTAGGTACAGGACCTTTCCGTAAGTGTGTTTTTCATAACACAGAATTATCACTTTCAACACCTACATACTGGGGAAGGCAGGACAGTACATGTGCGTTATAAATGGTATCTCTTGGCATTAAAATCTGTGGGGTTTTAACTGTGATCATCTTTAACGTTGTTTGCACAGGTTTTGGTCCATACCAGAATCGCATATTGCAGATCAGCATTTTTTTAATTTGACTACATAGATGCTTCCTGTACCAAGGGGGGTATTTTTTGTCTTCTAATAGAGCTGAGGATTCTTCTACATTCTGCTTTAAGATTATAACCTGGGTTTATGAGGATTGTTTACCGAAAGACATGAGGTAGAAAGATCCTTTCTGAGCATTTTAGTGGAAAGGCTAAATTTAGGTTTAAAGTAGAAATAAACCCCCCTGCGTTCCAGCATGAACTAGAGAAAAAACAGTCTTAGCCAGCTCTTTGAGGGGCTACGATAATACAAGCAATAAATTTACTATTATTATTACAACTGATAACACAAGCTGAGCTAATGGAACAAAAATATCTTCTAAACCAGTTCTTGGAGAGCTGATAATATTAACCTTTAGGTGCCAGGAGCTGGGGATTTCCCAGCATACCAAGCTGGTAGACTTTCTGAAACTAAAAACAGGACTCTGAACCCTGCTGCTCTTGTGGGTTATGTACAAACAATATGATTTTTTCTAAGCAACTCTGATCCATTCAGAAGGCTAAAAAAAAATAAATCCATTTCTTTCAAGATGTTTATGGCCTGAGGCTTTTTAATACAAAAAGGGGAAAAATAATTTATTTTTTATTATTCCATTCCCCAATCTTCAACCTGAAACAGACCACTTCTGCAGAAGTTTTTTTAAAACAATTCAGTGAGTCCTCTGCTGCATTTTTTTGCTCCCTAGCACAGTCAGCTGAAATTTGCCTGGCTGTTCTCCTTAAAGCATCTTTGGCAGGACAAGACTTAACAAAGAACAACATTGTCTGTTCTTCTATTGCATGTATTTATTTCATATATTATTAATAACAAAATAAGAATAGTTTGCATGTACTAGTCACACAGAACCACAGAATATTAGGAGTTGGCAGGGACCTCGAAAGATCATCAAGTCCAACCCCCCTCCCAGAGCAGGATCACCTAGATCAGGTCACACAGGACCATGGGCCTTGAATGTCTCTAGAGAAGGAGACTACACAACCTCTCTGGGCAGCTTGTTCCAGTGCTCCATCACCCCCACAGTGAAAAAGTTTTTCCTTATGTTTATGTGGAACCTCCTATGCTCCAGCTTGCTCCCATTACCTCTTGTCGTACCATTGGACATCACAGAGAAGAGCCTGGCTCCATCCTCCTGACACTCACCCTTTATATAGTTATAAACATGAATAAGGTCACCCTTCGGTCTCCTCCAAGCTAAAGAGACCCAGCTCCCTCAGCCTTTCCTCATAAGGGAGATGTTTCGCTCCCTTAATCATCTTTGTGGCTCTGCGCTGGTCTCTTTCAAGCAGTTCCCTGTCCTTCTTGAACTGAGAGGTCCAGAACTGGACACAGTATTCCAGATGTGGTCTCACCAGGGCAGAGTAGAGGGGGAGGAGAACCTCTCTCGACCTACTAACCACACCTCTTCTAAGACACCCCAGGATGCCATTGGTCTGGTTCTACCTTTTCTGTTCAATCACTCAAATCACGGAGGAGATGCACCAGCCTGCCCTGGTATTTAAGAAACTTTCTAAACTTTATTTCTTGGAGCGACCTCAAGCTCAGCTTCTACAAGAAGCTATACCTATCCATACAACACATGGTTTTGTTGGGTTGGTAGTTCAAGGTGCCAGAGTCAGTGTAAGCTCCATCTCAGGCATCAGCCAACAGACTACAGCTTTCCTTCCAAATCCAGTACACCCTCTTGTCACAAACGGACATGGAAGAGTCAGTTTAGAGCTAAGAAACAAGCATCCTCTGACTCAAACACAGAGAAGAAGAACTGTTCCTAGGAACACAGGAAAAGCATCATCCCATCTTTCAGTGCAAGTGTTATTTCTACTCCTTTCCTTACTTGAGCAGTCTGCAATTAATTTCATCTACTCATACTGCAGCAATGAAAACTTCAAATGAGCTAAAGAGAACAACTCATGTAAGCATCTTAGGAATACACTTTAAAGAGTTAAATACATGACAAGCATTCACTGAAGATATCCAGGTCTCTGTTTTAGCTCCACAAGAGATCACCATGGCTTGTCTTTTCCAAGTGTTTAACTTGGGATGACACCTCTTTGGAAAAAATGACCTCTCACTTGATGCCCAAGCTCAGGGTCATCCTCAAGAGACTCTCAATCACGTTGAGTTCAGCAGCCTTCCCAATAGAGGAATGTGAACAAGCAGCATCAACAATAGCCTGTGTTCCTAGATTCCCCTTGGTGACATATCCTCATTAGTCAAAACGAGATGGCAACACTTCACTGATGTTTACAATGATGGTGGCACAAGATGCCTTTCAGTGCAGAAGAGCAAGTAAGAGGGGCTTGTCCCTTTCTCGATCAAGGCTATAATAAAGCAGCCACAAGTATATTCAGCATTTTCTTCACTTCACCAGAATAGATCTCCAGAAGTTGCTGAACAGTCAGTCCCAAATGGTTAAAGCAGGTAGGAGCTGGAAAGTTATTTTTCCTAGGCCTGCAGATTCATTAGTACATCCTGGGTAGAACTTGGGGGGAACCAACAACAGAGACAGTTGCCAACAATAAATCTGAAACTGGGATGCAGTGAATGCTCCTATGAGGATGGAGTAGAAGATGAGACCAACAGAAGATGTTTCGAAAGGACTAGCAACTACCACCTTCTCCTTCACACACAAGGCTGGTCTGCTCTGGCAGAAATCAAAGGAGCTACCTCCTAAAGCACCCAGGCTGTAAGCTCCATTTCAGGCAGATGTGGCATGTAAATCCTCAGGACAAGAGGTATGTGTCTTTCCTCCCCCCTCACCTGAAAGATTTTGGGGAGGTCAAAATGAGGCAGCAACAACCAGGACTCAATGGTTTGAGAGTCAACACTTAAGCACCACGCAGGCCCCCATGGGCAACACAGGTAGGGCTGGCCCATCATGCCAGGCACATGTGGGGACTTCTTGGCCAGGTGGGAAAGTGGTTTTCAAGATGAAAAGACCTCTTTGGCTGCCTTTGCTTCTGCTGTTCATTCCTATTTCTATCTGATTACAGGTTTGGCATAGAATTTTCTTTTTGAAAAAATTCAATTCTGCCTTTCAGATACAGGCTTAGAAAGAAAACAGGAGTCTCATGGTCCCTCCCATCCCACCTCCCTCGCTGCACATAACGGGGTGGGGGTCAGAAGGGCAGCAAACGCTCTGTAAGTAATCCCCAATTAAGTTCATTCTTAACTGAAGCGCTTGGCTCATGGGTGGATGGCTTCTCCCGCACACATGAGCTCAGCAGAGAGAAATCCCCGGCTCAAAGCTGTGCACCTTGAGCAGGCGGAAACTCCTTGTTCTCTGGCACTGATCAGGTGGGTGAGGAGGAATGTGAAGACCATGCTGAAACACGAGCTACATTAACGGGATGTGCAAAACTCCTGTTCTGCACCGATAGCTGGCTGTATACATGATAAGATTGAAATGAGTCTGATTGAAAAAAAAGTTTGTCCACCTCACTTACACAAGCCCAGCCAACCACACAGCAGATTCTGAATGGAAAGACTTTCTGGGAGCCTGATGGAGGCCTGGCAGAAGGAGGAACTTAACCAACCCAAAGTAGCCTCATTTAGTGCCCTGTTGCATATTCAGTTCTTCAAGGAAACCATTTCTACCAGGACTAGGGACTCTGCAACATGTACGAAGCAGCCCACTGAGGCTTTGCCCTCATGTGGGAGATGAAACCAGCATGTGTAGACATCAGAGAACGGCAAAGCCCTCCTGAGGACTGGGAGCTGCGTCTCCCATGTGCAAGCCACACAATGAACTGGTACATTCCCACAGCCCTCAAATAGCAAGGACAGTTAAGCTGTCTCAGGGACCCCACAGAAAGAGGCTACTGCCTCTCTCCTCTGTCCTGGGAACCTTCCTGTCCCATTCCCTCACCACAGCCCCTGCCATTACTAGTACAGGCAGAGCAGGGCAGGATAAGAAGCCTGGAGCCACTGATCCCCATGAGCAAAGCCGTGCTTGCACTGTATCTGCCCAGTGTGGTTCACGAGGTCCCAGCAAGAGCAGAGCCATGCAAATATAAATCCTGGCATCACAACTCCAGTCCTGGCCTGTTTATTCAGGCAATGAGCCCAGCGCTGGGGTAGCCTGCACAGCATCCACCGCGCCTGACAGCACCTGAGCCAGTGTGATGCCAGCGGGCACAAGCACCAGCCCCACCTCTGGCTGGGACAGACTCGCAGGGTCCATGCTAACCCCCTGGCCTAAGAGTAAGTGGGAAGGAGTCCATCTGTGGCCAGGAGGATGCTAAACTAATGCTCCAGCTCTGTTCCCAGGGCAGCAGTGAGCAGACCCAGCAGCTCGAGCAGGGCACCATTGTATTAGGCACTCTTCAACATATACGGACACATTCCCTCTCCTATAGAGGCTCATACTTTACCAGCCCTCAGCAGACTGAAGGCTAAAGCAGGCCAGGGAGTTTCCAGCCCATTCAATAAAATATAGAGGTGTCTGCTGGGAAGAGCTTTTCCAGTCAATGCTCCCTATTTAATATCCCAGTGCCTCTTCATATAGTGTTAACCCCACCATGGAAAAGAGAAGAAAAAAAAAGAAGAAAAAGGAGCGGGAATCAGACTTTGGACATGATCCAAAACCCACATTCCCAGAGCAGCTGAGAATCACTATAGGGACAATTTAGTACACACTGTTTTTCATTTGACAGCTTCAGACTCAAACCCCCGGGCGCTGGCATGTTGAACAGCGCATTTAAATCCTGCCACTCTGCTCCAGCCACGGCATCTGGAGTGGCTGCAGCAGCCACTGCTGCCATAACAGGTATTGCTTTAGCTGCCAAACCAGCTGGGGAAGAGGGTTTGGCAAAGATCTGGCATACGGATGTGTGCAAGGGCTTTTGAACTCTTTCTTTTTTTTTTTTCCCTTCACTTGTTGGGCAGCAGCCTATGCCAGTACAGACACTTTGAAACAAGAAAAGAACAGAGAGAAAGCTGAAGGAGAATCAGGAAGTAAAGTAACAGCTAAAAAGAATTCCCCAGCAAGCCAGGGTCCAGCATGAACACAGGTTTTAGGAAGCACGGGGAGGTGGATCTGTGTGGATAGCAAGCAGTACCAGGGGACCTCTGTGAGAAGGCCTCACAGAGCTCATCTGTTGCTGAAATAGGTACAAATCTGGCAGGCAGCAACTGCAAAGAAGAGTAAGAAAGGAGAAGGGGAAAAGAGTGGAGCTTGGCTCAGGGATGAAGAGAAAGAGGGAAGCTGGCCTCCGGCCAGGATTTCTGTGAATGGGTGGGTGTGTAGTATCCATTTCCTCCCAGTTCCAGGGGGGAAAAAACAAGAGGGTAGGGAAATGCTTTGAGTGATATGTTATTTGGTCATGCCTGAAAAATGTGCAACTACTGTCACATAATTCAATATTTTCCTAGTATTATGGGTATTTTCTAGCAGCCGGACTTCTTTCTTAACTAAGGTATGTTTCATTGTGTGCTGAATGTATTTGGCTTTTACTCACTATCTATTCATAAAAAATATGATTTTTTTCATATTTTGATGAAAAATTCATATGAATTTTTTTCATATTTCATCCCTTGAAGTGAAAAACTCTGAATTTATGAGTATAAAAGACGTTAATGTACCTTAACTGTCTTAAATTCTCCTGCTGCTTTCTGCTAAGCTAACATTTTCTTCCTGCAGCATAAAGGGACAGTGAGGGGTGTTGCAAGAGGTCTAAGAGGCAAGTTTACAGGTGTTGCAAAAATTACAGTTTCTCCAAAGTATATTTGAAGTATAAATATCGTACTGCATTGCTGGCAAGACAAAGAAGGAAAGAAGAACATCTGATGACGAAAACAATGAACTAAACACATGAAAAAAATTAGAGCTCTAATATGGTGAGGTTTGGGGTGTTGCTGTTTTTTCCCTAGCCTTATGATCGAGTCTCATCCTTGTCTTTCATTGTTTGGATCTAGTTTTTCATTACGAACGTTTCTTAATTATAAAGCATGTGAATTGTGCGGTGGAGATATTCTAAGCTAAAAAAAAAAAAATCATGCAACATGGAACAGATCACAGCAATTTGAAAGTTAACTGCAAAACACAGAAAATAAAACTGTTCAGAACACATCACAGAACTCAAAGGATGGACTGAATCTAAGAGAAAGGAGTATACAATAATTAAGGCCAAGACTGAAAGAGAAGGGACTAAAATTAGGCTCCTCAGCAGTGATTAAAGTACACAAGTCATAGATTTCCTAAAGCTGTAGTTCCCTGAAGTCAATGTGCTTAAAGGAGAAGGGGGGGTAAATTTTCAGCTCCCATTTTCAAATATATTTATTAGTCAGACACTAATCAATCCCAAACTTCACCATTATTGATAGTTAATCTTCCAAACTTTCTAATACAGGTTTTTAGAAAGCGTGCTGTTTTCAGTGCTCGCTGACAACTCTAAAGTTCCCAATAAGAGATTAAAGAACGGCATGTATTCAGGATGAACGTCAAAAATGAAACAGAAAACTTAGGCCTGGCCCCCCAAAATCACAGAGTTTTAGGTTTCCCCTAACCAGCAGGGAAGTCGCAGGATTGCCCCACGGGGATCCCAGGAGCTGTTTGTTTAGTTTGTATGCCAACAGCTTCATAAGAGACCTTCTAAATCAACGGCCCTCGGTAAACACGGATAAAAGGGGACTTCTGCTCACCAGTCAAAACCCCCAGAGTCAACCAACCTATTCGAGACTGTTTCTGTGCCACAAAGAGCAAGCAGGGACCAGTGAAAGCAGAAACTCCATCCATAACTCAGCCCAGCTCCACCACAGGAGTTAAGTGAGGCCTCGAGGCCTGCCCGTAAAAAGGTGCAGCCTCCAGCCTTGCAAACTAGTGCCTGCTTGAGAAGTGTTTTGAAGATGTAAAGAAGCAGTTGTCACTTAATAGAGCGTAAGTATTAAATAACGATAACCATTTAACATTCCTGCAGAGCCTTTTGAGTCAACAACTTGTCACTCTGGGCTTGGCTCACAGAAGCCTAGAACAGCCACGCAGAGAAAAGAAAAGTTCTCCCTGCATCTCTTCAATCTCTCCCTCAGGGCTTCTATTTCTTACAAATAATTGATTTTTCTTCCAATATCTTACACCTTCAGAACAGGTTACGTATTTTGGTGCTGCCCTGCCACCTCGCATGAATTCAATTTTTACTCAAGAAAGGAAAGGAGAATAAATTCTTTTTGGCAAGATTATTTAAATAGAAATATATATTCAGTCCTTGATGGCTAGTGATGTTTCTGGCATAGCTTACTTTGGTTTTGAGGGTTTTTTGTTGTTTACATATTTTTTTTTCATTATTATTACAGATGGATCTGGTAAACTGTGTACACTTAGGATACAGCGTACGTTTTTGTCCATCATTCACCAATAAGAAGATTCTTATTTTCAGTTCAGCACAAGTTCATTCAACCAGCAGGATGTGATCTTCCATGCTGGACAGAGGTACACCCTGGTGTATTCTAAAAGGTGGCATCAGGTAGTCTGAGAAGACTCCATGCTTCTAAAGTTAGGATGTTTTATTGAGAAAAACATCTATAAGATAGCTGGGACTAGAGGCACACCTATCCCTTCAGACATGTCCCTGAAGACTGGTATCTCAGTGTGTCAACCAAGCCGTCCCTTACCAAACCAAAACCTCTGCTTCAAGTTTAGTGATGGTTTAACAGTGGGGTTTTGCAGGTTTGGGTTTGGTTTTTTTCATAAATCAATTCCTCATTCCTGTACCTTTCCCACAACCTTTGTTGACCTATTGGGACTGGCATATGTTTTACCACATTCCTACTTACATCCTCTTAGCCTTCCCACCTCTTTGTCTGGGCTAAGACCTTTACCTGATGTTACCACTCTGTGGCCTCCTTCACTACTTTGGCAGAATTCACATTATTCATGTGTTGTTGATATGTCTCATTTCTTCTGATCTCCTATAACAGAGCCAATTGCTGAGCCTTCTGCTTAGACCTCTTTCTCCTTTGTGTCAAGATGTGATGTAGTCTTCTATAAAGCTAATTTCTTATGTCAGGCCATTCCTTTCCCTATTGTCCTTTGTTGTTTGTCTGCTGCACACAGACAAATGTCTAGTGACACCAAGAAGTCCTTGGGATCCTCAATATAGAGGACTGGTTTTACCGCTGTTTTTTCACATCCACTTCTTCGTTCTGTCCATCACTTCTCCCAACGCTGTAGCACTGGGAAGCAAAGGCCAGGTTCTCCAAACCAACCCATGATCAGTGATCCTCTCTACTCTCTGGAGTTTATTGGGCTGGCATCACTTCCGCCTATTCTGTCTTTGCTGCTAGGTGGGTTTTTTCCAAACACACTTCCTGACAATTCCTGTTGTTTCAAAGGCATCCTGGAGGATAGGCAGCGTTCAAATTCTCAACTGCAAACAAATTGTACATGCATGCTACAGGCACCATGGCATATCTTTATGACCGAAGTTCACTATTCCTGGCCAGAAGAATTGGGTTTCATAGTTCACAGTTACATGAAGAAATACAAGTACTCAACTGTTCTACAGAAACATAAAAACTATTGAAACAAACTTCTGGAGATACCACTTGTTATAAGCTTCCTAAAAGGAAAAGCTTTAAATTAATTTCTTACTCTTTCGAGACACATGAGTTAAACATGCAGGTTTGGAGAGCGTGTAGAGTACTTCATTTGAGATCAGATTACAGCAGGGATCAGAAGCTCCAAAAACACCCTATGATTAATACTTACTAAAAAAAGTGAGAATTTGCTATTCTGTCTGCAGACTAGACCAGGTCAGATATGAATTCAAGCTCTAGAGGGAAAACAAAACAATCACAAAGTACCAAGGGTAACAAGACTCGGATTTGTTGGAACGAGCAGAAGCAATCTTCCAAGAAGTTTGCAAAATGCCAATAGCATGACCCTGTAAGAGGCAGCAGGAATCATGGTTGTATGTAGAGTGGAAGCAAACACAGCCACAGGAAGTGTCCGGCCTGTGGACAGAAGCTATGAGGTTTTCAAAAAAAATATGGTAAAAGCTACAGAAAAAGGGCTAAAAAGAGTATGTAGCCAAAATAATGCAGGAGACTCACTTTGTAAGAAGAGCTTGAAGGATCCTTAGTGAAATAAAGCCCTGAACACAGATGGATCCCTTTTTACATACAGGTAAATTGGAAACAAAGAGTTCCACAAGAGAACTTCGTCATGTAGAATGTGAACCACAGAGTGGAAGAACGGCTTATATAGATATATAGTGGGCATCTGAGAGCTTGATAACAGGAATACCATCTGGAGTGCTTCCATGCTTTCATCCCTAGGATGGGTATTGTGTTTCTTCAATGCTGCTTAATCCACTTTTACATGTCTGAAGACTAGGCACTTCAATGACTGAGAAGACTGACAGCTAAGTTGACCTGTCCCAAAGTTTAGTGCTCAGTCTAACAAGTTTTTTCTATGCTGCCAGAAAAGTCAAAGGCCCAAGTAGCTGCAGGACCAATACACTCCATCTTAAGGAAGGTGTCTATATGCCATGGGCTGTTTTGAACATTTCCAACTCTCAACTGGCTCTGCCTAATGGAAAACCCAAACCTTACACCAGTCGCCAACCTTTACCTCACTTCATTACGTTCATCTTAATTCTTAGCCTTCATCTTTCAACCATTCATTCCTCAGTAAGGACAAGCCAACAGAAAAAAAGAAACAACCAGCACACAGGCTATGTAATGAAGGTTCTGCAATGCAAGACACATACATACAGAAACGGGCAGAAGAGTAATTCTCACACCAGGAACTTGGTTCCAACTTCCACACAGAAATGACTACCCACAAGCAGAGCCACAGAAAACACATGGGGCACCTTCAGCTTCTTTCACAAAAAGAAGAGAGAGATATCTACAGATTCTGAAGCATGGAGGGTAAAGACAAAACAAAGCAACACATCAAATAAAACCTGTGGGGCTCAACAGAGACCCAAGCTGAAAGCAACTGACAACAAATGCACAGATATTATCAGCTGCATATGCAGTTTTCCCCTGCATGGTGGAGTCTGAATATAAGAGATGGCTGTTTAAAGTTGATCACCAGAATGAGGTACGTGAGCTCTTTGCCCTAAAGTTTGCTGGCTTATCCACTGTTAAATGAAAGACTCACTGTAGCCAGGTGTTCTGAGTCAGGATTCCCATTAATCACTATCTAACCATGCTGCAGAGACACGGTATGAAAAGAGAAGGAAAAAAGATCTGACAGAAATAAAGTATGAAGTGAGCAGAAGCCAAGAAAAAAACAAATAGGAACAGAACTAGTCCAAGTTGGGAATAGTTGGAAACCGGAATGCACAATCCTCATGTCTGATATCAGAAGGATGTTGTCAGTTCTGCTGAGAAGCTTTGTATCCTCTTCACCTGCTTCTAGCTGGTCTGTAACACAACTCAAATAGGCAACGTGGCGTAACTGGTGGGCATAACAGCATGGTTCTACTATATTCTGGTTTTGGTTTTTTTCTTCATTACTTAAGAATTTATACACACAAAAGTATCTAATGGAATTACTATTACCGAGACAAATGCTCTCCTCTGACTTCTTGGACACCTGATTGTGCTTCCAAAAGTAGTGATCTAGGGAGATCATCAGAAAAGCCTCAGAACACAGTGAGGTTAAATCCACAGAGATACGCTGAAAGCCATCGACTGCTCTATGGGTGAAAGACTTCAGTGGGTCATCAGCCCATATGTTGAATAAGGCTGCATTTTTTAAGGGGAAGATATTTATAGTAGAACAGATATTCTTTCCCTTGCAACTAGAATTCTATTTCTGTTTACTTAGTGCTTTCTTCCACATTAGAAAAACAACAGAACACATGAAAGACCTACATTTATGTGTATTAATAGATTCTAAAATACATATTCTGTATCTAGGAAAAAAATAAAAGGATGGGGAAGGATGTAGTAAAGACTTCCTGGTTATTTTTAGCTGACATAATAGGTTAATTCTGTGCAATAAAACCTATCAATTAGTGAAAGACTACAAAATCGCTTGCTTAGTGAAGGTGAAAGATGTGGACTGAACACATTCCAGTAATTTTTTTTCTGTGCAGATGTAACTGCTACCATGATTATTTTATCTGGAATGACATTAGATTTAGTAGATTTAACTATGAGAATATAAGAAAAAAAACAAACTTGCTTGAAAATATGCAACCCCAGAGCTTTTTAATATCTCTCTTACTTATTAGTGGCACGTACACAATTAAGCAGAGCGGTTAGACACAGGATAAAAGTTATCTGCCCTCTTTAGCAGAAACCTTAAGACTGTATAAATTGAACGACCCAAGGTGCAGTGAACCAGCCCATTCTCCCTCCAGGTTGCCCCACTATGTTGTGAGCTTAAATCAGAGCTCTGAGCTAAGGCAGATCAGGTATCACAGCTCACAGAACAGAAACTGCAGGGAAACGCTGCTTTACCTTCCCCTGGATACACGGGCTGCATGAACAGAGTTTTCCTACATTTTTTTTATTCCTCATTGCTGTTGGTTAAGATGGCCAAAAATGGGTTACGCTGCTCTCTCCTGACTGAGGAGAAACACTTCATGTCAAGTTTCATCATCCCCATTGCACCCCAAAACTGAGGAACAGTCGCCTCATTCCCTGTTGATGATGTATGGTTGTAACCAAGTCAATCACCAGCCCAGGCCCAGCGGTGCTTCTGTGATAAATAGCGTTTACTTTTCCATGAGGTCAACAGAAATGGTTAATTCAAACAAACCTTTATATTTATGAGCTTCCTTTGGCACCTGGTTTTCATGTCAGCGTCCTAAGTGTCAATAGGGATGCAAAAGACTATGACAGAATCATCCAGGCAACAGGCAGCTGCACGTGTAACAGCATCTGTGAACATCAAGCAGCTAATGTACTGGTTCTGAGAAGAAAGCTTCTTTACTGACAACAAGTCACTCATGCTAATTGAAGTCCCACACTTGGTTACGGTAAATGACAAACATCTCAGGATCTTACATGAGAAAGCTTTCCTTTGATACATCTGCAGGCTTGTCATGCTTTTTTGACTTATTGTAAAATAAAGACATGGGACAGGAGGCTTTTGAGACTCCAAAAACATGAAGAAAAATAATGGAACTCATTACTGAGCACAGTTTTGACTTGTTTGAGGTCTGCTTTTGCTAGTGAATGGAACAAATGATGTTACAGGGTGAAAGCTGCCAAGTTTCATTAGAGTACTTCTGTGAAAGTGTATGATCTCAGAGGCTATACATGTTAATTTACAGTAGAGTTTAGATTAAAGTGATGAATGTGTATCTAGTGTACATTTAAATGCAATTTTAAAAGAAAACCAAGCTGGGGCCTTCCTGTTCAACATGCCACTGCAGATTCTCCAGCACAAAAGCAGAGCACCTCAAGCAGTTGTTATAGTCTCTATTGGCAGAACGACGCTGTATTTAATTAAATGTCCACTATAACTGTAAAGTTCATTTCCTAACCCTGGGTTCAGCTATCAGAATACAAGTAGTTTAAACAGTGTTTCATATCTGCTTGATGGGTAAAAGCTGTCAGAAGGTCCTGTCAAACATGAAACAGAGTAAAAGATAAGATGAATTTCCCAGTAAATTCAGTTGTGTCTTTTTTCTCTTCAGCTCAAGATGCTGGGTTACCGTTTCGCCGCTTCCCTTCACAGTGAGCAGCCGTAACGCTCGTCCCTCCTGAAACCATTTTAGTATTTTCCTACTCTTTCTACACACCAGGTCATGAAGTAAACAAGATAAGCACGGATGCCACACACTTACATAGAAGTGGGGCAAGTCCTGTCTTCAGTGAGGATGTATTTATATCTCTCACTCTCTAACATGCACCCAAACCACAGCTAAACTTACACAACTAAAAATTTCAATTCCGTCAATAATTTAACTGATTACAGGAGCAGGCTTCCTGCTTCTGTCTCACACATTCCCTTTGAAGGGACAGGTGGTATCAGGCCAGCTGGGCCTGCATGAGGAACTACATGTTACCCACAAAGGGTAAAGCACTGCAGAGAGCCTCCAAGTCAAAACTTCCCCAACTGATGACTTACAGTCAGCATGGAGCAGTGGACAGCTGATGTTCTGGAGGAGAACATGAAGCATGCCCCAGGCTCACCTAGGCTTTGCAGGAGCAGTTCCCCAGGCTGTGCTGACACCTTTGGTCTCCAAGCACTGGTCCAGCAGCAGCTGGCTCTCTACTACTCGAGCTGCACTGGTTTAAAAAGCAGCATGACTTCATGGCAAGTAGTTGCATGCATTTTGAGGAAAGTGAACTTTTTTTTTTTTTTCAAATCAAGTCTGTTTGAACTAGAATTGAACACTGTGCTTGTAGAAACAGGACCTACCAGCATCTGCTGACAGCTGTGCCGATACAAGCACAGCTCCTCTTCAGTGTGTGACATTGGAAACTGGGGGTCAGATTCTGCCTTCTGCTACATGACTGCAGGTCTACTGACTTCAGCTCTATCTAGACATAGCAGACCAAGAACCAGAGCCAGAGATGCAGGCAGACGCCAGCCTAAGGAGAAGGAACACTGCTTCACAGAAAGGATGGTTTGAAAATCTCCACAGTTCTCTACAAGCTGTAGTAATATCCTTGAGCATTTAGGTGAGAGCAGGACTTCAAACCATCCAATTAGCCAAAGAATGAGGTAATCGGCAGCAAGCTAATGTACAGAAAATAGGTACATATTTTTAAATGTCAGGGGAGATTTTGGAGGCTAAGAGCATGGTTCACATGGCATCAGAATGATACTTAAGTGGTATTTTCTTTTACACTGAAGCCCTCAAGTTAAAAACAAAGGCCAGTAAAGTTGTGTTTACTGGGTCCCTCGACTTGCCATCTAATACAGCTATTCATCAAAATACCGCATGCTTTTTGCATGACACATGTCTTGTTCAATCAATGGAAAGCTGCTAAAAATCTCCTAAATATCCTATTCTAAACAACATTTAGCAGCTACAACCAGAGCCTGATTTTGATTTATTGAATAATTTTACCAGAGAACACCTTAAGTCACAACAACATTAAGTGCAATAACTTTTCATTCCTTTGCTGAACACCATATGAAATTAAGCAAAATAAAAATTGACAGCACCAAGTTATCCTGAATCTATTCCAGATGGATTAAGTTCACTGTATGTATTAAATGGAGATTTTAGCTTGGGTTTGACATTGCATTTCACTGACTCCCAAAAACAAATCAAAAATAACCCAGGATGTGTTACCAATTCCATTTGAAATCTAAATATTTCTGATACTAATTATGGAGCAAAGGGAAAATGCTGAAGACATTTCAACTTTAACAGCCCTGCCATTCTGATTAAAAAGTATCAGCTTTACATCTGCAAGAAATTTATAAAGTGGACTCTTTACAAATTGTTATGGAGCAATTTGTGCACAGTTAGTTCTTTGTTTAATCGAGAAATCTGCCCAAACCCTGATTGTGTGCTTATTTCCCTAAGGCTGGGAGTGAAGGTTATTTCATTATGCCTTTTGGGAGCAGCAATCTATCTAATACGTTTCTGAATTATTCCAGACTGAGCTGAAGCTGAACATGAGAACAAAGCCCTGCTTCCACAGCAGAAAGACCAGCCTAACTCCCAGCTGGGAAGATTTAGGCAGAGATTTATAAGTACAAACACTGAAGAAATTTGCAAGTAATTGCATGTATTTGCTCTCTGTTGTGGTATGCAGTAAACTAATATTTATTAGAACGTATCAGCACAGGACTGCTCATTACATCCTTCCAGTCTCTTCTTGCAAGGTTGTAATGAAGGTTTGTTTTGGTTTTTTTCTTTTATTCTTTCAGAGCAAGAGTGCTAACGAAAGTAGGCAAGAAAATCAGAATCACTGACTGATGCCTGCTGTTTATGGAGATTATACTGTACACGAACTCTGTAAGTAAACAGAATATTTATGAATATTCTGCCAATGATCAGTCAGGAAGTACAGTACTCCCACCTGCTCTACTCACCATGAACAAAATCCTGGAGAGTAGGCATCTTCGCTAACCATCAGCTTTGGGAGGTAATGGTGAGATACTCAGCCTTACCATTACCTACCTTGTGTGTTTCTTCCTACATACAGAAATGCCCATTATTTCATTAGTGCCTACACACTCTGCACGTACACATTTTGCAACAATATTCAGCTTAATTACTGCTGTGGTTTCAAGTGTTGGTTTAGCCAGCACCAGTAAAGCCTTAAGTGGGCTGGAGCACTAGCTCCTGTGGAGATCATTCAGTGCAGGGGCACATGGCACTAAAGATCAACACATTTAATTGTTATGGTAGGACCTCCATTTAACTGCAACGCAGGTGGGGTTTTTGGAAGAGCCGGATCTGCCTTCATGGTATTTACTTCCCCACGAGTTTTGTCAAAGCTCAAATCTGAGCTGAAGTCACCTTGGAAGCCATTTGCTTTCCAAACTTTCATTAAGAAAGGGAACACACAGAGAAGTTACAGCAATATCTGACTCTGAAGAACGCCACGGATACCCAATTTATTCCATCCTATGATGGTGCAAAACTGTCCATTGCAAATATAATTTGTTTCAGAAGTCTGTTTAATATTGCTGGGTGACATAAGTGTACCTAACACATCACTTCCAAAACCCTCGCAATTTAAAAGTCAAGAAAGAAGTATCTGTGGACATAAATTGACTCCACCCTTGTATCCCCATCCCATAAGGGAATATACATTCCCAACATACCTGAACCATCACGGCCTAAACTGAGACTTTTGCAATTGTATCAAACTGTTTTAAGAGGGCACATTCTCTTTTTAAGTTTGAAAGCAAATATTCCTGTTTAGCACTTACAGTGTCCAAAAAGATTTTTCTGTACAATCCTGTACAGAGAATTCAAAAGGATGTTTGTAACACAGACTTCTGGTAGAAATTTCATGTATAGATACTGGCTTGTACTTGGGGTTTTGAGGAATATGTTACTAATAAGTACGTAGCATAATACGCAAGTTATTACTCTTTCATGCAAGATTTTTGTGTAGTTCTCAGTATCTTGACACTACAGCTACAAGAGCAGTACTTGGGGTTTTCAAACCAATAGTCAGAATTTAGCCTGTCTCCTACTACAGAATGAAAATTTCAACTAGTAATTACTTGGGGTTGAGTTAACGTAGTTTAAAGTTGATAAGAATAACGTGCTTATTTACTATGTGGGTAGCATAAAATTTATGACAGCCTTAACTATTAGTTTTCACATTTATAAGTGCTGGGATTGTATAAACTATGAGACAGGTTAACTCCACTGTTGTCACGTAGCAACAGTAACTATTAAACTGAGTGTTTTCTTTGGGGAATTTCCCCATGAGGTCCCTGCACTACCTTCCCCGTCCAAGTTCCTTTTCTTCTTCTGTGGGGGTACCCAAAGTTTCAGCCTTGTTGCATGAAAGTGCTTTATTAGGGACAACAATTAAGCAGATGCTCAATGCCAAGAGACTTCTCGTAACCACCTGCAGTTTGTGGAATACCATGACATGAGTAGATGCTGCAATATGACAATAAATTTAAGAGTGGTTTGGGTTTTTTTTAAAAAAAAATACAACACCAAACTCTTTCAGGAAGCAGGGGAAAAAAATGGGCCCATCATGTAAAAAACTAGGTGTGAGCAGAGCTGGCCAGGCTGATAATTGCTCCTCTGAGACCCGCCGCACTCACCGCACACCTGACAGCACCTGCACTTTCATTACGAACCAAAATTAAGCGTGTGCATTACAGCACAGCCTATTTTCTCCTTGGTTACTGGCAAAATACACAAAAGAAGATAGCCAGATTCAAGACTAGAAGTTAAGGCCAAGATTTTCAGAAATCAGAACTCTAAGTTGGCTTTAAGAGTGGGCTCTTCAAAAATATTCACCTTACCAGGAACTCAGAGTGTAAATCCTATTAATCTAAGATGTGAATAAGTTAAAGAAAACACTCTTCATTTTCAAACCACCAAGCACCCACAAGCTTCCAAAAGAACTTCAATGCTCAGCACTCCTGAAATTCCAGCCTTTCACTTACATTGCTGCATCAAGCTGTAGTTTGACTCCACATGGTTCTTGAAGCAATGTTTACAGCTTAAACAGCAATTAACTATCAACTTACTGACTCAATCTCCATTCTTAAGCAGCTTCATGGGGAAAAAACTGCAGCTAATAAAAACACTTTGAAAGAGCATCCATAAAATGGGAAAGGTTAGAGGGGGGTTAAAAGGGGTTAAAAAAGGGTTAAAAAAATTACCCAAATTGAAAGCCAGGCTAGGAACAGAGATTTGAATCCACTCTGAAAGTCTTTGCAGTTAATTAGTAAGGCATGGGCTTAGCACATTAGACAAAGATTTTTATTTGCGGCTTTGCCACAAACTTCCTTGGAGATCTCCAACAAATCTCAACCTCTCTGCCTGTCAGCTGCTACAAACGGGAAAGGGGTCTGTGCATACTGCTTTGAGAGAAAAACAGCACTTCATACAGAGCGCATGACGTGGGGCCTCTCCTAAATCAACCCCTGGAGTTTTGTTTCATTTTTTTGAAAAAATAATGTTGGTCAATGATGAAAACATTCTCCACTACTAGCTGTTCTATATTGACTTTATTTATGATGTTTAACAAGCCCTTTAGTATCTTACAAAACTACTTTCTTGAGCAGATGGAAAGAGTTGTTTTCCTTTCCGCCCCCCAGAATTACACCTTGTAAAAAAATAGAGTATGTACCAAGAAATAACAAAACAGACAACAGACCAAAATATCAAAAAGGAATCACTTCTAATCAAGCTATTTTTAGAAGTACTTCATCTGTGTTTATGTTTTCAGAAGTTAAGATCCAATCCTGAATGCATTTGCAAGCCTCTAGCTGTTTGGGTGGGGAGGGGTTTCATCCCTACCAAGTCCAAAATCAGTTTGTGTGCTGTACAGGATGAGACCTTCAGCTCTGCTGAATGAGCTTTGCCTACCTGCAGGGCCAAGGCCAGACCCCGCTGTTTTGCACTGTACCACTCAAACCAAAGCAAATCTGTTTGCCACCTTATATGCAGGACCTGTATGCTCTTCCAAAAGCTGCAGCCGGTGCCTGGATACTGGGGAGCTGAGCTGAGTGCCCAAACCCTGTCAGAGCTGCTTGAATGACATTCTGATTCTGCTCTGCCACCCAGTATTGAGGCCCTGCTGTACTTACAGGCTACCCTTACACTGCCTTTCCCAAGATGGAAAGCTTTGCAGTACATAGGAGCTCAGGACAGGATCTAACAGCACAGAATGCAAAGAAATAACCTAAGTTTTGAAGATTTTGACGTATATACCAAAATATACCAAAGAAAGGAGACCCTAAAAGGCTCTGAACTAAGATAATTTGGAAATCCATCCATCTTCTTTTTTCCCTAATCAAACTCTTCGTTAATATGATTTGAATCTTTACTAAATGTTTAACACAACAGCTGGCAACTAAAATTCACTGGAACAATTTAACTGAGGTGAATTCCTACAGTTTTCACAGACTGCATTGCATTTAATAGACTCCTTGAGTATAAATTTCTTCTTGTAGGACTACCTATGGCCACTTCTGAAAGAACCTGACACGTGCTAACAGCAGCATTCAGCAGCTGTATGGCATGTATGTATGTCAACACTTAATACAGACACACACCCTTCTGCTGTATTGCCTTTTTTGTTTTCAGACTGGCAAGTATTTTCTAAATGCAAATAAAGACGACGTAGTGTAACCATCAGACTTCCTTTGGATAACTCCATTCCACACTTGTTAGCCTGAGATCAGTTTTGATGACAATTTTGTTCCTACCTAATGAAAAAGGTAAGTTTCTACTGCTACTAACACAAAATACAGAATTTACTACTACTGAAATATTTTAGACTAATGAGAGGTATAAAGCTCCAAAGCTGCAAAGAAATTTTTGATGTATGTAATACAAATATTCATATAGGCACACATCAATATATTTATACACAGAGAGAGAAGTTCGAGTAGCACCTGCTGTAGTAGATTTATATAAGGACTTACACAACCCTATTTTTAGCCAGTTATAACTTTCTGGAAACTTTTTCAAGGAGTTATGTTTTCCACGCTTGTTCTCCTATTGAGCGAAATCAAGCACTGTATTTTCGGTTTATGCAGCAGAAGAAAAAAAACAACCAACCACCAGGTTTTCATTTTTATATATTGTTTTCCTTGCACAATGAAAGAATGGCTGAACTTTACGGTCTGAACTCCCAGGATGGCTGACCCCCGCTGATTACTAGGTACTTTTGTTATTTAGAAAACACTAATACTAATATTAGTAAATGTTACCATGGTGTATGTACAAACAGTGCAATAGCTGGTCATTTTACTTCCCCATCTCCAAGAGATGTTATTTCTTAGAGCCTGGGTAAAGACAAGCCCAGGAGTCAGCCCCAGGGCCCAGAAGGCAACTCAATCCATTCCTTGCCTCACTGCAGAGTGTGCGTCTGAATCCCTGGACCCCACCATCACATCTCCATCAAGCCTTCTGAAATCAGTGCCTCCCCTTTGTCCCATCCAGCCCACTTGTGTTTAGGATGAAAAAGGAAAGGAGGCAGAGCTCTTTACAGAACAGGTCACAATTTGGCTGGGTGTAGCTGAGCACGTTTTTCCACCTGGAACACACTTAACAGCTCCGCGGTGTCAACTTCTGGTTTGAAAAGATGCTTCATACTGGCACTGTACATTCAAATTACACAAACAGCCACCAAATTCAATTAAATACTTAGGGCTGCCCATTTTCATGCATTTGTTACCAGGTGGAAAAAAAAAAAAAACCCTCACATTCTCTGTATTTTATAAATCAGAAATCTAACAGCAACCTTCAGAGTAGTTCTATAGATGTTTAAATTGCTGACAACTAGCTGTAACACAAATAAAGAAGAGGACGTAAATTTAACATCACATTATTCAAAGGATTTGTATTTCAGAGACAGTAAGTATAGATTATTCTATTTATATACATATTCAATACATGCATCAAGACTACGGCTAGAGCACTGGATTGCATGTATATATATAAATCAGATAGGTGTGTCTGTGTGTATAAAGTCAGGCTGCCAAGAATTTGCCTGTATTTCTTCACAAGACAGGTCTTTTTGAAGGGATCTACAGCACCTCACATCATGACATATTTTATTATCCTCATTTCAGTTAATCTTTGTTTTCCCCTTAGTTTCTACTTCTCCCTTCCTCCCACCCCCCTCAGAATTGGCTATTGGGGAAAAAATTCATATGGGCAGAATTTAACGATCTTCACAAACACAGTAAAAATTAAATCTGTGCATTACTCTTAAATTATGTGCGGTTTGGAAATGTGAGAGTGTATGAAAGTCACAGGCATATTTATGGTAATAATGGCACCATACAGTTTTATACAGCCAGCATTAGCTATAGGGTTTCCTATAATATTTTTATATATAAAGAAAACTAATCTGCTATACATGCGTTACAAGCAGTCCTCAACATACCACATAACTTCCCAGCAGAACACCTGAAAAACAACCCAGAAGGCTTGTGAAGGTGCTCTTTTGCCTGCTTTTTCTTTATAAAAGTAAAATCACTGCATAACTAATGACCAGGTACTCTGTAGGCAACAACGCACAGCTCATTTTACCCCAAAATTATTCAACTTACAGCTACTGCCGAGTCTTCTAGGTAGACATACGTTGGGGTTTTAAAAATAAAACACACTATCACCTTTCATAATAATTTATTTGCTTAATATGGGTTCAGGGAGCTAGACTTAAGGACTTCTACTGCGAGATAGAGATGAGTCCCTTAAGCTATTTACTACCCTCAGAGCAGTAAGTTTACTTTTACCCATCAGGGTCACTGAAATTGTTTTCACTTACCCAACATGAACCCTTGCCTTACTTTTACCTCAACCACCATCTTATAGCCTCAAAATGACTTTGTAACACTTAGTTCCATTATGGAATATGGAATGGCACCGAAGAAAAATCTAGTCAAGAGTAACGTTCCCTTCCTGGGAATAAATGCTGTATGCCTTTTTTCCATCACCAAGATGCAGATCTATAGAATTACACAGACACAGCACCAGTAACAGAGCATCACGGAGCTGGAAGGCACTCGCTCCCCATCGCATCTCCAAACCCGGGGTACGATTCCCTCGTGCGCCGCTGCTGCGCTCTGCCTGCTGCTATGTCACCAAGAACAGGCTTTGCCCCTTGAAGAAAATGGTGAATGTTCTTCATAAACCCTTATAAGCGCAGATGTATCTTTTTAATAAATTAATGCTGATAATTTACAACATTCCCACATCCTGAACTCTCCTCCGTGAGCAGAATGGCGCAAATGCAAAATCCACCAGCGCAGGCACGGGAAAAACTGGCAGTGGGGATGATTTCTGATTCTCAAGCCAAACATCATCATTCCCCTCCTTTAAAAAGGAGGAGAAAGGGGGGGGGGGGTGGACGCAAGAGAAGGGAAGAAAAAGGAGGACTGCCAAAACCAGCAGGCTAAGTAGAGTAACCGGAAGCGTACAATTTACTGCTAATGGTTCAGTGTCTGCAAAGGACTGCTCAAGCTGTGCTCAACAAAAACGCGGTAATAGCCAAAGAGGGAAGCAAAAAAAAGGCGAGATGTTTGGTTTTACTTTCTGTCAAATACTGTTAAATATGAGCCACTTAAAAAAAAACAGAATGAAAGAATGCAATAATGCTTTGTACAGGTGGTACCGAGGTCCCTGGCCGGGCCTTCAGACAAAACCATTCCCATGTAAACCTTTAAAGAGGATTAATCCTCAAGGACCACTGTAATGAGACCTTAAAAGGCTGAACAACAGCAGCCTATCACGGAGGGAAGCAGTAGCCTGCTCCCAGAAGTCTTCTCTAGCAGAGTTACATCAAAGCAAACTGGGACCAGATAGCAGGATTCTGCAAGAATCCCTTATCTCGGCGCTAGCGGATGCTTCTCCTCTGATTGTCTTGAACTGCCACCTGTCCCAGGCATCTTTGAAGGCAACGCTAAGCCTGTGATGGATCTGACCTCCTTGAGCTGAGATTCTTTTATGTCTTTCTTCATTTTCTGCTCTGTTACATTCTTTCCCTGCAACGCACACTACATGAAACAAAGGGAGTTCTCACTCCTTGACTTACTGTCCCCAGCTATTTGAAAGCAAAAAAACAATGTTAAGGATTATACTCCACCCGCAATATGGAGCTGTCCTCAGGAGACAAGCCTCTTATTTTTGAGAGTTATAACTAGATGGCTTTTACACGAAGGGACTTTACAATGAGGTTCAACGTTGCTGGGAGCCAAGATATGAAAGCTGCATATCAGAGATAGCTTAAAAAACAAAAAGGTTCATAATACAGAAGTATAGAAAAATCACATTACAAAAATAAGCAGGAAGCAACAAGCCTCAGAGAAAACACCAAATTACTGTGGTGTACGCATGCATCCCATATTGCACACAAATATCCTGTAACACCAGTGTCCAGCATACCGTAACAATGCCGCATTCACCCTAGATTAAAACAAAGAGTTGACCAGTTCACATAAAATAGCAGCTCCGCTACCTGAGACACCCGCAGACGCCGACATGAAGGATACACCCAGCTCACGCTGAGGGATATGGCTTTACCGTGAATGTCACACATCAGGGGTTCAGTTTATAACCAGCAATGTGCTGGCAACCATGCTCCCACCGTCTTGGTGACACGTACTTCCAGTAGGTATCCACCAGAGTTACAGAAAGCTGAAGATGGGTGCAAGGGGTTGCCTTCAGATTTTATTCTGATAGCTACAAGCTACAATGTAAAAGTTACCACGGTCCTAGGAGGCCTGAGGAGGAATGCTGCTACAGCTCCCACCTCTGGTTTCCCAGTCTTGCACCCAATCAATTCTGGACCAGTTCTTACATCCTTTTCTTCTAAGTGCATGGCACTGTCAGAACAAGAAGCAGCACAGCATGGCTAGGCTGAAGAGGATGTTGCCTACCAGCAGCACCCCTCAGTTCCCCGCATTGACAAAATAAAAGGGTGTCATTAGTTGCAGTTAGGTAGGGCTCATGGAAGCACTACCAGCAGGATGGAAGAAGGGAAGTGGAAGCACTTTCTGCTTTTGAAGCTTCCTGGGAAATCACAGCTGGGATAATTCAACCAACCATGTAAACGGCAAGATTCTGCATCAAACAGCTCAGCTGGACACTTGGTCTCTCATCGTTACACGCACATAAGCAAAGACTGCAGCAAACAAGGAGCAGATATATAGGGTCTGAATGTTAATTTAAAAAAAAAAAACAAACCACCACAACATTATATGGAACAGACTGAGCAGATTCTAGGATTTTCTGGAGCCAAGTCCTATTGGCACGCATTGCCAAATTAACCTGGCCTAGAGGTGTGCTCAGAATGACTTTAAAGTTGAAGGTGACTTCTTCCCATCCATATGGCAATTCCCACAAGAGGGTATTGTGCTTCAGAACCACAGAGCAATGTCAGGCTAGCACCAGCCTCCCATAAGAAGATACAAGAGTCACTTCTCAAGAGCCAGCATAGCACACTGTCTCAGGTGACTGTCTTCCTCAGAGAGCTGTGTCAATACCTTGTGTAGCCTTAACAGGCAGCACCCATGTCCACGACATTTCTTAAAGGCAGCCCAGAGGCCACTGCCTTAAGATCAGGCATGTCAGCCTTGCGTTTTGCCAGCCCTCAAGCATGGCCTCAGCAGCAAGTGGCACGACACTACTCTGGTCCAGCAGGACCCTGCATGCCCAAACAAGCCCCGCATGTTAACACAACACAGGTGACACTCCCACGGGTTGTCTACCAAAAAAATCCCTGGTCAGGATGCAGAGGCACAACCCACTTTAACCTCCCAGTACAGGAGGGGCATATATGAGCAGGCCACTCATCAGACTTTCCAAACCAAACATCCCAAGGACTGGCCAGCCCAGTGATTAGTCAGTGATCTATGACCAGTGCTCCTCTTCTCCTGTCTAGTTAAAAGAAGGAGGGAAAAAAAAAAAAATCCACTCCTATCATAGCAGCAATTAATGTTTTTGATGTCTGGCACCAGTTTTATTGTTAAAAGCATTGCAGATCACTCATGATGATGCCAACTCAAATACCATCCAGCATGAAACATGGCTTTAGTGCCAACAGCTTCCTATCACTGTACCATGCTGGTCCATCCCGGTAAAGTGAGCAACCACTGTTTACATGTAACACAGGCCTTGATCCAACAAACATTATTCACCCAAGTAACCCAATTTCATTTCAACAATGTCTAACAGAAGTTGAGGCTGAAGCTGGAGCAGTTTTATCTGTAGGCAGGTTGGTGGAAAAAACCATTCAAATCAAATCCAGTACCTTTTTACACTAAAGACTGTGATATGCTGGAATGAAATTTATTTCAACACATTCTACCTCATTAGTTATTTGCTTCAACACTTGGTACGGTGTTACACTCAGCTGTTACCATAATCAGCCATTTATTTGGAAGTATGTCATATGCCGTTACTTTTGGCTTGTTACCATAAGCTACTTCAACAAGGGACTGGAGATAGAGGAACAATAACGTTCAGCTCTTCATTTGTGCAATGGTAACATGGATCCTTGGGAATTATGATCTTAAATTACAACCAGCATGAGGAGCAGGTAAAACGAAAGCACAGAATACAAGGCAACTGGGGCTTATTACAGTGTTCACTGGAGCCAGCAGCTGTTGATTCACTGAATTCATTGGGTTCTGGATCAGTGCCGTTCGGCTGTTTGGGAAAAGTGATGGCTCGGGACAGCACTGAAATGCGGAAGGGAAACCAGAATGAACACCGGGGGACCCTCTCTGCTACTTTATTCATCGTGACACAGGAAACAAGCCTAACTTTGATTAGAAAGCGATTCCGTTACCGAGGAGCTATCTGTGCTGAACTCCAACAACTCAGCAAGACAAATTCTGAAAGACAATACAAAACATTCTTCTGCCCTTTTTGTTTGTGATAACTTTTTGAAAAGGAAGTATGAAGATGATGTACAAACCTGTACATACAACATCTCCCACACACATTCTGCCTTTCCTGCTGCTGTGCACTGACCACCATCGATGCAATGACCACATAGCAGCTGTACTCTTCAACACACAGCCACCAATACATTGATACTCAGTATGGCACTGGTTCCTCACACTGGTGGTTGCTGCCTCAACTCTAAGTTATATGACCACAAATGGAAAAAGGTAGCCAGTATAAGTGAGCGAAGGGGGAAGCAGTCCTGACACGATTTCCAAACTCAGTGACCCACTGAACAAGCTTAAGGGCCCCGGTTGTAACTAATTTGAGCAGTGTTTTAATAAGAGTTTAGAGAGTACTGTATAAATTACCCAAGAGCTGGCTAAGAGGAAGCTAATTGGGTTGCTAGGCGTGAATAAAGGAAGCAGAGGCTATGGCTGAGAGGCTCTCCTCCTAAGTACTGAGCTCAATCAACAGGAATAATGCTGTATCTGCTAGTGATCCTGAAAATGTCTCAGCAACCAAAGCATTTAAACTCTCTTAAAAGTAAAGGCCCGTTCAATGCTGGACTCCAAGAGGAGGCCAAAGCTGGTGCCGAGACATTTCCATGGGACAACCTTGAAACTGCACCTTGTCAACAGGAACCACACTGCCTTTCAAAACCTCCCTTGACAAGTCCATCACAGAGGGAGAGCATGTCCACATTGCCCCCACACTGCCTGGCCTGAGGCATCCTCTGGGGCACACCACCCTCCTCCAGTGCCCATGCATGTGGGCTTCCCCCCAGCCCCAAGGGTAACAGCAAGGAAGGATAGTGCACATTCAGATCTCAGCGACAAGCACCAAGGATGCAAGGAAATTAACACAAGGGAACCATGAAAGAGGAGCACCCTGTAGACATTGGCTACTCTGCAATCCAATTATTGCCACAGATTTCTCCAAAAGAGCTGGACAATAGTGACGATGGGGATAAAGAGAACTGAACTTAAATGTTTATCTTCTACATTTGGACACACTGATTTAAATGCCTGGTTACAACACTAAGAAGGACTCAGTTGCCTAAAGTCAGGAACATAATGCCATCTTAGACGCCTAAGGTATCCCAGATGTTCACACAAAGCTAGCAGATACGACACAGCCTGTCCTGAAGATCAGTCTTTCCAGGGTGGCAGACACAGACCAACTAAGGAACCTCCCAAACATGAAAATGGCACTTGAAACCTCTGCTTAGGCAACTGAATTCCCTTTATTGCATTGATCAGATGGAAGACCACCAATGCAAGAGAACCATCTCCCTAGCAGTGTAAAGCACTGAAGAGTAGTGAGGTACATGGCTTGTACTCACCAGCTCAGGAGAGTCTGCTTCAGTTCTTGGTGAAAAATCATGATCACCAAACCAGCACCTGGTTCACACCTTCCCCATGCTTTGCCAGGAAGAGTCGAGTTGTTGCAGCCACAAGGTTCCTCACAGATACAGGTTATACATCTGATACCAAAAGCTCCATCAGGCTGAGTTCTGGATAAACTTTTTTAAAAGCTCTAAGCAGCCAACTACAAGAGGCCGCTTTTCAAACTGTGTCTCCTCGGCCAAGAAATGTTTGCAGGGAAAAGCACTTATAAAAAGCTGACTGACAAGACTGCAAGCTCGGGCATTATGGGATGCTTCAAAATTTGCAACAAATGATACTTATCTTCCTTTGGCCACTAGTTCTCTACATACCTGTCATACTTGGCTAGTCCTTTGCACTGCACAGCTCCAACAACAGCACAAAGATCACTGTGATAACTAGAAAACTAATGATCTCGCCTGTTGAAATGGCAGTAATGAGCACAACAGTTCTGCATCAGGCTGTGGGGTTTTGGGGGTTTTCCGGGGGGGTTTTGGTAGTTTGTTATTTTTTTCTTCAGAGAACACAGCAATGGGCAGTACCATATGTCCTGCACGCTAGCGGATCTCCAGGAAGGAAGAGGAAACTTTATCAAGACCATTTAACTCAGACTTTTTATGGCTTCCGAATTTTTTTTCCTTACCTTCCAGCTGCTGATGCTATAGAAGTTACCATGGAGGGACACAAGATCAGTCCAAACTCACTACAGATCTTGTCATGAGGCTCTTAAAGACAGAAACATCTCCGTATCAAGGGACACAGCAACTGTGAAGAAGCTTTTCATTCTCCCGTGATCTAGTGACAGCTGATTTGCCTTGAGGCTAAGGAGATGGATTACATTATTCCTTCACTTTTTCTCCAGAGTTCTTAATTCTGGATTCTATGGCTCTTGAGCACCAAATTCTGTCTCCTTCCATGAAGTCAGTATACAACAAATACATACCATAAAGCATCTAAATAAACTTTAGCTGACCAACCAAATCAAATCTGTGAAAGAGGTAAATGTTTTTGCATTTGTTTTCTATCTTCCCTATTCCTTAAAAAAAAAAAACCAAACCCCACAAACAAAACTCAAGAAGCCTCACCCCACAACTTCCACGCACTTGAACAATCCATGCCTGGCAGGTAAATTCTCTTAGGTGCCACAGAGGGATAATTTTAAAATGTGATCCTCAAGAATTCTCTAAAATGTTCAAGTCCAACAGAATTACAGAGCCACAAATATCTCACAAATATCCCATTCTACCCTCCACACAAACAGGATCCCTTCTTTCCATATCATTGCCTCTAGTTTGCAGCTAAAATTAACACTTGTAATGACAAGAAAAAGTGTCAGTATTTGAAGATATGTATTCACCTAGACTGAAAACAAAAACAAACAAAAAAAACCAACCCCTAAAAGATCACCTCTCAGCTTCTCAACGACATTACATTCCACGACCTTTCTGGCAGTTCTGCAGTCTGTCTCATGCTGAGGAGAGAGAAAATGCAGCAGAAGAAAGGACATCTCTGCGTGCCACTTCTGGCTGTAAATCTATGGGTGCAATTGTTACTTCCAAATGAGAGCATCAAGCAGGGGCACCAACTCCGGGGCTCTCAAAAGACCCTGCTTATTCCACAGAAGGGCTCCAGAGAAATGGGCAGGAATACTTGTGAGCAGCAGAACTTCCCAAACACAACCTGGGAGGCATCTTGGAGAAGGTATTTCCATTTATAAGATGCTGTTAAGCTTCCAAGGTCTGCAGCACCTTCCTAAATTTCAAACTGAAGTTGCCTCTGACCCTAAGTTTGGTTCTGAGAGCAGTAACGTTTTTTGTTGGAGACTAGAGACACTATCACATTTTAGATTTTTATCCCCAAAACATTTTTGCAAAATACTAATTTTCTTAAAGATCAACATTTCAGCTGCTCAGCTGACATCAGTAATCTGACATTCACTTTTATACCAGCGGCTTTTTTTCCTGTGAGTTTTATTAAAAGCTTGAGATTTTACTTTTTTCAACTACCCCTCCCTGACATTTGGAAATCACCCCATAAATCACTGTCAGGGGAGAGTTTTGTTACTAGAGCACTTAAGCCCTTCCTCTGCAAAATGCTGAGGAAAGAGCTGAAGAAGTAGGACCCAGATTTTCAGAGGCATTTAAGAGGCCAAACTCCCTTTGAAATTGAAGAACCCCTAAATGTCTTTAAGAGACCCCAGCCCTTAAATCTCCACAAGGATTCCTCACTGACACTCCAAACTGCTCTCCAGCAAGGCTGGTGGGAAATCCACTATAAAAACCTGCCCCAGGCTCCTGCCACCCAGTGATACTGGGAAGCTACTGGTGAGCTAAGGAAAATACCCGTCTTGGGACTATCCAAAAGTATCTTGGTTGTCCCTCTGAGTTCCAAGATGTGCAAGGGAGACAAGGGAGGCCACCAGCTCACCCCTTTCCAAAGCAAATTGGGACCTCCTTCCATGGGCTCATCACTAGTGGCAACCCAGACTGCTCTCACTGTCCAAGGCAGTGGCCATCATGGTTCAAACCACACTGCCATGAAAAGTCCCTGCTTTCTAACTGTTGCCTTAAAACACAATATTTAGAAAGCAATGACTTTTCAAGGCAGTGTTTCCAGTTACCAGTTTGCATTTGCAGAAACAGAACCTAATTTCCTCCCCCCCTCCTTTTCCTTTTCTACTGGGAGATGAAGAAAGGGGAATTCTTGTCAATAGAAATTAAAACGCAGTAAATGAACAAGTGCACCTAGTGAACCAGGACTGTATTTTCCTTGCTGTGGTCTTTTGTTCACGTTGCAAATTGATTTTAAGATGACACTAACACTGGGTAATCAAACCCAGGCAGTTACGTGGGGCCCGATCCTTACAAAGCACAAGTGCAGGCACAGTCAGTGGGAACTGAGGGCAATCAATACCTTTGGAGGGTTAATCCTATGGAGCGTACCATAAGCAGTTCCCACTTGCCCTGATAGATTCAGAAGCTTCAAAACCAGCAGAATAAATCCTCAGTGAGGAGAAAAAAAAAAAAGAAAAGAAAAAAGCAAGTTCCTGCTTTCACCTACATTCAGTGCAACCTCTCTGAAGTCAAGGGATGTACCAGAAGGAGAATCCTGCCAGGGCCATTCCTCTGTACACAGATTTTAGATCAGAGCCAGCTGAACTGTCACTGCTTTTGACTTGAGATAATTCTTCACGCTTTACTAATTGGGTACTAACAATTCTTTCAGCTGAGCTATGAAACCCAGGGAAGAATACCAGCAGTATGTTTTAAATCAAAGTGTTTACATCAGGAATGATTCATTTTTTCCATGAGGAATGACTTGCAAGACAGGCAGTCTTAGCACTGCCATAAATCTGCGTGGGAATTAAAATTGGGGAAGAGAATAACAAAGGGAAGTTGCTATCTCCACCTCCCCTGCCTCAGCCCCACCTCTGGAGACAGAATTTACATTAACAAGGGGCTCCAACTACCACTGCAATCAGTGTTTGAGAAACACAGGGTTTAAAATCCATTTAAGAAAAACCTGATTAAGCCCAGTAACCCTGCTCTCCTCAATAGAGTGCAACACATGAAAGGAAACTCCAGCATTTTTGTCATCTGCCCTAAAGCTTTTACAAAGAAAAAACTTTTTTGAACAGTTGAAAAAAAAAAAAAACAACAAACACACAACCAAAACCAAACCCCCCCCACTTTTGAGCAGTGTTTAAACAGAGCTTAAGAAATCCATAACAATAAAAGATAGAAAACAAAGTTCTCTGGTTTAGGCCTGTTTGTTTTCCCTTTTATCTCTTGTAAGATAGAGAGCTGCGGGCTGAGCATGAGGCTGGTTGCTTATTCTTCGTTGCTAAATGGTTGAGGGGCTCTCTGGCAGTGCAGAAGGGCCGCCAGCTCCATAGCATGTTTCATCCCAGCTGTTTGAAAAGCTGGTCCACTTGAAACACAACCATTATTCCCCACCCACACTCTGCAGGAGAGCAAACTCCCCCTCAATGAGGTATTTATTCCACTTATATGGTAACCATTATTTCCAACATTTACAACATCATTCATTTTAATTAGGGAAAAAAAAAAATTATAAGAACAAAAAAATTCTGCAACGCACATACACAGAGACACGCATATTTACATGTAGAAATGCAGAGCATTCAAGTTGTTTCTAATAACTGCAGCTCCTGGAGGGGACATGCGTTCCACACACAATTGACTCACATGCTCTTTTTCTTTTCTTGCCATAAAAATATACAGATGTCCCTCTTCAAAAAAAATTATTTTCACTTTTCCTGTGTTACAGGAAGCCTGCCCACACTTTTAAATACAAAGTTGGTATAAATAGAAGCACAAATTAGGCACCTTGAAAAGTCTGTATTTTCCAGCCACAGGGAAACTAAGGAATTACTGTGAATGTTTACATACCCAACTCTGTTGAATTAAAACAGTATTTTCTATCCATATGCCCAGCAAGATGGGCAAGAAACTAAGGGAGGGAACAACAGCCTCGCCGGTTCTTCACCTGTTGCTACAGTGGGACTGGGGTATGTTTCCTTTATTCAGTCTTCCTCATATGGACCACTGTAAGTGTCAGCCTGAATGCAGTCCCCAGTTTGATGAAAGCAAGTCTTACATACATAAATGATACAACTACCATGAAAATTTCAGTAAGCCTGTCCACTTCCCTATAAATCTACCTAGACATTTGTTTTTTCAGTTGTCCTTCTGTATCACATTTATTAAAGGTAAATAAAAGCATGATGGCTCTTTATATGACATTAATAGCTTGAGGGATTTTATAAATCAGTACAAACGTAGAGCTCACTACAGCAGTGGTGAAGCAGGTCTTGCCCATCTCCTGCTTTCCAACTTATTCTGCTTTAAGAACATGTTGCTCATTTAAAACTAACTCTTCTCCTGTTTCTCTGCCCTTATATGCTGGGTAACTTCTGCTGCTCTCTCAACTTCTGACATCAATGTTTTTCTAGTAGCCCACACATCCCAACTAGCTCGCATTTTTGGTCACAATACAGATATAGTAGCATCATTAAATCTTGAGACTTCTCAAAAGGAAAATTCATTAAAATAAAACAAAATAAATGCAAAGCACTCAGACGCGTTCTGACCATCCTGCCCTTTTTCTTCAGTAGTACCAGTAACACTTCGAACTAGATTTAAGGGGTGCGCTGGCAACTGGTCAGCTGGTGAAAATGGCAATCACCACCACTAGATTCAGCGTAAGGGTTCTTGTTTCTTTGGGGGGTTGTTTTTGCCACACATTTCACCACTGTACTGCCTACAAACAGAGAAGCTATTTTGCATCCCCGGTAGGATTTTATTCAGTGAGATTTGGAGGTTGTATGAACAAACGGTAAGCCACGAATGGTGTCTCCAACCCGCAAGCTAACGTTTCTACGTGCTGCTGCTCGTGAGCGGTCGTTTGCTCGCACATGCACACCTCTCTGGCAGAGGAGTCTGCCGCTGGTGTGCTGCAGCACACCCTCCTCAGCAGAAAGATGAGGAACTCCCCCAGAGGGTTTGAGCAGGGCTGTACCAGAGAGGAGGAGGAGGAGGAGGAGGGTGTAAAGAAACCGACTCAATATGCTGGAAGAGAGCTCAGAAGCTTAACTGCAAACTTTTCCCCTAAACATGGATCTAAATTATTAAGACAACAACTGTTCGTTTTCTCATAATACCTCCATCCTTATTAACAATCAGGTTCCTTTTTTTTTTCTTTTTAAAAGGAGGTTGGTGAGACTTAAGGTTGTGCAAGACATACTTTGATCTGCACCCTGATGAGTGAACATTCCCCTTTGCTGCTAGCCCAACTAATGAAGGGATAAAATTAGCTTTTATCCCTGGCACTTTCTTTAGCAAAAAAACATGCACTAATCAGCTGTCCTCACTAATCAGTCGTCTGGCTAATGACCTTTTGCCTTAAAACACTAAAATTTCTGAATGATGTGGAAAAAAAAACCCACCACCACAGACTGGCCCCTCTTTGTGGGTCTTAAGCTTATCATCTGGAACTGGAGACTGGAAGGTTAAATGGCAAATCTGTATCCTGACTGGGTGATAAATCTATAATCAAAAGGCACAAGCCTTGACACCTCAAGATGTACTTCATTACTACACAACTAAATGATTTCTTTATCCCCCTCTTTTTTTGTAAACTAGAAGCAGATGAAAAAAAATTGTTAAACTTCCTCATATTTTGCCTGTGGAGAAATCCATTCCACATCTGTGTTCAAGTGTCAGTTAATTTCTTACTTTTTTATTAATGCCTGAGCAGGAATTCAGAAGTTGAAACCATTTGCCTTTTTTCCCTCCCCTACAACTTCAGGGAACTGTAGCTGAGGAAGAAAATTGCAAAACCACTCCATCAGCCTGCATATTCAAACACACAC
The DNA here is from genome assembly GCA_013400335.1 of Eurystomus gularis. Lineage (NCBI taxonomy): Eukaryota > Metazoa > Chordata > Aves > Coraciiformes > Coraciidae > Eurystomus > Eurystomus gularis. Next base: position 271,961 of record VZZY01006165.1, on the reverse strand, counting down.
GTGAATCCCTAGGAAAAAACCTCCAAAACAAATTCAAAACTCCCAAACCACAGCAGTAAACCTTTCAATCCCCCCCTCTAAATTCTTGTTATACAAGGCATGGTCCTTCCTCCTCTTAATGCCATACTTTAACATTGTTTTAAAAGAGGTATTTTAAGGCCTGCTTCGTTTTCCTTCTATGTTTTCTTTAATGAGGCTTTTTTTCTTCATGTATTAAGGAGGTGGAGCAAATGCAACTCTGGATGGCTGAGGAGGATTAGCAACAGATGAGATGTCCTGTGGAAGTTGCTTTGCAGAGGCCTGTGATAATTTTGAGCTGCAATGCAACTGCACCGTGATTTTTAACTTCAGAAAAAAGACTGTATTTACTTCAACCCCCCCCCCCCCCGCCAGATAAAGCAGTTCTCCCTGGGGACAATGCAAGGCGACAAATAAAATTACATTGAAATTTGACAGCCTTCCAACTTTGCATCCCCAAACGAACCAGTAATCAATACTCACGGTAATGAGGGTCCATGTAACCGTTTCGGGGGTCCATGGTAAAAAGCGTCCCGCGGTACGGTACAGAAGGTTCGGGAAGGTGTGATATAGATCCATGGATCTCCTTCTTGATTAATGAGGCCCTTTCCTCGCTCGACGTGGAAGGCTCTTCACTGATCTTGCCGAGGCCTTGCCCACCCTGCGGCTGCATTGTGATCGCGTTCCTTCTCTCTCTGTGATAGGTCTGCCCAGGACTTTCATCCTCTGCAAAAAAAAGAGGGAGAAGAAAGAGATAGGGGAAGGAGAAAGAGAGACACACACTTTTAGCTCATTTATAGCAAACACAATAAAGAGAAGTTCTCCCCCTCGCCCTCCTCCTCACTACCCGCTCCTCGCGGTGTAAGTTGGTGACAGTAGGTGCATGTGTGGCTATGAGGGATGGTCTGGGGAAGCCCGCCCGTTCCGAGCGGGCAGCTGCTGAGCAGTAGATCATCGTCACCCAAGCGCCGATGCTCCTACCAGCGGGGCTATCAATCCTGCGAGAACAGACACAGGCTTGCTGTTTTCTAGCCTCTGGGACAAGGACGCTGGGAGTTCGGGCTGCGCGATGGGGAGGCAAAAAATGATTTGTCACAAAGAGAAGATGAACCCCACCAGCTGGGCCTAAATCAAACCCAGCCACCCACTGCTCCTCTGTAGCCCAGCCCCAGTCCCTGGAGGTTTGCTGGAGCCTCGCAGAACAGTCTTTAGCCATTAGAAGTAAGGTGGGCAACAATAAAGTGGCTAAAATTGCTCAAGACATTGCACCAGTAGCATCAGGCAGGCACAAGTGAGGCCACTTGCTCTAACAGTGTCACCACACAGACACATGAGCTGGGTGGTTGATGCTTGCTCCCCTCCCTCTTTTTCCCATATCCACATAGACAAACTCACAAATTCTTCATGAACAAGAGGAAAAGAAAAAGAGGAGGAAAAAACATAATTATTAGGTGGGTCAGACCAAAGCCCTAGCCTGGAGCAAGCCTCTAGGCCTGTGGTACCACTTGAGAGGGGAAAAGGACTCCAGTGACAATGGCTCTACTAGCCTCCCTTGCAGGCAGCCCCAGGACCAGGTGCTGAACACTCTGCTCCAACATGAATTTCAACCCCTGGGGACCACATGCACCCTTTGAAAACCAGACCAAATGGTTCTGTTCCTCAAAAGCCAGATGCAAGTTCCTGGGTACACTTCACACATGCCACACGGTGGAGGAGTTTTGTTAGCTACACAAGTTTCTACTGTAAATGCCCTCCTTACGTTACATTATCGCTTCAAAATAGAGATGCTTCTCTAAACAAGCTCGATGCTGGCTGCAATCCTTGGCCAATACTCATGCTCTAGGTACAGCTTTGTTCAATCAGCCACACTGCACATGTGGGTGTACACTGATAAATCTTGAAGAAGTACTGATAAATACACTTCCAAAGTTGCTTACTAGTTCTAGAAGTACATGAGAAACCTACAATTATTAAACATAGGGCACAAAAAAGGTAATTAGAAAGGAAACGAAAACAATCCTAGGAAATAGAACTCAGGTACGCTTACTCTACAATCCACATGCAAGGAAGGATCATTGACAACAGTGCCAAGATTGAACTTCAGTTGTCAGAGATTTGAGGTCAGGGGTAAATTCGGACCTGTACCTTGCCGTGATGTACTTGTTCACGCAGCGGAAGCACCAGCCACCAATTCACCAGGAGCCTACTTTCACCAAGCCTCACACCGGCATAACTCAACCTATTTGCCTTCATATTAATTAAATTAGGAGGCGGCTCCATACATATAGATACCTGGAGCTGGATTTTGGCCATTATATCCATAAATCAACCACACCACGGCTTTGAACGTAGGGTTCAGAAGGCTTCTCCCTGTCCCCTCTCCTCCCAAGTAGCAACAAGAAAACCCAGCAGCGTAGCCTATTGAGTGCTTAATTATTTTTTTATCTCCAAGTATTACAGCAACTGGGGTCTGCTGACTTATCAGCATCTTCCAGGGATGGAATTCTTTTTGCAGCCAGCAGTAATTCTCCATCCAGGGCATTTCCATGCTTGGGTCTGAGGAGAAAGAGTTAATGGAAATGGACAAAAACACTGCAGAGTTTAAACCCTTTGCCCTTTTCTACTTTTTATTAATATGCACAGGCACCAGTCCCTGCTCTGGATTAGCAGGGTTTAAGGTTTCAACTTTTTACACCAAAGCTGGTTTTAGTTAGAGAACTGCAAAGGGGAGTCTAAAACTTTAAAACCTATATGAGGTTTTTAGAAAGCTGCTTGAGTAACTAAAAAAAATTAATCATGCCAAAGTAATATTTTCCATCACATTTCTCTCTAGATGGAGTCTTTTATGTTAAATTTCAACCTAAAGTGAACTTTCACTGATGAGATGTAAACTCTTGTAAAAATAGGAGATTACACTCCATTTGAAATCTGACAGACCCTTAAGCAGAGCAAGCTAACCTGTGCTACCACAATATGGTAAAAAGCAAGCTGGAGTGATTTGTGGGGCTGTATAATCAATCCGAGGACCAGATAGGATTTCAGTTCTTTTACTCTTCCATATAAAGATAATATTTGTTAAAACTGCCATCCTGGGATACAACAAGAAGCTGACGTCTGTCTGCAGGCTCCACTTTTATTCTTTCCTTCTCAAAACATGCATGTGTCATGAATCAAGGTACTAGTGACTGCTATGGAACAAGCTGATTTTCCAAATTGCTGAATGAAATTCAAAACCTACTTTCAGTAACTTTGAAACTAAAGGAAAAATGTGTTTTGTTTTAATGAGCTTTCCTTCTCTTTTGGTTCTTCAAGGAAAAAAAACAACATAAAAGTAGTATTTTTACTTCTGCATCAACCATCTCTCTCCGCATTAAGAAATTACTGCTGTGTGCCGTTAGAAGTCAAACATTTCTGTACATTGTCTGCCATGCACAAATTCCCACAGAAGTGGTTTGGCTTTTTTTTAAATAAACATAATGACATTTTTGCAGTAAGTCATATTCAACAGCCAGACATCTCACTAAGCGTTTACTTCATGCTCCGCACCACTGAGCGGCTTTTGATGGGATGGATGAGGAACTTGACAGCGCCCGCGCTCCAGGACACTCCAGGCAAGGGGTTTGCAGGAGCTCCCCGGGCACCGAGCAGGAATCTCCTCTTGCAGCCATACCACCAGCTCTCACCACGGCAGGCGAGCCACTCCAGCGTGCCAAAAAGCAAAAGCTGTCTCATCTTGTGCTGTTTCAGCTAAATCGGTCAATAAAGTTTTAAGAGTAAGTGCGGGCAAGGCGCGCCAGGCCAAATTATTGACAGAAACATACTGTCCACCATGGCAACAAGTGGGACTCTACAGCAAAAATGTGAGCAGACAGCCCACTTCTCTGGCAGCATCTGCCAAAGGCGTTTACAGCCAAATGCATGACAACTGTTACTGCTCTGCTCACGTTTTAGAAGTGGCCAGCTTTAGGGTCAAAAGAAACATCCGATTTACTGAAATCTTGCAGAGAGATGAAAGTCAAAGTTAAAGGGACTGATTCCCCCTTATCTCCGCCTGCTTCCCGCTGGTGGGACCCCACTGACTCCGGCACAGTTCATCCCAGCTTTTGCGGGTGTAAGAGAACAGGGTTAAATAAGAAAAGAAAAAAGTAATCAGGCCCCAAGAGCAATCTGCATTAAGCTTCTCTTTCTTCACATATACCCTACTCTGCCTTAACAAGCCACTGGCCAGAAACACGTGTTACAAGTGCCCAGCCTGGAACGACCACATTAATCCAAGATTCTCCCATCTACTGAGAAACACCGATTTAGTCCTGCTATTCCCATCCGAAGCAGTTTTTACTAGCAGTGCTGAGTACCAAGGAGCACCTCATTTAACCAACAAGCTTTTTCACACAACTCACAACGGACAGCATGCCTGAATAAAGGCACTTTTAATTGCTCTGCTAATTTACCCAGAAAATTAAAAATCAGGACAAACCAAAACCTAATGCAAAAATCTATTAAACTTTCTTCTCCTACTGAATTTTTTTTTTTTGCTTTTTTCAAACTGTAGACCAAAGTAGAAGATTCTTACTTTAAACCTCTTGAAGTCCGCAACTGAAAAAAAAAGTTGAAATCCATCGATACGCCACGCTAAAAATCAGTCCAAAAACCCTTCCAAGAGATCCCTGCTTAAACGAGACAACACCAGCCCAGTCAAATCTGTTTATGTATTAAGTTTCATCGCCGCATTTCTGCATGCGACTTGTGGAGAGCATTACTGTCTCTTGAGCGATCTGCCGACACACTTCGGCTGGGTAAGAGAAAAGACAAGGTACTTACAACTCAGTCCGAGAGACCCTGGCTGACGCTTCCTCCAAGATCTTCTCTTGACCAAAATTCTCTGGCTATCGGGACATGGGCATTCCTCCCTCTCTTTTCCTCTCGCTCCCTTCTCCCCCCCTCTCCCCGTCTCCCTCCCTCTCTCTCAGAGGCAGTGCTTCTCCCATTAGAGGAATTAAAAGTGGTTGGTGCCATGCTAAATTTAACAAGCTCATTAGTATTCTTCCTGTGTGCTTCCTAGTGAACTCTCCCTATTCAAGCAGCTCTCTCTAGCTAAGGGGTCAGGCGGCTAATCATTAAATCAAACTAATGTCACCCTATCACAATCGGCCTGAGAGAAGGAGGGTTTATTATTTCAGTTTATGCTAAATAAACGGTTTTACAAATGGTCTCCAAGCAAGGTCAACAGCAGCTTCAATTACAAGACAAACTTAACAAGAGTTGCTATAAACCAAGTGCTCCATATTGACCTAAGCACAAGCTCGGCTCCGCATATTGCCACTAGCAGGATTGTACAGGAATGCATATTGTAAAATAAAGGAAAGGGTAATCTTTTCTTTGCCAGAATTTGTGACTGCACAGAGACTGCTCATTCACCTCTCCCCAACCAGCTTGCTGCTCAGCTCAATTCACCCCACACAAAGGCTGAAGACCAGACCTCAATGGACCGAGTGAAACATGTTCAAAACTAGGCTCTCTATTGTGACTGAATTTCTTAACATCTTTTCAAAAAGCGGAGAATGCCTTGAGGCTAAAGGAAGAAACAGGCTAATGGTGAATTGGGAATACTGAGCAAATTTCAGAGCCCTTTCCTCCTAGCTTTTGAGGTTGAAAGCAAGCTCTTTCCTTTCAAGTTTCAAAGTCCTTTTTCCTCCCGCAGTGTCACAGAAGGATTTGAAAAGAAGGTAATTGTGCTCACAGTCCCCCTGATCAGAGCTTACGTCCTATTTCTGGTATTTCAGAATACTTCTTGCAATAATGGTGCATATAGCTCAATCCCTTAACCGTCCTGCACTCTGCAATTGCTCATTAAATGAACAATTGCTGGTATAAAATGCCTTTTATGTTCAAGGTCTGGATATAAGATAAGCATTCTAGTACTCTAAATTCGGTTTACTAAGGAAACTCTCCATCATTAAATTACAAAACTGAAGTCAGAATATCAGTCTTTCCCAGAAAAGTAGCATTTTAGGTTGTTGTGAGCCAGAAGGAAGCGGGGGGGGGGGGGGGGGNGGGGGGGGGGGGGGGGAATGTAAAAGAGATTGACTACTTAGATTCTTAATTGGATAGATACCCTAGTAAGAAAGCAATTCCCCTCATTTTTAAGAAGGTCTGAGTTTTTGGGACTTGGTACTTTCTTCCTCGAAAGGATGCAGCAGAGCACTCGCCAGGCTCACTGGGACACGTGTATCTGCACTTTCTTTCATAGACACACCGATCACTAATCTCTGGCCACCTTAAGAGCAAAGTAGGAGGAAATACATCTGTAGGACTACGCCTGCCTTTACAAACAGTGTGTGTTGTAACCAAAGTTTTGCTTTGGGTGGATACAGTAGTTTAAATTAGGCACTCTTGGTACCACGTTTGTTATTCTCCTGCATTTGGAGCAACCGCACATGAAGTACGCGCTCTGGGAACGCTAACACCGACACGAAGCACAATGCTCCTAATTGCTTTTAAAAATAGACTCCAACCGTACAAGAGGCTAGAAAATCTGTTAGATAACAAGTATGGTACTCACTTTATTTGCAATGCTTAAGCATACCTTATACAAGACTGGTGTGCTTATAAATAGCATACGTTATCTGAGCTCACCACTGAAAATGTAAAGATTTATATTCCCATTTGTAATAGATTTTCAGCTTAGTTATTTTTGCATTACCATATGTATAGTATTTTCCAGGAACTGATTGGTGACCTTTGGAATACGAATACACAGCAATTTTCTCTGTTGTTTTGTTTGTTTTGAGAAACCTGTTATTCTTTTGTTTGTCATCTTTAAACTTTCACTAGAAAAAGGATTTATCAACGAGGCAGAAAGCAGACCAAATCCCAACAACGCCTACATAATACTCCACACCCCCCCTTATTTTCCACAAATGAGACATACATTCATTTTTGCTGCACCTACAGCACAATTCAATCCAATCCTTTTTTGGAAAGTACAGAGGAAGCCAGCGAGTGCATCAGAGTTTCTGTGACTTCTGAAACGGAGCCTGAGCCTGTGCTCCTGTGGGTCAACGGCAAAGCTCCCACCAACCTGGAGGAGACACGACTGGGTCCATACAGAGCTCATGCTGCTCCAACACCAAGTCAGCGATGCGTTGCTATCAGCAGAACATGGCTCACAGCCTTTTCCAGCTGTGCACCTAACTCTTCCCTGAGACTGCTGGGGAACCTGCTAATGGTACAAAGCTGCTTAAAATTCAGGTAAACTTTTTCAGACGCTTAAATCAGTGAAAGCACTGTTAGTAGTGATATCTTTACCTCAATTTCTTGATTATCCAGATGAACTTACACTGCTTGGTGCCTCCTTAACCCTTCCCAGCTAAAACCAAGTTGCTGTACTGAAACAGATGTATCTGAAATTATGTAAAATAAAACCACCTTTCAAGTTTCATGCAAGCAAAAACCTACTGGATTTAACTGGGAGTCTGCACCTACAAACCTCATCAACAGAATGATAAGGAGATGCTAAAAATCTCATGTAAACTGAAAAAAAAAAGTCCTACTTAGGGAACACAAGAGGTAGCTGTGTCTGCAGTTACCTATACAGAAAGGTACTGTGGAAACCTCCTTGTCTCACCCTCAGAAGGTAGACAAGAGCAGGAGGCAGTGCTGGGCTGCCTTGCATCTTATCCTACATCTCATTGATCATGCAGAATACAAGGGGGAGAGAAAAAAAAAAAAAAAAAAGGAGTAACATTTGGGTATATGCCTGAAGTTACTGACCTGACACCTGAGCCATCCCACTGACTTCAATGACTTTGGATCAAGCTGCGGAAGCTGCTTGCTGCAAACGAGATTCCAGCAGTATCCTGTTGGCCAAGCTTGCCTAGAGCTGCCCAGCTGAGCGGCCAACTTGCCGATACGCAGACCTGAGCCCCTGCACCACCCAGCCCAGGGCTGCGAGTCTCAGAGAGGCTAATGGAAGCTCTAATTCTCAGCAACTCACAAGGTCAGGCTCCAAAGAAATGGGAGCCTCACTTCTGAACAAGCCCTCTCCCAGCGCGTTTCCACCCAGGCTTTAAAATAACAAAAACAAACAATTTAAATCAAACCAGCTGAAAGCCATTTTCTCCGAGTCCAAGTTCAGGACTACGTGTTTCTCCCGTGGCAGACAGTGGGTTATTGCAGCGACACTTAACACCGCTGGCGAGCACAGCCCCCGGCACTCTGGTTTAGGTGTTAGTGACGACATTGGCTGCTGCAGGAGAAACACTAAACCCAAACCCAGGTACCGAGCAGGTGGTGAGCTTTTCAGTTTACCTCCACGGGGTCTACAAGGCCCAAATCCTGCTTGCTGTACTTGCACCGTAATCCTGGAGTGGTTTCAGTGAATCCCAAGTAGCGCAAGTAGTACTGACTACTCAAGTAGTGTAAGTAGAGCAAGAGGGATTCACGTCCAGCATCAGAAATGCTCCAACCATTGGGTGCGAATGGTCTGTGCCTTGAAAATGTATTGGAGAGGTCTGTCAGCATGTGGAAATGCTGTATCATTAGCTTGATGAAAAAGGGAATCTTCATAGTAAAAGTGCTTTGTAGTTCCAGTGGACAAGAAAAAAAAGGAAAGCCTTTATGCAGAAGTAGAAGACATTTGAAGGTAGAATTAATTGGCAAAATTAACATGTAATGCCTGATTTCTCCTTTTAAATTTGCAGAACTAGAAGGCGAGTAGAAAACAATCTCCCTTTCCTGACAGGGTAAATTTTATGTTGTGATGATGTTGTGTTGTGATTTTGCTACTTGAGGACTGGGAAATCTGCATGAGGAAAAAATGAAAAAAAAACCCAAGCAACTTTCTTACAAAAGCAATTTTACTTTTTCATTTCCCCTTTTAAAAGGTGCTCCACCTTACAAAATTCAGCAAAGACTGCAAGTTACTGCATGACAGCCCCAGCAAACCAGAACATTTGCTCCAAGTCTGCTGATCAGGGCTAAAACTCCAGCTTTGCACTTTCAGAACACTTCCAGGATTATTGCTCTCCCCCAATATCTAGCCTCTTCAAAGAGCCAGGAGACTCAAATATAACTTAGAGAAAGACCACGGACATCAGGATCTGACTACTGGCAACCATTTCTCGGACGGGAAAAGCTCCTCAGCCTCTTGCAAAACACTCCAAAAGGATCCTGATTTGAAAACATTATGAAGTTCCTTCCATTAGCCAGTTATTAGACTGTTAGTCACTGCTTACTTTGAGTGGGCTAATTAGTTACATCAAAGGCACTACAATAAATTCCCAGGAGGGTTTCAGGAGGGAAAATGTATTTCTCAACCATCTAATAGCGCATTTATGCCTATCTGAGGGTAACCGTCTCATTTCACTCAGACACTGGGGGACGTGTTCTGTGGTGCTGTCACTTTCTACCAAGCCAGCAGCAACACCAGGCCTTAAAGCTGTTTTAGAAAGCTGTTTGTAGCCTGATATAAATTTGATTAGCCATGCTTAGAAGCCACAAGAGTCAAAGAGGAGTTAAAAACCCTACGGTGCACCATCTCTTTGTAACATCTACAGCCCAGACACCTTGGCCTTGACAGAGTGGAAAAAAAAAGTTACTTTAATTAGTGTTGCATGCAAACAGAGTTCGCATTTCTTTCCTTTTTCCTTTGGTAGGTTCAAACTGCTCAATGCAATCATTAGCCAACCGCTAAGTGGTTTGCAACAACCCAGAGCCATGGCAACCCTTCAGTTTAGATGGCAGATAGCACCTATTTCATTGCCAAATTTGTTTATTGCTGCATCCTTTTGCACAGTTGCAGTAAAGAGTCAGTGTTTCCCTGTACTTCTGGCCTCCGAAGCATACCAGTTGTTTAAAAATATGTTATGGGTTACTCTGTCCTCATTTACAGTGCCTGCAATCTCAGTTGCAAACGCTGATTTCATCAAGGTCTCAGGGCAAAATTTGAATACCATACAAAATTTTGCGTGCAAATGTGTATGCATATGTACATGTGGTCTCATGCAATCACATTCAGCTCCATCTTACACTCCAGAAAATCCAGCCCGTTACAGATGAGGCTCTGTGTGATACACAGATGTCTGTGCATAGGTGTCCACACAGGCATGCTGGGTACCTGAACTCAGAAATGAGAATTTTCGCATTCCTCATCAATAGTCTAAATGACTCAGGAGAAGAATGCCACAAAACAAATGTAAGACTTATAGCAAAGGATGTTTTTTTCAAGCAAAGAAAAAAACCTCCCTAGAAAATGCGAGTCCTGAACACCAAACCATTAGATGCTTTGAATGATCTTCTGGTTATTAGTGCATTAGTTAAAAACTGCAGAGCTACTAATCCACAGATATCATCAAACATTCCTTGCATCAACACTTCTCTCCCCAGAGCTTGGTATCCTGAGAACCCCAAACCTGACACCATCCGTTTACCTATCAAGCTGTGAGGTTAAAAGTTCTCTGCCTGGAGACACCTCCTTACAAAAGAAAAAAAAAAACAAACAAACAAACCAAACTCTCTCCCCTTAGGCCTTAAGAAGTGCTTGACTTTCCCAAAGACCTGCTTACTTTCTTCTCAGTTTTCCCCATTAAGGAGAATGCACGAGCTCTGGAAGAGATGTGCACTGCCACACAACCTCACATAGCTACTGTTTTCATATTCCACCCATCAAAAAGCCAAAGGAAGCATCCCCAGGTCTAAGGATGGGTGCGTATGAGTGGGCAAAGAAGGATGGAGAGTGTAGAGCCTAGAAGAAAAAGAAGAAGAAAATTCTCCATTTCACGATGCCCACATCTGTCACCTAGGAAAAGGAATACTCTTAAAAGCTTTGGAGACAAGGTTTGTGACACATGGAGCTGGAGAATTAAGATAATTGACTACAGCTCACTAGCCTCTGGGGTCTTCTTCCCAGGATGGTGGGTTTCTCCTTGCCAGAGCCTCTCTCCTCCCTTCTTCACTTCCACTGCACACTTCTGGTCATGCTTTCCAGCCTCTGGCTGGGTCCACCAGCCTTACCTGCTACATTTGAGAAGAGGCAAGAAAGTCTGAGACACACCAATGTTTTCCATCTCCTCAACACAACTCCACAGCAGGAGGAACTGCATGCCAGCCAGATCATTTCATGGATTAATTAATTTGCTAATGGTTAATGTTTTCCTCTAGAGCTCTATAGATGAGCCAAACTGGTTTCAAGACTTCACTTTTTTGACCACTTCTGCATTTGTCTTTCTAGTCTTAATGCTGTATAACAGATTTTAAAAGACACTGGAAGATTGCTGCAAGCTATTTAACAATCCAGCCACATGCAGATACTTAAGTGCTTATAACTGTCTTAAGCAATATTATGTGTTTTCATTTATCATTACGCAATGGACACCTGAGATCAGAAAGATAGTCAAGTTAGAGAACACTCATGTTCAGAAAGAAAGTGTCAGAACAACTTTATTTAAAAAGAGCAGCCTCTCTTCCTACTACACTAGCCATGGCAGCTCAAATAGAGCATTCTTAACCTGTTAATCATGTTTTGGTGGCTTCATCCATGCACAATCTGACAAAAGGAGATTTCAATGTTTCCTTCCTATTTTTCCTTACTGTTTTTGGCTACTTGGATTTTCAGGCATCATTCATTTCACAGAAAAATAAATCCAGTTTCATCCCCAAAAGAAGTTAAATAAGTACAGTTTGTATCGGAAGGGCGTTGGCAAAGGAAAGGGGAATCACCTGAAAACTTCACTTGGCTATATACAAACAAAGCAAAAAAACAAATCACGGCACACTACCCAGGAATATAATCCCTTCTGTGCACTGAGAAAGAATGCAAAACTGGAGTCAGTAAAGAAGGATTCATTCCAATCCAGAAAGTGTTCCAACAACAAAACAGAATTACCAAATTTGACTGAAAGACTATTTTTAAAAAACAGTCGGATTGCCTCGTAAATGCACCAGTAAGATCTCTTAACTATTTCTAAGTGGGCCACAGACTTTCTCCCATCACAGCAGAATCAAAACTAAAAACTGTTTTCCTTCAATTCTGTTACTAAGTTTTGCGTGACGAAAACATGCAGCGCTGTTACACTGAACAGAAGTCAGGCAAAAAGAAAAAATTTGTGTCAGAAACAGTGGTTCCTCTTGAAAAAGAAATTTAAAAAATCAAAAGATTTTTTAAAAGGAAAAACGCAACCTCCAGAAGTATTTCACATGCAACTGTCATAAGGGACTGAACCTCCAAGTTCTTGCACAAGTAAAATTGTTATGGGAGGATTCATAGAGGACTCTGGAATTGAAGATCTTTTGCTCCTCAAATCTCAACTTGGTTTTCCATAAGCCACTTCTCACAACTTTGTCTTCTTCACTCACTAAAAGAGTAAAACATTGATAAATGATTTCATAAAAGTATTTTTATATAGCAAATAAGCACAGTGATGATGGAAGGATTCAAGGTCCATTTGATTTATACACAGAAATATCCAGTGAGATCTGAAGGCAGAACATGTTAAACAGTCAGCCCAAATCTGCCCTACAAATCACCCTGTATATTAAATGTTCCAGTTCTGCAAAATACAGCGTGCCTCCCATTTCTATTACATAAATTAGTTACCCACAACTTGTTCACAAATACGTCACTATTGACTAATAACAATTTACCACGTCCCTCCACAGGGAAGGAAAAAAAAAGCAAACCTGTAAAATCAGAAGAAAACAAACAAATCAACCTTTAAAGTGTTATTGCCCTGAATTCATGATGCCTATCCCATCCAACTCTCCTGTCCTGAGAGAAACCTCACCCAAAACACCTGGCTTCTCCTTTCATATCTAAACTACCTTGAGTTCTGAATGATGGCTTCTAATAAGCTTCCTGAAAAAAAGATTCCTGAATTGTATCAGTGGACTAGATTTACCAGTGATTTACCAGTGTCCTCTACAGACTGCAAAGTATTTTATGAAGTTTTTTTCCAAATGGTGGCCATGATCTTTATTCCCCAGCGCAGGACAGAAGGTCCAACTTGTCAGCACCAACAAGAATTCATTTTTTTCGTTTATAGAGAAACCATAGACTTTTGGAACTATAATACAGATATCTCTCACATCACACTGCCAAATCTTTCAGATTAAGGATAATACTTTTATGCTTATCTCATTGCTTGGATCAGTTTTACCACAAGTCTTGTAAACGCAAATAATAGCAGGCTACCTATAGCCTAAACACCTTGAGGTACTTTCTGCAGTTATTCATGACCATGTTGTCAGCTGTGCCACAGCCGTTTGTTGTATTAACACACCCTCCTTGCAGAGGATATAAGATTTAACACATTTGTCCTATAAAATTCAATTAGCCTTTTTAGATGCACCAGAATTGTAACATCAAAACCGGCTAGCTGAAAAGAAGAAATTCCCATTAGAAAATGCTGTTTTTTCACAGCAAAGACTGACAGCTCACAGCCTTCTCGCAGCAGAATACATATTGGGCTTGCTTGTTGCAACTCCTTTCCAAAGACTAGGAAAAAAAATATTAAAAAAAAAAAAAACTTTCCCCGAGCAGTAAGGTTACCACTGTCAGCTGCACTGAACTACATACTTCCCTCTCTTTCGGGTCTTATCTTCAAAAATCACGGAAACAAAGATGTAAACTTGGACATTAAAGAGTGTTAACATCAAAGTACATGCACTACTTTTGATATTAACCAAAGCCTTGAACCAGCAATCTAACTGGCACAAATCAGGGGTGTCTATGTAATTTCAGAAACAGCTGAACTGAGCTCTCTGCTGTGGCCTGCATTTGCTCACAGACTTTTCAAAGCACACTATCCCTCTATGTTTTTACAACTAGCTGCCAATCAAGCAAGCAACAAAAATCCAAATTCCCTTTCTGGCATCTTCACAATTTATCCATCCACATTTCTGAACACATGAAGTCTTCTTTTGTTTCTTTTGCTTTAATACGTTTTTAAAATTTTAACATCTCATCCAGAACAATTGCTTTGTGTGGGGGCAAACCAAGGCCTGTATCACATCATTACCCTTTAGTTTACATAACTTGAGGTCTACAGTGACTTTTAAGTGCAAAGAACAATATACCAGTGCAGAAATAAATTATGTAAACAGATGCCAATAAATGTATGACACCACTCAGTCTTGTGTGGGTCTGCATATCCCAACAGAGCTTCAAATTCTCTCACTGAAAAAGTTAGAATCACAGAATTATAGAATGTGTTGGGTTGGAAGGGACCTCTAAAGACCATCTAGTCCAACCCCCCTACAATAAGCAGGGACATCTCTAACTAGGTCAGGTTGCTCAGAACCCCATCAAGCCTGACCTTGAATGTCTCCAGGGATGGGGCCTCCACCGCCTCTGGACAACCTGTTCCAATGACCCACCACCCTCATATTAAAGAGCTTTTTCTTAATGTCTAACCTAAATCTACCCTTTTCTAGCTTAAAACCATGACTCCTCCTTCTGTTGCTACAAACCCTTGTGAACAGATCCTCCCCCGCCTTCTAGAGGCCCCTTTCAGATATTGAAGGGTCACTATAAGGTCCACCCAGAGCCTTCTCTTCTCCAGACTGAACCACCCCAACTCTCTCAGCCTGTCAAGTTAAGTAAGTAAGAAAGAATATTTATTCTCTCCTAACCTTTGCCATTTTCCATGAAAATCTGTGTTTTCATCAGCAGTCACACAGAATCCCGCTTGCTGTTCAAGGCAGTTCCAATGCCATCTTCATAACTTGGATTCTGATTTGACTGGGCCAGAACTTAAAGGCATGACCTTACCAAAGTCTAGCTAACATACCCAAGCTAACCTGACTCCTGCAGAAAAGGTAAAACATGCAGGTAGATGGCTGGACAACACTTTAAGTTCCCCTTATGCTTCAACTCACCAGCTTGGGTTTATACTAAAAGTCTACGCAAGACTCTCACATGTTACCTCATACAGCGTCATACAACTTTGGGTAGGACAACCCATTGGGGCTTCAACTACTATAGCTTATACAAGTATAAACCTCAGGGTAAATGGGAAGAAGGGGGGAAGTCTGGATTCCTAGCATTTCTGGAACCCTATTAGTGTTGTATATTAATAGGACAAAACCCAGGATGCATGCTGTGATGCAGCAGTAAAACACTGAGTGAACACTGTAGTACATAGCTGTACTCAGAGGGACTGCTCTCCTCCCATGCCACATCCTTCTTTTGCCTCCTTTCTGAAGGAAACAAGGCTAAGTAGCGACTATCAAGGGAAGGCAGAAAGGAGTTTGGTATCTACTTGCCATAGCTTTCAAACCCACTGAGCAGATTAAGCCATTTGCGTTTGAGGCAGAAGTTTCTATGCTAGATCTCAACCAAAACCGAAAAAGCAGCCAGGTGGAGGAGAAGCTCTATTACCATCCCCACCAACACCAAGGTTGCAGAGTGATTTCTTTTTACCATACAAGAAAGTATTTAAAGAACAAGGTGCAATAAGCATCCCACGGGAAGCAAAAATCTTTGATCACAGGCAGCATCTTATTAGACACTAGAGAATCAAGACAGAAAGCCATGTTCTGGACAAAGTTCCCAGTAAGGTCCATTTCCAGTCCAAGCAGCTTTGTGTTTCCAACAGAGCTGCTGACTGGGGATGTGACTCAGCAAGTTTCCAGGATAAATCTTACCATTTACAGCACCAAAATGCAGTAGATTCACAGATGGTTCTGTGTGCTACAGCCGTATCTGCACAATTAAGAGTCCACAGTGTCTGCAAGTTGTTGAATGTTCTTCTGAGAACCAAGCAGTTGTCTTCCACAGTCCCTCCCAACCACTGAGTTAGAGAATGCAGAGGAATGCTTTCATATACCCCACAGGCTTGTCAACCACTCACAGAACTGTATGTAGATACAAAGATGGAGACCGACTATAGTGCCTGTGCTGCCAGGCTGACCACAAAATCCATCGAACTGGAAATTAGGAAAACCATACATGCATGGTCTTAATGAAGGCTAGCAGTTAAGAGTGTAGCCCAGGAGCGATCATAGTCACCTTCATGGAACAGCAGCATGGTGCTAGAAGTGTCAAACTTGTACATCAGGATCTGTGTTTACTGGCAAAAGGGCTTTCTGCTCAACTCCTCACAAGACAAGACGCTATTCACTTCGGTGGAAGTTACAAGCAGGAAACAATGGCAGGAGCAAGGCCAAAGAAAGCTGGGAACAAACTGCACCTTAAACCAACAAAATACGTATGGCGCAGCAAGTTGTCTCATTAATGAAAAAGAGTCAGTAATTACAATTTTAATGGAATGTGAGCAGGTTTCTAATTCATTAGGCAACAGAACACAGCATGTCAACAGTATGGCTGAACGGAGGGACAGAGAAAAATCAAGCAGCACTGCTTCATCACCTAGGACTCCATCCTGAAGCTACTCATCTGAGGAGCACCAGTCAGGAAAGTCCCTTGCACGACTGCAACTACCTACTCTGCAGCAGGAGGTCGTTTATTTTTCCTCCCTCTTCCCAAATTGTGGCATTTTGCTGCTAAGGATCTGAGGGTAGGTTTTTGCTGCAAGTGTAAAGCAAACTATCATATACCGTTTATGAAGCGTTACACATTTACACACGCACAGAGCTATTAGAACCTAAATAATACAACAAGAAAGAGGATTATTTGAATGTAACATCAAGGCTGCAAAAGAAAGACCTGGCACAATGAAGGTTGCTGGTGCACCATCAGTTATGACTTCATGTGTAACTACCATTTGGCTCAAGATACATAGGAGTAACACACCATTTTTCTTCCGTAGGACCTCAGCTTCATCCAGTGCATGGAGTGGACAGCGGGTGCTTAATAAGCAGCTTGTCACTACCTGGTTCTCCTCTTGGAGTCCAACGTGTGGCTCCTCTGCTCCATGTGCATTGAAGCCCAGCTCTCCACATAGAATTATTAATTTCCTCCTGGGCTTTCTCTGGTGCTCATCACAATAATATCCGGGCACTTCATGAATATTAACAAAACATGATTTACAACAGTTCTGCAAGGTGAAGAGATAGTAGACTGTAGGTAGTGGATAATACCCATTTAGTGTCCCTACTTGTAGGTGCATAGTCTAAAGAGTCTGAGAACACAAGTTTTCAAAGCATTTAGCATGAGATCTACTTCATACAGTTTCTGTTTCCAAAATTTACATATGACTGCATCTGTTAGCACGCACAAGTGCTTACCATTTTGAAAACAGCTGCATGTCACACACCAAGAAAACCACCATATATTGTTGTGCTGACTTGCCCCAAGAAATCAGAGTTCTAGAGGTGCTGTAATTAATGACACCACAAAAGTTCCTACATATATGCGCTTTTGCAGTTGATGTGTTTAAAGAGGCAGGAGTTGACTGAAGATTTCCTTGCCTCTGGGGCATTTATAAAAAGTCTCTCTCCTGAGCAGATTTTATTATCTATAAGGTGATTTCACTCCATAACATCTCCTTCTATGGTAGCAGAGAGATACTCTGTCTTCTACTTGGTTAGGTATTTTAATGAAAATACAGGATTGTATATCACTGAGACCTCCACCCCACTCGCAATGCAGAACCTGGCCAAGGGGGTGACAGGCTGTTATAAGAGGAGAAAGATGGGGAGAGAGAGAGAAATATTACAGTTACATGTCCTGCTTCTTCAGGCCACCACACTAGGAAGAGACAAATGCATGTGATCATATAATTAAAGACTGTATTATAACGCACAGGCACAGAGAATTCCATGTTGGCATTCCTGATTGTGATGTAAATATTCCTCAAAGTTAATGACTTGCATGTAGCTTCATACACTATAAAAAGTGCAACAAAGAAAAAAAGCAGAATGGAAAGATGAATAGGGCAGCCGTAAGAAATAGGTGCTTTTGATTCAACTCACTGATCCTTTTGAACCTCAAGCAAACAAAACACTGTAACCTCAGTAAGTTGTCATCCCCCAACACATCCAGGGCAGAAGACGATGGACAGCTTGTCAAGGGTTCACAGACAGTTGCTGACAACAGCAAATTTTTCATGTGGAATCCCACCTCAAGCTTTGAAGAGGAAGGTTACTCTACTGAGAGCAAACTTGCTGTTTCTTCCACTAAACGGACTTCTGCTGGTCCATCTTTTATCCTGTTATTTTTAAAATGCAGCATCTTTCCCACTACTACCTCTTCCTCCCAGTCCTATTTGCTGTACCAGCCCTGCTCTCTGCAAACCTCTTATCTCAGACCCACTCTCTTCAGCCAATATATGTTAGCCAGGAAATCTAATGTCTTCATCCTGCTCCTTGTGGGAAGAATCTCCTTGCTCAGCTGTTCCCATCTTCTGTCTCAATCTGTCTTGCTCTTAACCTTCAGCCATGCACACCAGTCAGTGTGCCCTATTTCTGATGATTCCTCATCTCTCCCCCCAGGTGCCCTGCTCAATCTCAGCACAATGAACTTGGGCTCCTTTCTTCAGCTTCTTTTTATGGGATTTTTTTTTTCTCTCTCTCATGCTTTTCTCCTTTCTGACAGGACTCCCACTCTCCAACCCATGTTCAATTAAACAGAAACTTTCCCCTCATCAATCTCAGCATCAAACCTTGAGCTACCACAGGAAAGAAGTGGGCTTGTCTTTCACATGAACAGTGGAGATCTTGTAGGTTCTTCTTCAGTTTCCTCTCACTATGTTATCAGCATTGCCCTCTCTTTGATGCAGCTAGCTCATAGTAGTGACAGATAAGAAAAACACACCTAAGGTCCACTTGCATGCTTTGCAAGAGGAAGGAAGATAACACCTGAGGAGTAATTATCCCTGCAACTTTCACAGTTGCAGTTAAGTCTGTGGAAGCTGAGAAATGCCAGTTCAAGTAGGATCCATCTCACCTAATTCTGACATAATCTAGCTGTCCAGGCTCCTTCTATCATTAGCTGAGAAAAGACATCTCCAGATGGTGATTCAGCCTCTCTCAGCATGGAAGGACTCATCCTCAGATGTACATCACTGACCACGGATCACCTGGGTGATTCACGGAGTTAGGCATCTACCTTCCAGAAAGATAAAGGTAAGTAAGATGAATCCACTTCCCAACTTCCAGACATATGGAGAATGCAAAGTGTTTTTCCATAGTTTTCTGTAGAAAGTACTGGTTTGCTCTCCAGCAATAATAATAAGTATATTCAGTCTTCAATTTAGTTCTGCAAGTGTTCAGTCTGATTTAATCTCTCAGCAACAAAAGCAGCCAAACTCAAGCTAACAAATTTCATTCTCCATTTTTGTCATAGCAATCAGATATTGCAGGGGAATTTGAAGAGCAGTGATTAATTATCACTTTCAAACATATCATCTTATCTTTACTGGGAAATCTTAAGTCCCAGCAACACATGCAGTTGCATGGGATAGACCAGATCACCTTCTCACTGGAGAGTAAAGAAGCCAGGCCAAACAGTATCGTAACTGGAACAGCAACACTGAAACAGCAACCAAACAATATCACTCCTACAAGTGATTAATACGTCTTCTCACCTTGACTGCTTATTTTAATCAAATGTATAGTCTCCCATTCTGTAATAAGGGGCTGTTGGCTACAATCACAAAGGTAAGATAACACAGACAATCAAAACTGCCAAATTTTTCTAAAGTCTAAGGAGAACACCAAACACTCTCAGCTTTATAGGCGTTTTCTAAGATTGGCAGATGGCCCCATTCTCGAAAACGTTCTCTGCGTCAGAAGTCTCACTTCAGAGACACCTCACCATAGACATCTGGGTGCCTGAGACACAAAGGTACTGAATGCCAACATTTACACCAGTGAATCATTCAGAGACTTTCAGTCTCCTTGAATTGGGCAACTGAAAATCAAGGTCTAAAACAATAGGGACTGTAGCATCACTAAGTAACCACAGTAATGATTTACTGATCTACGCTGTCTTTAGCAACTGAACTTCAAAGCCGGTGTGTCCTAGTGAACAACTGGTATTAGTCTGCGCCAGCACAGAAGACTGGAGATACAACAGACCAAGATCTTCATGAGTGTTGTGCAGCCAGTTACTTCTCCCACTCTTTCTCCATCTGTCTGCCTGTGTCTGTTCTGACTGTTCAGACTAGAAACTCTCCACAGCAGGAACCGTCTGTTATAAGATAGAGCTACACAACTGAGCGAAGCGGTGCCTCTCAGAACAGGTCCTTCAAGGGCACCACAAAAGTGTTTTTCAGGACGTGCCATTTGAGTCTCTCAGGGATCTATGGGAGAGCCTCTATTTAAGCATTAGTTGCCCAATGCAAAAGTACAAAAATGCAGTTACCTCTGCGAAAAATGGTGTGCTGCTCATTAAATGTAAATATGGTGAGGTCTCAGTCATGACTGAGTCTCACAAAACGAAGGGCAAGAAATTTTCCTTTCACTGTCACGTTTAACTGGCATCACTGATGTTTTAACAAAGTAGTCTCCTGACTGCAATACTCAGGATATTCACCTTTCCCTGTTGATTTTCATTTGAATGTGCCTTCCCTCACAGCTGCAGAGGTAGTGTACCTGGGCAACAAAAGGTTGTAAACTTTTAAGTATTTTATTTTACCTCCATCACCACTACCTCCAATAATGACTGGGGAACATCACTTGAGCTGGGGGCTCTCCAATCTACTGATGACGCAAAGGAGCAAAAGCACATGTACCCGACCTGGCTGAGAACGTATTTTTACTTTTTTAAAATCCAGGATCCAGTGAAGATTGATGAACTGTGCAGCACAACTGTCACTGTTCCCAGATGAGTTATTAAAGTTGTGGAGTAATTAAATCACATCTCGTCTTTCTTCTTACACAGTCAGGACAATCACCATGCTAGAGAAACATGGGTAGAAATAAGAAGCAGGAAAAATACTCTAGATTTCTTGCAGAGCTTGACTTAAGGCAGCTTTGAAACAGTGCACTGCTAAGAGACAAAATCATGGAAAAACTGTTGTGAGCGAGGGAGTGTGGGTGTTTGTAAATAAGGCAAAGGGTAACCTTAGTACCTCATGAAAAATTCTCAAGCGTTTGTGCATAGCTGGTACACATTTAGATTTCATCTTTTGAATTTTAACTTGCAGTGCCAAAATGTTTCATTTCAAACTTGGGGGAGGCTGTAGTTACCATTGAGGGATAATAAGTTTTAAAACACTGTTGCCATCTCTTAACAGCTAACAAATCTGGAGAGAAAATCAACCACAGAACAAAATTGGGACAAGGGAATTGTTAACAAAAAAAATACTTCCCCCTTCAGCTCTACAAAGAGATCATAGAACAGT
Organism: Eurystomus gularis; assembly: GCA_013400335.1. Taxonomy (NCBI): domain Eukaryota; kingdom Metazoa; phylum Chordata; class Aves; order Coraciiformes; family Coraciidae; genus Eurystomus; species Eurystomus gularis. The sequence goes on along the minus strand of VZZY01006165.1, from coordinate 250,698 downwards.
TCTTTACTCAAACCAGATTTTAGATGCTTCCTTCCGTGCACAGTACATATGGCTTGCATCTATTTTTTCTTTAAAACAGAGTTACATTTCTTCCTGTTAGTAAACATATCAAGGCTTCTATAAGAACTAACAACAACAAAACTTTTCCTGCTTTTCATGTAAACTGAACATGGGCACTTTAAATAGGAAATATTTTCTCTGACCATACACATAAATAGGATGGTTCTGTAAGAGCCAACAGCCTTACAAAAACCTGTGAGAATCTGTTCATTTTTACACAACCAGCATTTGAGGAACTCTTGTCTAGCACAAAAGTACTTTGACAAAGACTGAATTTAACTTGACAAGAATGCCCACGTTACCTTTTCCCCTCCAAGCCTACTTTCCCACCTTTCTCCTTATTCCACTTTTTTCTTTTATTCACCACCCCTTTCTTACTTGCCTTTTTTTCCTTATCAAAAAGTCACTGCTGAGTAAAATAGAAAGCGTTAGCATCTGAGCAAATAATTCCTCCCCGCTGCCCTATCACCCCTTCCTCTGCCATCCTGAAGGCAATACAGTTTCTCAGAAAGTTGGGAGCGATTTTAAAGTAAAGCTAACAAATGAAGTATCTCAGGTTTTCATGCTTTGCGCTTCCAAAACAATGCAACACTGTCTAACCTGCTTTGACAACTGAAGGATCTCACTTCCTTCCCAACCTCTTCAGCTTGATTTCAAATACCAGTGAACGTGACAGCACATCTAAGTGGCTATGTAAAAGTCCGTATTATTAGGAATGCTACTCATCCATTCTGCACAGAGGATGGAACAAAAAAAAGCAAGAAATCTGCATAGAAAAATGTGTAAACACTGATTCAGCATTTAATCTTGCTAATACTAAGGATAAACTCTCCTGGCAGAAACCCAATAGTGAATGAGAATGTAACAGAGATGTTGAGCAATCACAGGATCTGGGGGCAGCTTATGCAGATCTAGGGAAAATAATGCTCTCCACTGTATGGAAACAGGGCACTGGGGACGGGTGACAGAGCAAAGAGGCAATCCTAGTAGCCACGTGGGCTACCCAGCTCTGTACGCACCACTGGCCTTCCCCAGCAGCATGAGCCTGTGGAGGAAGACAAGAAGGGTGCTGAAGAAGACAAGTCCATAAAGCAGCTGATGTTGAAATGCTCTACCAAGAAACTCCAAAAAACTATACACGTAAGAGAAAAAAATATGCCACAGTGATGGCATCCAGCATTATCTTAGTAACAACTGCATACAGTCCAATGAGCTTGGAAACAGCCAAAACAACTACAAGCCAGTAATTTTGAACAAAAAGGTCTGATGTATCCACCCAACTCTGACAGACTAGTTATTTGATACTAATTGGGCTCTGCTAACAGCACGGCTAAAAGAGGCTGTGCTGTGGGGCTACGGACAGCAGCCATTTATCTAATCTTAACGCAGACCTTCGTTATCGCAGCTTGGCATCAATATTGCCCTGTCCTCTGAAAGCCTCCCACTCTGGTATTTTCACAGTTGCTTCTACACCAGCCACAATTACTTTCTCTGAAGCATCCAATTTTCCCAGCAAAAAGCACGTACTAAATGACAAGCCTGAAGCTCTCTCATTAATAACCTTCTTCATCTGTCCATCCATCCATCCAAAACAAGAGCGTGCAGCGCATTGTCCCAACCTTTGCCCATACCTCCTCTTCCCATGGCCAAGCTGCCCAGACATCACTGCACACAAAAGCATCACAACAACATCCTTGTTTTCATGGGTACCATACGTCTCCTGGCAGAACTGCAAATCTTCTTCCCTCTTAGAACAGAGAGAAATAAACACGGTCACAGTCTTATCAGGCCTGCACACAACAGTATACCACAGACATTATTATCATTGATATTTTACTTCTAGTCTTTAAGTGAGAGGTCTTGTCCATGACCAGCAGCATATCTGAAGGTGACAAGGGCAACTGAGCTGTATCCACACACCACCTGGAAGTGCTCTGGCTAAACTGCTTGTGCTTTTCTTGAAGCCATTTCTGGAAATACATCGCCAGCTACCCTTCAGGTCTTTAGTAGAAGGCAGAGCACAAGCAGACCAGTAACAACATGCACTGGAACATCTCACTGCAAGAAACTGGGTGAAAGAACAACTGTCCAAACTCAACGTAGGAGGATGGTTACAGCAGCCCATCAAAATAAAGGTACAACCATCCAGTAACACAAAACAGATCTGTGCAGTTCCTAGGCTGCTGGCCTTCATTAGCTCTCAGGATCCAAATCACATCATCATTGCTTATAAAACCCTCTTAGAAGTTGTAACTTAGATGGCAAGAGAGGAGGAAGGCAGGGTTCAACAGAGGACTTCTTTAAAGGCCCTGACAGCTATCCCTCATTAGCAGAGATGAACGTTTCTCAAAATCAAAAAGACCAAATTTGAGGTTAAAGGAACAGCAAGTCTGGTGTCACAGTATCCATAAGGACATAACTTTGAAGTATTGCTTCTTTGAAGTATGAATAGTAACTGCAGAAATTTGAGATCTTGTGAATGAAATTGGGCAAAAAGGAAGAAAGTCAAAATACTCCTTGCATTCCTGAAGCATGCCAATAAGCAAGAAACCATAGCTAAGCTAAAGTGTACTCTCACTCGTGATATTGCAGTACCTGGACCATCACGGGAACAAGACTTAGAGAAGAAGAGTTTTAACTGGTACTACCCCATAACTCCCCCTTCTTTCTCAGATTCACAGAATTGTAGGGGTTGGAAAGGACCTCTGATGATCATCTAGTCCAACCCCCCCCACACCAAAGCAGGGTCACCTAGGGCAGGTTACACAGGAACGTGTCCAGGCAGGTTTTGAAAGCCTCCAGAGGAAGAGACTCCACAACCTCCCTGGGCAGTCTCCTTTATGTCCTTTCACTCCCAGCTTGAAAAGGGAAGTAAAACAGCAAACTAGAGAACATGATTTTAGTCTGTCACATCAGCTGCCAGGACCAGCCTTCCAGGACAACAAATCACTTGGTTATGGATACAGAAAGTTCACATATTATTAAAGCTCACTTTAATGGTGAGGGTTAAAGATCCATTCTCTCTACAGCAAAGTCTCAGCACTGAGGAACACTCAACCAACAGCACTGCACTCTGCAAGACCTGTAGCTTTTCCCAGTAAGACAGTGAGTCAGCTCCAGGGATGCCTTTGAGGGACATGAGCAGGATCAGCCAGTCTCCAGAGCCCAGGGTTTGCACTCCGAGGCAGAGGTTACACTGCCAGTGGCAGAGCTGGGATCACACCCCAGCAGCTGCAGTTTGTCAGAACCCCACTCAAAACACTCAACAGCATCTCAGAACTACTAGAGCCCACACTGTGAAAAAATCTTCCTCTGCTGTGGCAGTAAAAATGATTATCTAAGCAAGTCCCACGCCTTTTGTCAAACTAAAAAGCAAAAGAAACCTCGGTCCGAAGGCAACACATTTAAGATCAGTATTTACTCTGATCCTCGTGTTTACTGTGACCTCGTGTTTCTGACACACACGAGCTTGACACACTGGGTCAGTATTAGTTCAGAACAGCCTACATTGTATGCCAACTGCTCTCACATCAATTTTTACCAAGTCAGATGGAGCTGTTGTATCCAAAATTCAAATGTTTTGTTTTATACCTTTCCTGTACAAATTGTTGAAGGCTTTGCACTGTTAAGCATCTGGCAAAAGTTGATTATGCACCATTAAATCTCATCTTGCACAGGAGCATAAGTGGGTTCAGGGCAGCTATTAGCATATGCCAAGGTAAAACGGCATCATCCAGTGAGATCTCCATTTGAAAGAACATCTTAAACATTGAAAAACAAAACCAAAACAAGTATCTTTATCTGTTCAATATTATACCCCTTCATTTAACATCTGTGCTGTTATTCTTCCGCTTACAAAATTTTCCCACCTTCTTAGGTGAAGACAAGACGTGCAGCCTGATCCTTTAAGACGAAGTGTTCACCAAGTCTTGTGCTTGACACAGTGAGCACCATCTAGGTGTCAGCCAAAGAATGTATATTTGATATATACAGGCCAGAGAATTACCTCAGAGTATTAAACAAACAAAACCCCCCAAAAAACCCACAAATATACTCACATCCCCAGAAATCATTCATGTCAAAGGAAAATACAGCAGCAAGCCTCTCAAACTCCTTATGAGGTTGCTCAGAACTTAGTCATTAGATTGGCTTAGAATCTAACATTCTTCATATTTACAAGTAATATTACGATTACAACTACAAAAATTACTTGTCCATAAATAATAACTACGTGCATCTTTTAGCCGTGCCTATTGCCTTTTAGCAGCTTCAAGTAAGCAAGGAGCTGTACGTGACCAGTCAGCAGAGCAGCAACAAGGACTGGTCAGCAGTGGTGCACCAGTTTTTCCTGAAAATAATCTAGTATGGACTAACAAAATATTTATGGATCTGCCCATTTAAATATAGGTGACTAGTCACACTCAAGTTGCCACATACACACTAGTACCACTTTCTCCACACCATTAGAGGTTCATAAATGACACTGAGTAATCCCACAGCTTTTACTCCATCTTTACTATGAGGGTGGTGGAACACTGGAACAGGTTGCCTAGGGAAGGGGTGGAAGCCCCAGCCCAGGAGACATTCAAGGTCAGGCTTGATGGGGCTCTGAGCAACCTGATCTAGTCAGAGATGTCCCTGCTTATTGTAGGGGGGTTGGACTAGATGGCCTTTAGAGGTCCCTTCCAACCCAAACCATTCTATGATTCTATCATTCAGCATGGAGAAGTCACTACCATCTGTATTACAATGTTGTGAGTAGACAGGCAGTATATGCAATGCAGACTATAAATATGATTCTGTCTACACAAGTTAATGAAATGTTATGAAATATTAAGTTAAAGGATTCAACGGATTCCACAGAAGTCATGTCTTCAGCTTCTTTGCCTCCCAAAGGCATGCTAGCAAGCACAAGTGGCCAAGTATCAAATCCACACCAGTAACTCAGTGTTACACACATGCCATTTCTCCCTTTTTTGCAATGCAAACCAAAGGCTGTTCTTCCCCACGCTCGCCTCATCCAGCCTGCAGAGGGTAGTTGTGGGAAGAGCTTGATATTTAAAAGCAAAGGGAATTGTTTTCTCCACTATTTCTTGAATTTATGATCAGTCTCAGCAAGCTGAACTGCTCTGTCTCTGAAACTACTCCAAACGCTACAACATGACCTCTCCAAAAATACTCCAATTTCAGTTTGGAGAAACTATCTCCATATTTTTTTAGTATGTCAGAGCAGGCGCTGACCTTTTACGGCAGAGCTGTATCATTCCCAGATATGTGAGAACACAGAACTCATGGGGGACTTTCTTGCAGCTTTACCACAATGAAACACATCTAGACTCACGTACGTTTTAGTCAATTATATTGTGTCCATCATCACGCTCAAGGAATCTGGTGGTAGCGGTTTATGAACCATGACACATTTGTTTGATATCATTTCTGTTTATAAACCACACTGTCCCCATCGCTGCTACCAGTCCTACACAGACTGCGCTCAGCACCACCAGCCCTGTTCAAGAGCGTATAGTTTAGTCATTTTGGCTTTCACGGAGCTCTTTGCTGTGCCCCTCACCAGCGCTGTACCGGCAGCCCACGCCTGACACGTCAACAAGTGACCTGTTCAACAGGTCATCTTCCCATCTGAGATGCTCAGAGCTAACAGCTTCCCTGCTGACTTGCCCCAAACCAGCCTCCAGGATGGTGGCAGAATGAGAGAGAAAAGCTGCTCTACACATGGATGTGGTCTTAAAGGAAACACTTATTTTAGTGTAGGAATATTTCTTTTAGTTTTTTCCAGCTCTTACAAGCAGGACACTTTTGGGGAAGGAATCAACAATTCCCCTGTCAGCTTCATCTGGAAGATAGCAACCAATTAGCACATAGAAATAAATGACAACGAGAACAGAGCAGCAGGTAGAGTATAGCTGATGGAAACGACAATTACAAAATAATCTTTCCTTGAGCCTTTAAGCACATTCTGCATGTGCCAAACTTGGTAGAATCTTTATCACACATCAGAGTGCAGCCCCTTCACAGCCAGGAGAGAGACACCTCAGAACTGTGGACCAGTATCTACAGGACTAATCCAAGCCTAACAAGCCTTGGCAGAACTTCATTTAAGAAATACACTCATCTTAATATCAACATTTGGCCTTAAAGTAAACATTTATAAACAGAGAAATGGTTTTATTTGGGCACACACACTATCAATAAATGAACACAAAACCCCAAGAGACACTGTTGGCTTACTGCAAACCTTGCAACAATCAAATCTGTATCACATTCATTCCTAAAGCAAGTTTGAAGTCGCACAATGCCTACAGCTTGTAAACATCACCATCCTGTGTCTGTGAGGAACGCCAGTGCCAATATCTGCAACTATTTATGCAATGTGATTCACAGATTTTTCTGTGTTTTGTGTATGTTGGCATATCTTGAGGGCATGCTCAGTCTAGTGTGGTGCCTGTTCTTCATTAATGGGAAGACTTTTTAAAAAAATAAATACAGCTTTTCATAGAACCCTGAGGCATCCACTCATCACCTTATCTTGTACCAAGCAATTTTTAACAGAGACATATAATAAAGGAGTTCTTATTTTGCCAACTGCATGAAGGACTTAGGGATGGTGAATGAACAGGAAAAAAAATCTGATATACATACTCCCAAGTTTTTTTACTGCACTAGCAATGTCGCCCATTTCATTCTCTCCATCCTGCACACTGGCTGGAGTCACTTCATTAATTCAGTGCCCAAGATTCTCACTGGAAACTAAAATATCATTACATAGGTAGCCGTAAAAAGGGAATCTTTGATAGATCTTTAACCCACCTGAAGAAAACTGGAATTGCAATTCCCTAAATAATATGGAGCTGAAGAACAGCTCTAGAAAGCTCTAAGAATACAGAAGGTAGCAGATCCTGTTCCTATTACATCAAGCAGTGAATAAAGCATCAGACAGGTACTGCTGAAACCAAGTAAGGTTATGCTGCTGAAGCAGCAACCCAAGACAGGCAACCAGGCTGAGAGATGCAAGGAAAATTGTGCAGGATCACTTCATGAGTAAGAGAAGAGTGGAGAGGGCTGTAGTGAAGATGGGGAAGGAGGCAAAGCAGACACTGGCCTCAGAAGTGCATGGCAGTCTTAAATGGGGTGAACTGAAGAAATGTAAAGGAAAATGAGAGGAACTTAAAAAGAAAAAAAGAAAAAAAAAGTCACAGTAAGCATATGAGAACACACGCAAAAAAATTAAGAGAGCAAATAAGAGGTGGAAACAACAAGAACCTAGCAAAGAGAAATAACTAGGAGATCAGAAGGTGACCAAAAGGTAACTTGGGAAAACTGAGCAAGGAAGAGAAAAATCGAAGAGGATCTAAAGGCAGCAGAAGAAATAGAAAAGGCCAGTCTTGGCACAGCGTACACAAACAGGCATGGCCAATGAGAAGAACCAGAAGTACCAGACCTGAAGTGCAACGTAAAAAATAAATCTAAAGAATTACCCTAAAAAAACAATAGTAAGAGTAGCACATCATTTTCACACTAGGTCCACATTAAGCCCCTCAGTAAGTCAGGGTTCCAAATTCTGGCCAATTTAAAAACTTAAAATGCTGTTTTTCCCCCTCTCCCCCGCTCATGCAGCCTTACCTCCCCTCCCTGCAGCAGGGCATTGTCCCGCACCAGTAACAGCTCCTATCATCCTCTGCTGGGCAGCTCCGCTGGGAACTCTGCCACCAAAAAGCCAATGCCACTTGATTTATGCTGTTTTTGTAAATCCTGCTGTACTTCCATGTTTACCACTACACACTACACCACTCATCACTTGCAGACTTAGGATAATGAGAACCCTAGAGTCACTTGCAAACCGAGGTTTCCTGTCATGAGAGTCATCGGTTGGGGCCTGCCTGAAGATTGCCATAAAAAAAAAAAGAATCTGTGGGAGAAGTTATTTTTGTTTCAGGTTTGGCTTCCTTAAGAAAAAAAAAAAGTCTACAGGCCACCTTTTATGCACGAGGTCGCTTCAGCAGAATGTCTGCGTTTCAGCTCAAGCTGTGATCTCACCAGCTCCTCTAGCTTAAAAACACTTATACAGACTATTTTTGTAACTCTCGCTATCCTAACCAAAACATGTGACATCACTCTTTCTATAGGGGTAAAAACCCTGTCTCTCTTCTCCACACACAGTATTGAATTACTTCATTAATCGGAAAGAAAGAAACTCTTGAGTTTGAGAAGCAGGAAGAGTAGGGCTAGAAGCTGGGGCTCGGTACATTAAACCAACACCATGTTCGTTTGTTATTATTAAATTGTCTACTCTTTTCTGCAGACACAGGTCTCCCTCCTGTATGGTTCTACCTACATGAGGATCTTCTGTTACTCTCTAACCTCAGTTCTTTCACTCTTTTCCGTTCTGCTTGTGATTCACCACAGATGCTCTTTCCCCCCAAAATGCTGACGTGCTCATCTTTCTTTCTTTCTTTTCCTTGCAAGCTTATGTCTGCCTTCCTCCACCCATTTGCTCTCTCTCTCCTAGGTATCTATCACTTATTTTTAGCTTTCTTTTGGCTGTTTTACCTTCTACCCGTTACCATAAGAGAGAAAAATTTCTCTCTTTTTTATCCAGATGTCATTTCCCTTACCCTGTAGGGAAGTTTCCTTATTTCTTCACCTGACATCTTCCACCACTCCCCACTTCATTTTCCAGCATCCCGCAGCCCAATCCTCCCAGCCCAGGACTGAGCCATGCCTCCAGCAGGGACTGACAAGTGCAGGCAGGGGAAGGTGAACTGAAATAGGCAGCGAACACAGCCCCAGTCTGAATCCCCTGGGTCAGAACTGGGCTGATGCCACCACCAGCTGGTGGGAGTCCATTAGCTTTTCTGGAACAGAGGAGCAGCTGCCTGGCTGAAAATGTTCCCAAGCTTGGGAGCCCTTGCTACCTTTTCTGTCTTAGGGGAGAACAGGAACTACCTCCTGCACCACACAGTAGGTCCCTCCTCATTTCTCCTCCCTTACTCTAGCAGAAGGAACATCTACAGTGTTACTCCTGCTCTGAGCAAGGCCAGTTTGACCTACACTGCCGCCTCTGCCAACACCTCCAGCTATAATACCTGCTGCCTGTTACCACAGAGATAACACATGGTGGAGGCAAAAGGCCTGGGAGGGGAGAACAGCAGGAGCTCAGCGCAGCCGGCACATCACCCTGTACTTCCCACTCCTCCACCTCCAGGCAGGGAGCCTAAAGAGATCCTCCCTCCGGTAGGCAGCTGGGGGAAACTGCTGCAAATGATTTCATTGTCCCGACTCCTCTCCTCCTCTGTCTGCAAGGGTTAATAAGAAAAGGAAAAAAAAAAAATCTCATTTTTCTGGTGAAGCAAAGCAGTGTGATACCTGGCTTCAGAGTAAAAGCAAAGTTCTCCAGGAAGCCGGACAAGGGGCCACATGCCCATCAAGGTACCACCTTAAACATGTATGTCAAACAACCCTCTGTATGTCAAACTCTTCCTAAACAAAAGAAGATCAAGTGTTAGATGCATAATCATCCCTTTACAGAGGAAAACAACACACTCTGGAAGAATAAAGACCCAAGTCACACAGCAAGTTGATCAGATTCAGATTGCAACTGGTTTGGTCTCCAGCTCTTGCTCCCTACAAAACAAGGCCACCTCATTTAAACCATAAGAGACAGCTTAATATTTAACAGTGATTTTTTAAGAAGATCTGGCTAGTGTAAAAATTCCTTTTATTGCTCAGAAGCAATTAAGGAACAGCATTTACAGGCTCTGTAAAGCTGTGCTCAGTGACTGAAAGGCTATGTGGAGCTGATTACAACCAGAGCAAATCCCAACTGCTTTTAAAAAAAATTTAAGGACCCCACCTTGTGCTCAAGTAGTCCTGGGGAAGGTCTCAGAAAGCACTTCCAAAGGGCACACCATGCATAGTGCTATGAGCTTAATGTTGAAAACTTGCTCCCACTCTCACTCAAAACCAATGTAAACCAGGAGGAGCCATTCACTGAAGCACCATCGAGACAAAACTGATCCAAAGGTCTGCAGGAGCACAGTCCTGGGAGAGGAGTTTCCCCCTCGCCTGCCCTGAGTTACGATCAATGAGTGCCATTGTTCTTGCTGCTGACTTGTGACTCCAGTGACTCTTATCTCATGAAGTTTCATGAGCAAAAACTGCCCTCTGTTTAAACGCCTTCCCAGGGCATGTTATCACTTACTTGGCTGCCAGGCCAATCTTAGGTAGTCTGCTAATGACAGCAGCTCCCTGTTGGCATCCAAGCCGACCTTTCCTGTGCTCCAGCACAACGGCTCGTACCATACCTTGATGTAACAGCACTGCCTGCTTCATCTCGTCTCTCACAGTTTACTGCTCACTGTTTTGTTTTCAGGTCTGGAGACCAAAACTCTTTGTTATAAAACTAAGATAATATCATTAAAAATGCTTTGTCACTGACAAACAGAGCTGTAACTGCACTGAAATAAACCAGATGGAAGAAGTTCAGTCCATGCTTCCCAGTAAAATTCCCAGTGAAAGGGAGCAAGAAACACCCCCTCCTCTTCACAGAGCTGTGGAGCACAGGTTCTTCCAAAATCTCGGGACTCATCAGGACAAAATAAAATCCTGAGCCTATACAGCAAGAGGCTGTTCAGCCCTTTCATTTTGTACAAAAAGCAATTCTTTGAGGGACAAGTAGTCCGCAAACACAACAGCAAGGGTCTTGTTTTTCCTGGTGCTCTGGTGTTTCCTGCAGAACTGGAAGAGACTGGCAAAAAAAAAAAAAAGAGATATTTATACTAGCTTCCTGCTAAATATGAAACTGAAACACCTGCCATTATTTTGGGTTTAACTTGCCAGTATAACAGTGATATCATGAGATCGAGTGAACACGGCTGGCACGGCTTTCCAAAACGGAATACTTTAATACCACCATCCCCACAGGAGGTATCCTTGAGCGTTTTGGGGTGTGTTACACACAAAGCGTAATGATGCAATCTGCCTTTTGATTTCAAACACTCAGCTTGGTTTGCATTTGCACAAAACCATCCGCCCGCAGCAAATTGTTTGGGGCAGTCAGGAAGACAGCCTTGTATTCAGGGTAAAAGCCTAATAGATAAAGTCTGAGAAGGTATCAAAGTGTTCATTATTGAGTCCTCTTGGGTTCTGGTGGGGTTTTTCTCCCTTGTGTTAAAAAGGAGAGAAAAATAAACACACAATGAGTATTTCCAGTGCAGCGGCCATTGCCAAGTTTGAAGAGAAGGCTCATCAGGCTGTGTGCACTGACAGTGTTCCTTCCAAAAATTAAAAGGATACACAAGAGACACAGCTGAAGTCAAGGAAGATCATTCCTGTATTGTGATGTCTAAGGTCTTGTGGAAATCTCAGGTTAACTCAGTCCAATGTTACAACACCCCTATCACTATGGCTTTTACCCAGCCACACAAAACCAAAGTAGTCAAAAAGTAATAACAGAAAGATCAAGAAATAAACAGGAAAAATCTCACAAAAAGTAACAATCCCACTTTAAATGAAATACCACAAGTATTAATCCAAGTATTAATCTTGGACCAAACTCTGACCCATTATACCAGTAGAAATCACCTTAGGCTCTTTACCTTCTACACTGCTTCATTCATAGAATCATAGAATCATTCAGGTTGGAAAAGACCCTTGGGATCATCGAGTTCAACCATCAACCCTACTCTACAAGTTCTCCCCTAAACCATATCCCCCAACACTACATCTAAACGACCCTAAGATACAAAGTTTGAAAAAGAGAGCTTTAGTAACTAAACTGATTATTTAAGGCCTCAACCTTTGAGCAGTCTATGCATACACTTGGATTTACAAACGTAAATAACCCAATTCCTAGTAGCAGGTGTGCGTGTTTCAGGACACACGTTACCTTCAATGTGACAGCATTTTGGTTATTGCATCACAAACAAAAACCCAAGGAATTTAGGTGATTGTACGATGCAGCTCTTCCTACTGGCTGAGGATTACTGTAATCAATGGAAACGGAAGTCCAGATCTCCAGTGGTATCACAAATTTTGTCAGCAAAGAAACTTACCTAGAAATAGCTACAATTGTCGTGTTCTACTCAAGCACAGGACAAATGGGGAAGGGATTGACCCTGGACATTAAGTACATTCAGTCACCTCAGTACTACATTTCTCTACTAGCAGTCTGCTCAAAATGTAACCAAATCAGGTTATCAGTAATGGAAAGCACAGATCAGCTCTTCAAATATTAACTAAATATATTTCCTTACAACTCTGATAAAGAAAAAAAAGAAAGAAAAGAGAAAGAAGAGAGGGAAAGGAGGAGGGGGAGAGAGTCTTCCTGTGTACGTAAGGAATGTGGGCTCAATATACAACAGCACTAAATATTTTATCTTCCAACCAAGTTGATACAAAAGAGTCCTGATTAACATTTCATTGCAAAAGATGCGCCACTGTACTAAAGGCCTTAAAAATCTACATTTAAATGGAATAATAAAAAAAAAAAGTTACACAAAAGCATCCTCTAGGCATTCGCTTTTTAAAGCAGTAGGTTAAAGGTTTGATTTATAGAGACTTTAAAGAGGTTATACATTGCCTTTGTCACATCACAGTTTAACTGTGTGGTTTCACCCCAGCTTCACATTTATGAACTGGATGAAGACAATACCATTTCTGAAGTGCAAATTCAGACTTTTTTATTTTTTTGTCTGTTAAAAATTCTCTTTGGTACATATAAACGCTAACATCTAGCCTTTGAGGTGTTTCTTTTTTTACTCATTTCCCTGAAAAACTAACATATGCTAAAGGTTTTAATTTTATTTTACAGTAAACAGCATATGAAAGTGCTTATTGGAATATTTATTAGATCCATCTGTTATCATTCTGTTACATGATCTGCAAAGAAGAAAAAAATATACTCATGGTTATGCAAAAGAGCATGGTAGGTGCACCACGACTGCAATATGGACTGGTTGATCTTTACTGGACCCTGTGCTATGAATGAAAAATCCTTGGCTTTACTACATTTCAGTGTGAAAAGTGTTTGCACAAGCAACGTGGTTTAACTTATCTAAGCTCTCTGCTGTGCATCACCTATAGAGTAAGAATTCTCACTCCATGCAAAATCCAACTAAGCTAACCACAAGCGCTAAAGATAAAACCCAACACTTTCTAATCAGTTGTTCCATAGTGAACACAGCACAGAAGGGGCTCGCACAGCAGCCAGCCTCCCTGGGACACCAAAGCATTCAAACTGGGGCCCATCTTCCCATCTAACCTCCAGTGTTTACACAAGGAACTGGTGAGAGATAGTCAGCAAGGACACCAAGCCATAGGAGAGCAGCCAACACTTAATAAACGCAAAACACATCACAACCTAAATATCTTAGCCTAAATGTTGAATGACCCCTAATTATTTATAATCAGCAGTCATTAAGAGTCATGCTTTTCCCCACTGATTCCTTCAGTAGAGAGGAGGCAAGCGTGAAAAATGGGTTAGCATCGTTTCTGTGGGCCGACTGCTCCTGTTCTCATAGGGACTCAGCCAAAGCCCATTAGGAAGGTACTGACCTCAATACACTGTGGATGAGGCCCTGAACTCCACAGAAGTCTCCAGCTTCCAAGAAGGCTACACTCCACCTGGCTTTACAGGCAGAGGGAGAAGACACAGGCAGAGGGAGAAGACATGGGCAGCCTCACACTACAGCCTCCCTCCCAGAAGACTTTTAAGCTGCCCATGAAATGCAGTCAGAGGTTAAATACTGCACAACTCCCAGCCTACCTCCCACAGACTTGTGAAGTGCCGGCCACCTTCTGCAGAAAACGAGGGAGGGAGGAGCAACGTGTTTAAGCACAAACTCAAGCGCACGGCAGGTGTGCCCAGCACTGAGGTGCCACTGCAGCACACATTGCACCTGCAGATCACCTGCTCCCACCCTTGACAGAGAACCTGTCTGCATAAATGCTGCCCAGGTGGGTATTCCAGGAAGGTAATGGTGATCGGACACAAGAAAGAGCATTTTTTAAGCAAGCATTCTTCAGCATTCAGACAAGAAACGCATTGCAACCATCTTACACATCCTACCTCGTATCAGATTTCTGTTACATTCAGTGAAGCCCACAGCTTTTCTGCTGGCAGACAGTCCTACCCAGGCCAAACGTAGTATATATGTAAAGGCTACTAATTAAAACAGCTGCAGAAGTCATCAACCAAATTCTCTCCCCGTTATCCTCACCCAACAAAATAAAGTTTCTAACTGAAAGCTCAGTGATCCAACTAACACACGCCTTCCTTGATGGGTGTTGAAGATCCTAAAGGAGAAACATTTGACAAGCTGTGAAACATTAAGAGAGCCACTGTGCCACATTTTCTGAACAGATGATCTCGAAGGTCTTACAAAGTTACCAAAAAAAACCCCTTTTGTGTTTCCAGGTAGTTACCACAAGCTCATAATCATACCACTTCTAAAACTCCAGGAATCTGCACCGTGAGATACTTGATGACATAGCAAGTAACTCTTTCATCAATGCAGCACTAGCAGCTCTCAGACAACTCTGGCATTTACTCCCTGAGAAGTAAATATTGACTTAACAGCAACCCCCAGAGCATATGCAAAAGCCATATGAACGATCACTTGTGCAGACTCACACATTCAGAATGACACCTGCCACTTTATTCTAACTGGTTCAACCATGGAAATCATGAGAGAGAAACCTCCTCTTACATCTGTGATGAAAGGAAGCCAAGAGATTGTCCTCTAACTTCATCAACCTGTAACTCTGCTCTTAAAGAGGTATTTTACACACAACATCCCAGCCCTGCCAGCACACACACATGTAAGGGCCACTTACCGTGTAAGTAACACCCATCAGCATCCAAAGACCATTTTACATTATGTGGATCTGAGATTTTTAGGTCAGGTCCTTATCTTCAAGCAATCACAGTTTCAAGTTAATTTTCCAGTAAAAGGTTGGATCAGTGACAGTTTGGAAAGCGCCACATCATGATATTTCCTCCACCCAGCTTAGTGGGTTTGAGGCAAGGAACAAAAGGGATTTCTCAAGGAAGAGGAACAGACCCCATCAGTTAGCAAGACAGCAAGGAATTAAGACAATGTAAGTGATTGCTACACAACACCATGAGGCGACCTATGTCACCTCAGCTCAGTGACCACTGTCATTAAGCAACCCGCTTCCCAGCCTCCTCTTCACACTGCCCTCGACAGATCTGCTCTGCTGTAGGTCTTGTTTATTCTGTCACGAGAGCATCTCTCTGCTCTGCCTGAGAGGATCTTCATGCTAAATGACTCTATGGATCACAAATACACTAACAACTTCTTTTTTCACTCTGAAATGTACCACAGGAGGTATTGTCCTTGTCACTCCAACCCTCCCAGGCATCCTCAGGACACTCCAACCATGACAAAGACAAGAAGGTCCAGTCTGCAGTACTTACAGATTCACAGCCATCTCATCTGCCCCAACGGTGAATTTACAATAGTGGTCTCAAAAGTGTGAAACTCTCAGGAATTTCCTTTTGACATGAAGAGCTATTTAATGGAGGTAAAGGCAAGACCTCAAATCCCATCTTAACTCTAGTGCAGCCAAGAGCTGAACATAAATCTGCAGAGATAAAATACCAGCAGATAAACAAGCTGTGATGGCTTGTTTCTTGAAACCCAACAAGAAGGCAATCTAATAAGTGAGTCACTTACACATCTTTAATTGTGCTGGCACCACAACAAGTTTAACTATCATTTTGGCAATTCCTAAAACACGGCAACTGAGAAGTAATTTATAACTCAGCCATAACTGCTTATTTTGAGTAGTAAGGTATATTGCATGTTCTTTTCAGAGCAAGACAGAGAGGGGCTGCACCCTGATTTGGCAAAGGTCCCTAAAGACTGTCTTTCATTAACTCCAGAAAGGAGAGAGAGAGACAGCCATCATCAGCACCACCACCACTCTTCTACTTCTGGCATCCCAGATAAAGGGAACACAGGGATACTCATCCTGATTCAACACGTTACAGAACAGTATTCCCCAGAAGATACAGGCAAGCTTACATAAGCAGCAGTGAAACTGGGCAACTTTCCAGTGAATTTATCCAACCGCCTGCAGTCTCCCATTTCAAGGTAGCTGAAATGCTACCTGAATAAATGCACTGAATAAAGTCATTTGATCCCCATCCCATGCATTTTAATAAAGAATGAGAAAGAATAGACGCCTATTAGTGTTTGCTAATTTTTATTTCCTAAAACACTGAAATGTAAAACATCCTCCTCCTTGCCCCTGCCTACGCAGTCCCTTTTAGTTTTGCTGAAGTCACTCGCAGGCATCTCCAGCACTGAAACAAAAAGAAATACGTGTTTATGAATAGAAGCCTTCTG
This sequence comes from Eurystomus gularis, assembly GCA_013400335.1. Classification (NCBI taxonomy): domain Eukaryota; kingdom Metazoa; phylum Chordata; class Aves; order Coraciiformes; family Coraciidae; genus Eurystomus; species Eurystomus gularis. The sequence continues at coordinate 234,250 of VZZY01006165.1, read as the reverse complement.
AGTGGTTTTAAAAAACAAAAAATGCTGTACCAGATAGCAATTAAAAAAAAAAAAAAGTAAAATGAACAAAGTTTAACAAAAGCACTGTAAACTTTAAGTGGAATCTCCTTTTCCCTTTCCAGCTCCTTCCATCTCTCCCTTTCAATACCATTGCTTGAAATAAACTGGGATCACTGGGATCACACAGTAGTAGTGACATGAGCCAGCTTCACACTCTTTGCTGACCTCTTAAGAGAAAGTTTAGACTGGACAGACCTATCCAGGAGAAGGGAACGGATAAAGGAGCTATGTTACCATGTCGTTTGCCACATCCGCGTATTTTTATGTCTTAGTGTTGCAGGTTGGAAACTGAACCTGCCTGACCTCCAGAATGAGGGAAAGAAAAGTCTACCACCTGAAGCCTGGGACAGAAAGCTGGGAAACAGAGTTGTGAACAGTGAGTTCATTTTATACTTCTTCATGGCTTGTGTTTACTTCAGCCAACATCCACCAACCTTCAAGGACTCTATATTTTGAAGAAGAATGAACTGTTGCTAAGTTCTGAACGGTTTCCCTTCCAAATACACCTTGATAGCCTCAGATATACACACTGCTGCCCTCCGCGACTCCTCCAGCAGAAGCACGGAGAAGCAATTTCATTGCTCTCTTTATCACTAAAACAAAATACAAGCCCAACAAAATAAAGGATTTTCCTCAGATTCCTCTAAATTTCTCATTGTTTAGGTATGTTCTATGTTAAAATAAGTTTAATCCTGCAAGACAGGGGGCTCTTACAACCAGACTGCCAAGGACTTGGTTTCCACAGCAGCCAAGATGCATGGAAATCCAGAAGCAACTGTACAAGGCAATACTTCATACAGCCAGACCATGCCAGAGAGCTGCAGATGCAAGGAATGCCCATCATCTCACAGAAACGCAGAAGGGGTTGGAAGGGATCTCTGGAGATTATCTAGTCCAACCCTTCCTGCCAAAGCAGGTTCACCTAGAGCAGGTTACACAGGAATGTGTCCAGGGGGGTTCTGAAAGTCTCCAGAGAAGGAGACTCCACAACCTCTCAGGGCAGCCTGTTCCAGTGCTCTGTCACCCTTATGGTAAAGAAGTTTCTCCTCATGTTGAGGTGGAACTTGCTGTGTTCCAGTTTGTGCCCACTGCCCCCCGTCCTATCACTGGGCACCACTCTAAAGAGACTGGCCCCATCTTCCTGACACCCACCCTTCAGATATTTATATACATTGACCAGATGCCCTCTCAGCTTTCTCTTCTCCAGCCTAAACAGCCCCAGGTCTCTCAGCCTTTCCTTGTAAGGGAGATGTTCCAGTCCCTCAATCATCCTCATAGACCTCCATTGGACTCCCTCCAGTATTTCCCTGTCACTCTTGAACTGAGGAGCCCAGAACTGGACACAATGTGGCCTTACCATTTCTTTCCTTCTCTTCTTCCTTCTATTCCTTCCTTTTCCTTTAGGTCCTGTCTTTTTTTTTTCTTCACTCTTTCTCTCTCTCCTCCTCACTTGTAAATACCTAGTGAAATTTTTGATATCTTTGCTCAAGGTCCTTATTCTTTTACAGATATTATTATTTTTTTAAGGGTAGGCTTATTTTTAGCACCTGTTTTGAGCCTTGAAGATAAACATATCAATAAATGACAGTCTCTTGAAGTATTTTTATTACTTCAGATGTTTTGGTATCCTTCATACTGAGATTATTTGTCAAAGAACAAAATAAATAATTTTGTGATGCCAAAGGAAATGTATGCGAGGCTTTAACTCTGATGTAAGTTAGATGAGTGAAGAAAAACGTCTTTGGGAATTTAAATATAAAAACCAACCTACCTTCCCCTATCCTCTGAACAATCAAAAGAAAGCGTTCAAAGGTGAGAACAGGACTTTTAAATTGTTTCCGCTCTTATACGCGCAACATTAACCTCTATCATGTCAGCAAACAAAAATGTGTCTTGGAACAGATATTTTAAGCTCAGGGAGACTGTCAGAAGAAGATGCTGATGTACATCAAATTGAAAACATTAAATAAAACCTATCATAAATATTTTCCTTTGACTAGTACTTAGAAAACACGGCACTGACTTAGATTGGGATGAGTGCTGGGAATGAAGTTGGGATAAATCCTTTGAAGTATTCCAGATCCATGCTTTTTTGGCAGAGGCATTGTGATCCCGAACCCGTTCTGGTGTTTGAAAGATGCCAATGTCCATTCACTCTAACTCCTCAGTCCAAAATCTCTGAAGGTAAGAAATAATTCATTGTGCACATATTCAGAAAAGGAGGTTTAAAGTATGTTCAGACAACAGCTTAGAAGTCTGGCATTTCTCTACACAAAATTGTGCTGTTTTCAGTGGTGCTTTCCTGTGAGAGGTGTGATCTGTTATGAAGATACTGAAAATATCTGGGAAAAACAGCAGCGTTTTATAGCAATTTGTGACTGAATATCTAAATATCAATTAAAAAAAAAAGATTCCCATGCTGCTCCCACGGAATTCAACAGCAGTTGTGCCACTGGCTTCATGGCAGAAGCAAAATTTGTATTTTACCAAATCCCTGAAACCTGGAGTAGTTCAAACTACAAGGAGTCACTCTAATTACAACTGTGCAGGAACAAAGTCATAATTATTTTTTTCTTTTTCTTCTGATCATACAGAAGAGACTTCAAATAGGACATTTGCAATAGAAAGCGTATTTCCAGGATTAGATCCTGAGATAGCTTCATGAGCTCAAATTTCAGAGATTAAGGTTATAATTCAATGAAGAAGGGTGTCAGGAGTCCAGATGTCTCACTGAAGAGAACCAGCTACAAGACAATGGCTTGAGTAAGGAGACTGGAAAGTAATGTGTAAGACCAAATATTTAAAGCCTAGACTAGTTAAAGTAGCTAAAAATCCTTTCAGTATTTCAGTGAGTTTTGGACTGGGGCCTTAAATGAAATAAAGCTCAGTCTTACCGCTGAAGAACAAGGTGAAATTATGACTGTGTGCACCTTACCGCGCACCTGTTACGGGGTTAATTTTCTCTCATCCCTGTCTCACTGCGTCATGCTCCCTGTTTTGAGCCCTAACACCAGGAAAGGGTGGATGTCCCCTGCCCGGCACGGAGCAGGCAGCTCTGCTCCCCAGGGCAGGTGAGGAAAGCACCCGCTCATTGCGTGGGGACACTGCCCATAACACGCAGAAGCAGAGGCTGGGCTACAGGCAAGCCAGGCAGAACTGCTGAGGTGGGGAAGCCAAGCCTGCCCTCTCCCACTCATCTGGAAGCCACCACCCCTGCGTGAGAAGCTGCAGCTTCCCGAGCACTTCCAATGGGAAAATCCATGGAGTTGCAAGGGAAATATGCCCAGCAGAGCAGCCACTCTGCACAGATACACCCCGCAGTCACCACTGAAATCAGCCCAGGGTTAAGGGCTTGATCATCAGAGGTGCTGAGCAGCCCAGGGAGCCTCCAACAACTCACAGGGTCCAGCCTCCGCCCTCCTCCTCTCCAGCAAAAACACAAAGTTGAAAATAAAAGCAGGAAGGCAGCTTACGACGAGCATTTTATCTGAGGTAAAGTTGGAGTGGGCTGTAAGCTCCCATGGGACATCTAGGTTTACACACTTCGGATGAAACTGTAAATTGAATATTAAACACTCGTTTTTATCAAATCATATTTCTCCCAGAGAAGGCTGAGGACTGCCTGTTTATTTTTTTAATCTGATTCGCTATGTTTACAAGTGGTAGGAAAGCTGGTTATATCAGCCACTCCATCTTTTTAGTTCTATTCGAGTGACTTTGATTTTGTTTTTCTAACATCGCTAAGAAAACTAGAATGCAAAGAAAAAAAAAAAATCCATAATCTGTGGAAAGGCACTTGAAATCCATCAACCAAGTTGTATCCATAATTGCTTCCCTGGCTTATCAAAAAAAGGCTCATTTGCATTATCTGTTATCTTTAGATACCCATCCTGGTCTATAAACAGAGTTATCAATCCCGTTCAGAGGCCAGTCCACAAATTGAAGTTTTCTATAGAGGGAATTAGCTATAAACAAGCCTGAGGCAATTTTCTTTGACAGCCAATGGTAAACCATAGGAAGTAACTTTAATAGTGATTTACAGTTCTTCTCTGGTTTCCATCCAACTTTTCCTTCTTGTGCTTCTGTTCCATCCAAAAAGGAATTTTTCAGATGTTCTAATTTCCCATTCAAGATGCAATCAATCCCAACTCTAGGTGTGTCTAATCCAATTTTTACGGTATGTTCATGGGCCAGCACCAGAGAAAAAGAACTCTCTTTTTATTTTCTTTCAATTGCCTCTGCTGCAATCACAAGACTTGTCATCTCCTGGTGTGAAATGCACAACAGTAGAAGAGAGAGCGAAGGAGATTTGAGCGAGAGGGGGAGAAATGAGCCAAACTACCAAAATGAAAGGGGAAAAGAGACACACAAAAATAACATTAACAGTTTGGAATTATCCTACATCCTGAAAGCTTCCATTTACCAGAAAAATTACTTAACTCAAGATTTTTAAAGCCTGGGCAGAGTTTTTAAGTTCCTCATTTAAATCACAGTATACTAGGAGAAGTGGGACATTTTGGAATGGACTCCAGATTCACACCAATCTTCCCCATCTGTACCAGAGCCAAGTCAGATTCAAGTCCTGCACCTCTTGCTCACACACCAACCTTACGTACACGAGTAAACCCCATTGCCTGACCTCCCACCCCACCAGCAGCCAGAGGACTGCTCCTCATTTAGAAATGAAAGATCTTTTATCTTAACGCCTTAACATACACTCTGGGTAACTCTGAACTTCCAAGAGACATACGTTTAAAATATTTAGTTTTCAATCTCTAATTAAAAAATATCTCTAAGCCACTGGCACTCACAGTGGATCTGAACATGCATCGCAGGCACAGCAAAGAAATAACAAGCAAGGGCACGGTTCCTTTCTAGGCAAACTACAGCAGATGAAGGCAAAGCAGCCAAAACCCACGGACCACAGAGACCTACGTGGATTTGAACCTGTGAAAGCAGCTGCAGGAGAACAGAAGAGAAGGACACCCAAGAGTTTAGCAACTAATGAATAGCCCCTGCATCAACACAGACCAATAAAAATTGTTTCCTTTCACATTAAAGAAAAATACATTTATAACTCAGACCAAGAAGCCTGTACACTCTCCTACTCCTTTTTTCTAGATATGCATATACATGGTGGGGGCATATATGTGTGTATATATATGCGCAAGGCTTATTTTTCCCCTGACTGAAAGCTACCCTAATGGGTAGGCACTAATGGATTTGAACTGATAAGGAAAAGGCGGACATGCAAAATGCTCCAGAACTTCTGTTCCTAATCAATCACCAGAGATCAGTGACATCATTCAAGCCTTTGATCAGAGCTCCCCTTTCAAGCTTAAAAAGGGGGATAGATTGACCCACACCAGCGGAGGAACTGAAGAAACACCTAGGATACAATTCACAGTGAAATATGAGAAGTCACCGGCATCCCTCGTCAGAAAAACCATCCCTTCCCACCTTCCTCAAGGAATACAGCGCGCATTCCAGAGCAACCAAGCACAAACAACAGATTTATATCTTTCTCCAATAATTAGAAAACAGCCAGGGAAACAACACATCACAAAACCCATTCAGGTTTTATTTTTGGAGCCTGAGTACACATTTTATCCCGTCCAGGCGGTTTATTACGTTTGCTTGCATTTAAAAATCTTTCCCAAGTCCATTAGTATGAAAAAAAAAAATAAAATAAAGGAACTTGTTTTTCCAAAATGCCTGAGCAGCTTTAACAACTAAGGGCTAACAGCCGTTTTTTAAAGAAGAAATAATTTTCAGGAGAACCAGCACCACGGCAAGCATTCGCTACTCTTAGCGCCGGCCTTTGTCCACATCAGGGCATTCAGAGTGTTCGGATCACTAATCCCACTTCAGCTAAAATTGAGCTCCATTGTTTCTCAGTTCATCTGAGTTTCCATGGCACTTACTAGGACTTAAGTGTTATTTACTTAGTGCAGTTTGTTAAAAACAAAAAACAGCAAGTCTTAACGTGAGCATCAGGTTTGCTCTTCCTTTTTCGGGTTGTTTTTTTTTTCCTTGCAATAAACTCAAGATGCAGTCAGCATTTTAGCGTCTCAGAGACTTCTTCCATCTAAAAATCTTCAAGAAAAGCAAAGTTGAAAATAGAACTGAAAAGGTTTGCTTCATTGTTTTGGCTTGGTTTTCCCCCATCTGTATTTTTAAAAAATCTAATTGAGCTTCCTGCACAGCAGCAAAAATGTAGTTTATTATTTCCCTCATCAGGTGATCAATGATTTCATTAATAAGACAGATAACAAAACTGTCATATCATCGACACAGTTATGAAAGATGATCCTGGCTTCTTGCTCCATTTTCCAAGGTCTGGGATTCTCTGTGGCAGCTCTGAGTCCATTCAATATTTTCCACAGACAGAGAAAAGTGAAAATCCATTTTGAAACCAATTTCAATTAGGATCCAGAAGCTGTTATCACAGGTGTCGCAGAATGGGCCCGTAAGTGGAAATGTCGCCTATCCATTCTGAAATGAAACCTTATCAGGGGCTACGAAGATGGCTGAGGACAGCCTATCTGTAAATTACTTTTCGTCCTGTGTTAACTCAACCCTAGTTCTGTCATATGGAATTCTTTCCAGCCCCTCGTAATAATCTAATGACTAACTAGGCGCTGCACCAAAACGGCTTTTATGCTGCTCGGGCTTCCCCCGCCGAACGGGGCTGCAAATGCAAATAACCAGAGGCGGCCAGGCGAGCCAGCGTATTTAGCAATATCATTTAAAGCTCTCATAGTTTATTACGGGGAAGTAACGGGCTTGCATTCTGAAGCCTGTCTCCACCCATTGCATTCCTGGTGATTTTTCAATTGCAAACTCCAAGGCCCAGTTATTTCATTAATTCAGCACCCAAGTAGTGAGGCTTTTCTCTCACATCTTTCAGTCTCCTTTTAGCAAATTATCCCATGACGGAGGATTTATTCAGTCAAAGACCTCGGACTTTGAGAGGCAACAAAAGAATCAAGAGACTTTCTGGTCCACCTGCCTGGCGAATGATGAGGCAGGGTAAAGCCTCCCCTAGAGAAACCAATCAAACCATTGTGTGGCACAGTCAGACCTTTTCAACTGTCAAGCCAGGAGAGCAGGAAAAGAGATGAAAGAACTCAGGATGAAGCTACCATTTACAGAACCATGTGGGAATGGTCTCCGAAGATTTAATAATTGGGATGGAACTCAACTTTCTGAAAACTAAAAGAAAGGAGAGGGAAAAAAAAAGAAAGAAAAGAAAAGAGAGAGGAGAAAAAGGAGAGAAAGAAGGAAAGAAAAGAGACCAAGACGAGGGGAAAACGCTAGCGGTCAGGCCCAGAAGGAACTTTTCCACAAAATCCTCTGTTGTTATGTATGAATCCCAACGCTGAAAAAGAACAGAAAAGCAAGCACGCAACAGGGAGAGGGAGAGAGAGGGAGAGAGAGAGCGCTCACAGTTTGTAATACTAACTTAACTTTCAGCAATTTATCATCTCGTCTTAGGAAAAACTCCATCAGTCCAAATCTGTTCCATTAAGCAGAACAAAAAAAATCCAAAAATCCCCTTAGTTTGGGATATCTCCATGCATTTTCAAGCTATTGCACATGTGGGGCTTAATTTTTCGCGTTTCCACTTGGCTGCATGTGGAACATGCATGAAAAGTCGTCCTAAATGAATGGAAACCAGCGTATTTTAAGTGGTTGGCATGTGCAAAGAATGTGCTCGCACAGCTCCTGTGTAGGAAGACTCCAGCTGACTGCAGGCACAAGATGAGGAGCTGCTTTTTGATAAGCTGACCCACAAATCTTTACGAGCCAAATTTTTAAATCATCTGAACAAAACCCCGTATTTCCTGTGTACTTCTCTTTCCCCAAGTGCCTCTGCACATTCGAAATACACATTCATCAGTAGACCCAGATCACATTTACAACTAAATCAACATTTTTCTGAATTGCCAGCCTTACGAACAAAAATAGAATCTGCAAATTAAATTGTGACCACTTGCAGTATACATCAAAGGCAAAGACTTTTAATGGGAAGTAAGATAATAACACAGCAATAAAATCCATCTCATTCCCTCTTAGTTGGGATGGCAAAAAAACGCATCTGCCTCCCCTCCAACCCTCACCCCAAAATAATGAAATATGGCTTGGAAAGAATACAGAGAATGTCGTTTTAACAGAATACCTTCTTCACATAATCACATACCATACCCTAAGCACGCTTCTCCCACTTATTGGCACATGTATTTAGTAACAATTTCTACGTAAGCAGAAGCTGAGGTTTTATATCTTCTGGAAAAGAAAAAGCATAAAAGAAAAAAAAGTGGGGGGGGGTGGTAAATAGAAACATACGGAGCAGGGACATAATCAAATGCAACACTGATGCCTGATTATTTCCTTTTAACTAGAGACAGATATGAAAAAGAAAACATCTAGAAGAGAAAAGACAAATTCCATTTGAAAACCTGTTAAGTAACTGAATTACTTCAACTGCCTTAATTTACACAGCTCAAATCATAAAGCCAAATACTGCGCCTGCCAGAGGGGTTGCCTGGTTTTAAGTCAATTAGAAGGATTTTTTTTTTAATTCTTTTTATTTACTCTAAGAAGAGGATCTACTCCATGTAACTCCTTCACTTGCAGATTCCCAAATCTGGTCTCTTTTCAGGACCCAGGAAAACTCTCGGGATGCAAGAGTTTTCTACCTTTATTTTTTTACCCTTCCAAACCTCCCCAGCCGCCTGGCACCCACGTTTGCTGACAGCCATTTCCAGCGGCTGGGAGGAAGGTGCCATCACTTGGAGCCACGGTGCTGCTGCAGAGCCCTGCCACGCAGCCCCCCGGCTTTGGTGGCACGGGCTGGCACAGCGGTGCGACGTCATTAGGGGCCCTTTCTCTTTTGGGGTATCACCTACCCCAGAGACCAGCACTTAACAGCAGTGAGCGAGCCCTTTTCTGGAAGGCGAATGGTATCACTGAAGCTAGAGTTGCCAGCAGCCTTTTTCCCCACTAAAAAATCAAGCCTCTTGGTTGCTCCCCACCGCCTACCCAGTACGGTGGGCTGTAATGCCTGAATTTTTTGAGGTCTGATTGATACTGGACTCCTGCGAAGCACAAGCTAGAGAGCACTGTACCGCTATCACACTGCAGAGACCCATTTTAAACCTTTTCATTATTATCGCTTCTTTCAAAACCCAAGTACAATTGTAATAGGGTTGCTTGGGCGTTTTGGGGTTTGTTTTTCAGGAAAGAAACCTCCCCAGTGTATAATTCCCTAAATTTAACCTCCACCTTGTCCAGGTGGCGAGGTTCTGCTGCTAAGTAATGTTTTCTCCCAATTCCACCTCGTGTTATCCAGCAGGATGTTAAGTCATTACTTACTGATTACAGTGATTGCAGGGATAAGCCACTCAATCATCTCTTTCTGAAACTTGCAAAGGGATACAGGAGGATTGACATTTAATATCCCTTATGCTATTAACCACTGCAGGGAGGGGAGAGAAGGGGGGAAAGAAGGAGGGAAATCTCGGCAGAATTAATGAAGCAATGCTGTATTGCACTTGCAGATCATTGGCTTTAGAGCAGGGTAAGGGTAGGGCTGGCTCACCGAGGAATGGCACTTGAAAATAGTATCAGGCAGAATGAGTTATTACAGTCTACAATTAACCCTAACTTGATGACTGAAATTTTATTAGTAAGCATAAAGGACCACGGGTGTGTTATTCCGAATGAACATGTATTTAACCAGCTACTCACATCAGATTATAACATATTGAGGCATGCAGTCCTTACTTAATTACAACCTCCAATACTTTTGCTTCCAATACTTCCAAGCATCAGCAGAGACTACCCTCCCCATGGACAGACCGTCTTTTAGCTTCTCCTCTTACGACCTGGCTACAATTACTAGAATAGAAGGATACAAAAAAAAAAAAAATCTTAGCAGTTCAGGTCTTTGCCCTTACTTTTCTGCACTACCACATGTGACCATTCTACCCTCGCTTTTCATGCTGCTATATCCCACCATTACAGATAGGAATTATTTGCAGCATTTGTCTTGCTGAAAAACAAAACCTTCAGAAAAAGCCAATACACTGAAGTCATCACTTCCAATATCTAATGCTGCAGGATGTTGTTTCCTCCGTGACCTGAAAACGAGAAATGACAAGGGCCCCTTCCATGCCCACTGGTTTCAGAAGAGGAGAAGGGTATCTCCTGATCACTTTGTAGAATCAGGTCTCATATAATCAATCTGGGACTCAATTTGCAGGCCACTAAAAGAGTCCAGGCAATGTTTCTTGATACCTAACTACTTCTTTTGAACCCTGACCTCTCAACGGGACCCTGAGCACATCAGTCCAACAAGGGGGCCAAGAATGCGTATTATGATTAACACCTATTTTATGGTGAACTTGAAAGCAAGCAGCAGGACAAGGAACCCACTGGAAGTTTGAACAGGAAATGTGATTCTTACAGGGCTGCAGGCTGCTGAATACTTCCCTCATTGAACCCTGAAAGAACTACTAAGAAGAGAAAAAAAAAAGAGACCTAGATGAAGTTGGCTCTTCTTCTGAAAGAATCAAAGTGGATGCATGAACTTCCTCTCATTTATTCATCTATCAAGCTTGGTTTTAAGTTACATCATCATTAAGATAATAATTTCTGCTTTCTATCACTTTAAGGTATGTTCTCAATAACTATCTGATTCTGATAAAGGTAGTCAAGTCCACAACCTACATACGTTTATAATTAGCTTTTTTTTAAGGCAGAGTAATAGGTTAATAAGAAATATCAGATTACACTGGAACAAGCTCACGGGTCAAAAACTAGACAAAACACATCAAACTGAAAATAAGTGCTTGCCTGTCAGACACTGGAGGAGTCCTATACAATCACTGCATTGTTTTAATGCAACATTAAAAACATCAGTTTAGAGCCAAAATGTGCAAAAGAGGAAAGCCTTTTAGTCACTGACAAAATTCACAAGCCAAACAGTAAATAAATCAGGGTTGAGCACAGTATTACAATCTCCTGATGTTCTCCACGCAATGCTGAGAACTGCAGCTTTGCCTTGTAAAAGCATTAACTCAGCCCTCACAGAAATTCCCTGTACTTTCTAGAAAATAAAACGAAAAATTAATTATATACATGCTACAGATTAAGTGAAAAAAATAAACTGCATATAGCTGAGGGCTGCGCTAGGTTAGCGTCGGGTTTTTTTGGTCAATGCCTCTGAGGAAGTAGTCTAAGAAATAAATCTGGTTCACCTCCAAAGCAGAGCGTAGAGTCGAAGCGGTCAGCCTGCCAAAGCATTAACGCGCTTGCCTAATTTTAAGCATGCAAACACCCACGTCAGGGCCAAAAGAGCTACTCCGGTGCCTAAAGCGAGGCGTTCGCTTGAGTCCTTGCTGGACTGGAGTTCAAGACTTTACTGCAACGCTGGGACCGGGGAGGGCTGGCAATTCCCAGTGCCGGGGTGCAGGAGAGTACTCACCACCACGGGCAGGAGAGCGAGCAGAGTCTTCTGCTCCAGCACCGCATGCTCAGCCCCACGTAACAACTTGGCATGCTGCAGATCTCAGCCAGGCTGCGAGGCATGGCGGCCAAGGAGCAGGCACACTGCTCGCCCTGCCAGCCCTGGCACTGGCCGGCAAAGCAGCATGGAGGAGTAGCCAAGAACAAGCCTCCATGTTGGTGTTCATCACACTTTGGCAAGGTAGGTCACGATGCAGACTCCTGCAACATTTACAGTGTTCACTGCTATGGTTTCTTTTTAATCCTAGGATTACTCGAAATTACAGGAGGTACTGTATTATCCAGTGGAGGTCTAGCAAGGCAGGTTGCATGACCTGCAAAACCAGGCAAAGGCTCTCCAAAGGGAGCACAGAACTAATTTTCATGGGTCTGTCCATGGATACCTCTCTTCAGAAAGCCATTCCTTGCACAACGTCATAGAAACCCGTGTGCGCATACAACAGCCTTCAGGACGATGACCTAAATCTATGTACTGACAAGGCAGGGAATGGGGTGTTACTGCTTTAATCTCCAGAAAAGTGGCACGTAGGAGAGAACAAGATGGGACAACACGACACCGTGGTAGCAAGGTGATCCAGGACACCAGCCTCATTACCCCAGTGTAACACCAGTGACATGGTCGTGGCATAAACTCTGTATTTATTTCTTGTTGTTACTACTTTGGCAAAGCAGATCTGTCTGAGGCTATCAAATGACACAATGAAAAAACTAAGCTTACTTTACAAGCCTAGCATAAACTTTTTATTCATACAGCCTTTTGGGCTGGTACAAGTTTTCTTCAGCAGTTTTCCCTGCCTTGGCTATTAGCCTAGCAGAAAATATAGCAGTCAAACACAGGAGGAGTAAAAGGAACGACTTGCAAAGAAATGTGTCCTAGTAAACTGCATACAGCTTGGTTGAGATACACAAAATTAAACGCAAAGGAGATAAAAATTTAAAGCTTGCAAAAGTGAATTCAAAACAAAGCAAGAGTGGTCCCAAATTACAAAGTCTCACCGGGGATCAAAGTACACCAAAGATTTTTGTTAGTTATTATGAATTATGATTTTTTTTTAAACTTTTTTGATCCCATGTATCTTAAAAGAAGTTTTAATTTGCTCCAGCACTAAGACCTTCCCCACATGTTTCGGCCTGGAGCACATTTTAATGGCTTAGTTATAAATTCCTGAAATTAGGGGCTTATAATAGAAACACTGGCAGGCCCTTATCTAACGCAGTGCAAGCGTCTCAGCAATACAATCAGAGTTTATAGTTAGGTGAGTGCAGCAGGATTCTTTTTTAAGTAATGACAGGAACTTAGCAGAAGTGGCTAACGTGGAAACCACGACCCATGCTTCGTAATTGTTTGAGGCTACAGCGCAGCTGGTACCTTCCAAGAGGCACTTGCGAGTCTGGACCTCGTAACTGGCATTGCATAGTCAGGGTTAACACACGAGCTGCCCCTTCAGGTCCCTTGCACCGGCTTTACACCAGGCTCTTCAATGAACAGCTTGCATATCATATAATTTAAACGTTTTCCACACTCAATATTGATTTTACCATAGATGCTGCTGCTGGGTGTGTTACTCACTTTTGGGAGCTGTTGAAATCATGGCATTTTCTTTGTTTCTTCATGACTGTAAGCTGTGCATAAAACCCGTAACTAACAGCTTCCAACAATCCAAGTTCTGACTCCTTCACAAGACAAGCAGAGCTACTGAGAAAACGCGAGTTTCTACATCACACCTCAGACAGATGTCACTCGAGTACACGTTAGCCGACAAACTTTGCTAATTAATGTGTAGTCCAGGAGAGAAGCACTGATATTAGACATGCTTACAAGCTGACGTTGGTGTGACAGGCAGATGTTGCTCTGCAATGACGGCAGAGTCTTCTGACAAAACCAGCAAGGATTTTTCTGTCTTTTTGTTATCTTTAAGGTATCTTACCTTGTTTAACAGAGCATTCAAATGCAAATCACAATCCTTTAACATCACCACAGCCCTCTGCAAAAAAGGGGCACTGAATCAACACAAGCTGCAGGTTTTGTAGGAGTAGTGTCTTATATCAACCCATGCTCCTGTGGCAATACTCATTCCAGCATCAGAGAACAAAAGATGCAAATACGATGCAAGCTCCAGCTTTCATGCAAATTGGTCCTTGTAACCAAAATTCATTATCATGACAATCACAGTTGCAAGAAGCAAAACTTTAAAACACTGGAACAACAAAACTCATGTTTAAGTTCCTCAAGTTTCGGTAATGCTATTTGTTTCGGTATGGGCTCCATGGAGTCTCTACACTAAGGAAATCTTTCATATCCAGGAAGGAATGGAATTTTTTATCCCTTTGAAGCCCAACACTGTATCTCTGGAAAGTCATTTGCTTAGTTATACATAAAGGTAGATGAGAAACCTCAACCTTGGAGATCCTGGTAACTTCCCTAATAGAAAGACTAACAAAACCAACCCTCATCCACTGCAAACAACGGTAACTGTCACTACCTTCATCAAATGAAGCCTCAGGCCCCAGGATGTGTACTACATTAGCATCTCATTCCATTAACAGGAGACAATTCCAGTGCCAAAAATTTCTAGTTGTTCATTAGGCTTAAAATCATTCCAGCTCTTGGGAGTTTGATGCCCCTGACACACAGTCTAGATGAAGCAGGTAGTTGAGAACTCATATTGCCGTTAAAAGTTGATAAGACGACCACAAGGTAAACCAGTGTCAGAATTAGACACAAACATCTTGAAGGCTCTATTCTTAGCTCCCTAAATCTAAATGTTTAACAATAATGTTAAGGCTAGCCCAAACAGTCAGAGCTATGCGCCAATACTGGGTTTGGGTACAAACCCCTGATATATCAAAGAATACACATATGTGTTTAAGGGTGCATCTGTTTGAAAAGTTGGGCCAATGTGGAAAATCCTATTATCAAAAAAAAAAAATACAATGGGGAACTCTTCAGCTAATGTGAACCACTGTAATTCTATTGACAGCAACGGATCTGTGCTGACTTACACCAGCTGAGGATCTCATTTCATATGCCTTAGAAAACTGATGTAACTTTTTCCATAGCTGCTCAAGAGTTTCTATACTCCCATGGGGATCAACTCCAACTAGTAGGTCAGCAGGTGCTGAGTTTGCTTTGAATCTGAAGTTCAGTCACACAGAAGGATACTGGGACATGTGCCATCTAATTTTTACTGACCCACAGAGATTCCTCTCTAGTATGGCTGTAGGATTCATGTATTTTCTGCTTTAGTCTAGTGGGAGATACATCTTTCTTTGAGGAAGTAGAAACCTTTCTTCAAGTTATCAAAGTGAGAATCTGACCTAGACCACAAGTCCAGAGGAGTGAGCATGATGGAAGCCAAAAGGGTGAACAGAAAATGTTTTTCCAGGAATACACCAGGACTCCAAACTGTGCAGGAAGACATCTTCTGCTTTTAGCCATTATTAGACAGATTTGGTAAAAAAAAAAACCCAGTTAATCTGCAGCTATCCAAAAGCCACAGGTCTAACCTCTGCCCACACTTTTTCAAGCAATTTTCCTTCCTAATGCAAAGAGGGGTTTGCATTAGTAGGGACCAATACACTCAGGCCTCTTACACTGAACAATGAAAGGGCCAGGGCTGGGATTACACACTCTCCGGAGAGGCAGAGAATATGTAAAATTGTCAAGTGAGGTAATCTCTAGAGAGAATTAAGCAAACTACTTCGGTTTTGCAAATCTACAAGCTGTACATTCACAACTTTGAAATCAATTCACGGGACGATACACTCTTAGCTTGATGTTTTGTCCCTGGCCATTAAAGAACTTTGGGGAGGTGGGGGCAGCCCACTGCAATGAGCAAGCTTTTTTGTAAAAGAAGAGAAGGGAAAAAAAACCCAACAAACCTATGCCATTAATTTTGACAGAGCTATTTCTCTCTCTTTTGTAATAACTAATTATCTAACTAGCGTAAGAGATTTCAATGGCCAAATGCACTCACAAGCCCTGCCAGGCTAATCAAGACAATTTCCAAAACGCCAAAAACAGGAACTTCCTATAATAAATAACTTAGCACATTTACATCTCAAATTAGAACATCTGGAAGAAAAAGACTGCGCCTGATGCCAAAACAGGCCTTATTGTATCCTACCACTTTCCACCACCACACCACCCCCCTTGTTCGTTTTCTTTAGCCTTTCCTTAGAACAAACACTGATCCAGGTGCAAATGCTCAATTCACAAGGAATGCAGAAAACATAAAATTACCGTAGGTTTGGCTGCTAGTAAATCCCTGCTGTTACTCACCATTGGAAGTTGTGCTGGAGGCAACAGCTTTCTCACTGACATCTGTTCGACTGGAGCATTTCACGATGGAATTCTCCACTTTTTTCTTCTCCGTCGTGGTAGAGCTATGGGACTGCGCCTCCATGATGACTTCTCATTACTTCAGCTCTCCTTGTACTAATACCTGAACAAAACAAGACAAGAGAGTCGTCAACTTTAAAAACTATTTGAGCCCAAAACCTCTCACACCCCTCACCTGAAGAAGAGCCTGCAGCACAACTGAATTAGCAGTCCACAGGTCATTTCTGAATGCCCATCAAGTCATGTTTGCATGCATGAATTCCTGAGGAATTTAAGGAAGCACGAACACCGAAAATAAGCATGTCTGCCTTTAAAGAGAATCAGCATCACAAACTACTACGTTGCTTGATGGATAGGTCCATTTTTTGCAAGCCTGTGGGGTTTTAATGGACCCACGGGAAAAAAAAAACAAATTGTATTTTTCTCCTATGTCCAGAGCGCTTTGGAACAACGCAAAAGAAATCAGGACAGACCTTCATGTTGACTATAGAAGCCAAATATTTAAATTTCAACATTCACAGTATCCGAACACACTGCAGCAAGAATTATCCTGCCTATCTCTACACCTTGTCCTACTCGTGTAAACATCTCTCACTTTGTTTGTTCAGAAATCTAACTCAAACAAAAGTGCATTGGAGCAACACCCTGAAAACCACAGGGAAAGGCAAACAAGTTTTGCTAGTGGCAGATACTGAGATCATTTTCTTTTGCATGAAAATGGTGAAAATGGAAAACTCTGCAGAGGTGTGTGTCTGGTTATCCTGCCTTCCCTGGCTGTTCTCCGTGTCATGTCCACTGATAGATTCAGCTTATATCCTGCAGATCGCTTCTCCTTATTCTCAAAGCTTTTACATTCCTGACATAAACCCAAGAAGCCCAGAAGCTTCTGAAAGGGTAACGCTGCCTGTGCAGCCGTGTATCCGCACCGGGCTCCGAGACTGCGGGGATTTTGGGCTAGGAAGAACACAAGCATTTCCAAGCACTGGTCTGCAGCTTAACTTGACATACACCAGTCTATCCAAGTAAGCTTTACATAAATCATCAATATTCAGCACATACCATGCTTAGAACCAAAGCACCCGAGTGCTTCGGAAGTTTTAATGTGAACCTATGCAACAACAACAAAATAATAATAAATATATAACGAATATAAAAAGTAATAACAAATTTTAAAAAATGAAGAGAGTGTTTTCAGCCCGAGCAGCACTGCAGTCATTAGCTAACGGGGTCTGAAATGGAAGGAAGTCACACTGTTCTAGAACAATATTTAAATGAAAAAAAACCCAAAGGCTTCAAAACAAGCCACAAACTAAACTATAATGAAGTGTAATTACATTAGCAACCTGCTTCCCCAATTCTGACAGTTTAAAAAAAAAACAACAAACCCCAACCCAAAAAAACTAAACCTAAAAAAGGCTACAAAGCCAATTCATCACAAACACAGCTGTCTAGTAAACCTTCCCCTTCCCACCTCCCTAGTAGGAGTTCTTTTTAATAGCACAATAAAGCACTCCAAAGCCTCATTGTTATACAGTAGGGATCAAAGAAGAGCCCAATCACTAAACGAATCATTATTTAGCTAGGCAGCACAGCCAGGGAGTTGGGGTAGATCTCAGAGACTCTCTGCCACTGACCTACTGATCTAACCTTCAGCAAGGCGTTCTTCTTCCCGAGTTTTTTTTCTTGCTAAAACCAGGAATAACAAAGCTCTGCCTACCATGGTACAATACTTCTAAGAGTACTTTCAAGATCTAACCATGAAAGTGCTATAAATATTATTGTGATCTGTGAAACTACTTCCAACCAGCACAAGAAGGGGAATAGTAAGCAGGAGAGATACAACAATACTCAACTCTCCCTTGTACCCAGCAACGCACAAATCTCCTTGAGGAGAGATCTCGTACGACTGTGTGAACAGCACCTTTCCCAATTTCTCATATGCTTTCTCCTCCTTTCCCCTTGCATATCTCACGCAAAAGCATCCCCAGCTTTGGTCAGTTCTCTGTATATCAGGCTTTTCCGTCCCTTGCATTGGCAGAAACAGGGGGGAAACTGGCACTGCTGCCAAGCTGTTTACACTTTCAAGAACATGCTTCTTTTCTCTATAAAGCCCTGACCATATAAACCCCAAAATCTGCCACTACCCAGCCTCTGGCCACTGCATGAGTGAGTCCTTCAATGTACCCTCTTGTGCTTCAACTACCCTCCTTTCAGTTATTTAACATTCTCTAAAAAAAGTAACTTTCTACACTGTCTCTGAAGGAATTTGAAAAGCTATAAATTTTCAGTTGTGGTTATTTTTCTTGTTTCGCCTTCTACAGGCCATGTCTGCTATTGAGGCATATTCATTTATATCAGAGTTTGACTTCAAGAGCTTGAAGGGGAAAGCTACAGAACTTATCCCCCATTTTCTTCTGTCCTCAGTTCACAATCCTGTCTCTTTTGGATAAAATTCATGAAAGGAAACAATGACGCTCCCTACTCAACTGGAAAGGAAGAAGCCACATACTCTGCCCCTGTTTCACAAGGCCAGCAGAGTGGCATGAAGCATTTTGGCAAAGGTCACCAAAACAATGACAGGCATCTACTGCAGTTCCACCACCTCCTGCCATACAGATGTCTCTGCAGAGATGAGTACTTATCTCCACCTCCTTCCCCTCTCCACCATGGCAGGACAGGACCTCCATTACAATCTGATCGTACCACTGCTTGGAAAAGGAAGGTGAAGGTACTATAAGGAGTTAACACTGCTTTAATCTCCTAAAATGCACCTTTAGATTATCTGCAATTCAAGAGCAACACGTAGCTGCTCAGACTGGCATCCATCCATTCCCTTGGCTAATTTTTTCCTTTCCTCAACAGCCCATCAATGAGATTTTTCTGCTGCTTTGGGGTTTTCTTCAAACGAAGGGAAGACTAGCAGATATAACCCCACATTTCCCAAACCTCTCTATCACTTTCCCATTTTACACCACCCGGTGCAGACAATGGCACAGAACAGAGGCCTAAAGCAGCAGCTTAGAGTGAACTTTTGGTCAGAAAACTGCAGAGTTGGCCACGAGCTAATATAAACATCTGCTCTCGGTACCTGTTCTGGTTCATGTCTGGTTAGTTTACATCCAGCAGCCTGCTTTTATTCATGTCAGCGTGGAAGAGGGAACACTACAAGGGTAAACGTTCTCCCTTGGCTCTACACCCTGCACCATGAGCTGATGGCCCTGGCGCTGCAGACACTTCCTCCTGTGCCTTCCTTCCTCCACTCCCAACCCACGCACGTGTGGCAAGGAATTCCAGCAGCTCCAGTTACACTCCAGTGCCTTATCAACTACACAGTGCTACGCATGACTAGGAAGGTAAGGAAAGGCAGAAGAGATGGCAGGACTAATCATTAGAGGTTTGTGTTCCGGCACGTTTTGCTAAGCCAGCCTGATAGGGAAACAGTCAACTGAAAATCAAGAGGGTGCCCCAAAAATCTTTTTTCTTCTTGAAGATGAACTTAAACCCAAGTTGAAAGCACAAACCAGACACACGTGTCTTCCAGAACTTCCTCCTTAATTTTGGCTGATTCATAGTTTTTTTCTCAGAAATTCTATTGCAGTATGAGAGTTGCAGTCTACCAAAAAAAAAAAAAAATGTCGAGGATGACATGAAGATTTCTTTCCACTGGCTGCAAATCTCTTAACAAAAAGCATTCTGGAAATCAGCCAGCCTGATGTCATCTTCACATCAAAATAGGAAGCGGTTTATATTATGGTGTCCAGGGCTCTCTCCCCAGCATGCGGGTCAGTGACTTCCCTGTTCCTGCCCCCAGGCCAGAGACAGTATCTATACATTCTGCAGCAAGGGGCTCTGCTTTCCAAAAACCAGAAAGCTAGTTTCCATTGGCTGTCCAGCACCTCCATGCGCAGATGAATGCCAAGAAAATGCTATACCAGTATATGGGCGAAAGCCTGAACTTTCGTAGGTAAATAGAGGGCTAATCATTCCTTCCCGAAAGCAAACATTCATGGCTTTTTCCCATTCAACCATGCTTGAACCTTTTGTAATTTCCCTAAAGCCTGAATCCACTGCACAATTAATTCCAGATCCCCATTTTAAACCTAATCCCTCTCAAAACAGCAACCTGCCTGCAGGTGTGTCTCTTCTTTTTCAATCGTAAACTTCCACCAATTGCGTATTAAATTGGAGGAATTGTAGGAACAAGCTACTGGAATGAACTAGTTGAAGGGGGAAAACTGTCTCTTCTAAAAGGAGTGGCAACAAACGACACTATGTTGAAAATGTATCTCAAAAAAAAAAATTCTTTCAAGCAATTTGAAAGGATAGAATTTCCAGTCCTTATATAGGCTGGCAATAAAGACGTGCCTCACATTAGTAGAATTAATCATACTAATATACTGGGGAGAAAAAAAATATCTTTTTATTCATTTACTCACAGTGCAACCAAAAGCAGTGGAGCAGCCCTTGGCCTGGAAGAGCAGGAAACATGACCCTTTCTGAACATACACTTTGATTTTCCAAGAAATCTTCAGCTCTGCACTCCCTTTCCTCTCTGAATTACTTTTTAAACCATTGCATTTATATTGCATATGTTAGTTGTAGCGACAAGATCATGCAAATCTTTCTTTGTAGGAATAGGCTCACTGACTTCAACAAGACTACTTGCTTCAAGTCTAAGTGCTTGGGCAGGAATCAACATCTAAAATGATCAATTTGGTGTCAGGCTGGTTTGTATTCCTCACTAACTTAAACCTGCTTCCGCCTTTGTTTGTTGGTTTATTTTTTTTGAGGGTGTATCTTTTAATGTGTTGGGTTCCAAGAAAAAATAAAATCCTTTCCCAGTTCCATTCGATGCTGCTGTAGTTGTATTCAATTCATTAACAAGTGGTTTGCATCCGCTGAGAAGAGCTGTCTGAAATAGCAGTGTCACAGCATTCATCATCATTACATCAGCAGTAGGGAAGTTCATACTGATTGCTATCAGCAACCAGAGTGCCCCAATCAGCGTGCAAGCAAACACAGCATCTTTAATTTTTCAGAAATGACTCTGGGTCGTTAGGGTGTTCATAGGTACTACTTTGATCCGCGCTACTGGAAGCGGTCTTTGGGGATACAATACATCTTGAACGGCGCAACTGTATGAAAGTGAAAAACACAAGGGGAGGCATGAAGAACAATCAGGAAATTACAGCCTCTCTCAACCATAAAGGCTCCTTTATCAATTTTATCAAAACTGGTTACACCGTTCCTTGGGATTATTTAAGGATAAAAAAAAAAAAAAAATCAGTCTTGCTCAGATACATTCACATTTACATGAGACAATCTTATGCTATTATATGGGAGCTATTTCACACTGATTTATCCAGGCTTGATTCAGGTACATTTACCTTCCAAACCCCACCGCTATTTCAGCATTGCTTTCCACCAACCTGCTGGCAAAGCTGCACTGACAGTTACCCCTGACAGTACTTGCTGAAAAACACACAAGTGCTCAGATATTTCAAGAAATATCTCCCAGTTGTAACACTAGCCTCTTGGTGCATCTCACTGTTTTTATAATCGCTGTAAGAACTAATCAAAATACTACACATTTTTGAAATAGTTTTCTCTTTTCTCTGTTCTCTGTAAGCTAAACCAGAATTCTGCAACCAGCATTAACTACGCCCAGGCGAATTTTGTTTGGATTCTTCCCTGTTGAGACAAGTGGCCACAATAAGACTGAGACCAATAGAAAGAGCACATACAAGAGTCTTATGTCCAATGTATATAAAAACATAACAAACCGTTAATAAGTTGAGAAAAAAGGCCTCTTACACTTCACAATACTTATCTCCATTTAAACTGCATGCATGAGCTATAAATGCACTAGTTGCTAACTGTATACCTCTCCTAAATCTGGTTTGAAATGCAAAGTAAAATTAGACAGAAAAAAAGGGGAAAAAAACACAATGAACCAACCCCTGACAGAATCAGATACGTGGATTTGTTGCTTTAAATTTAAAAATACCCCAAGTTACAGGGTGCCACATGTATTAATACAATCTCTCCAAACTCATTACTATCTGCTGTCTTTTCCTCTGTTACATTCCTTTGATTTCTTCCCCCATAAAGACTGAAAAACAACCAGACCTAAAGCCTGGTTAATCATGATCTGATCTGTTCCTGATAGGTTAAATAGCTTGTGGCAACAATAATGCAGGATCACAAACACAAAGGCAGCGCGGTGCTATTAGCATCCTTGTGATTAAGATCCTAAGTGAGAAACTATTCTATGGCGTGCACTGAACTACTGATCAAGTGTAATAATTGCTCGACTCCAGAGGAATTACAGTTGCTTACATCTTCCTGTTACAGATAAACTGGATTACCAAAAGTTCTGAAAATATTTAAAACATACACGTACAGGAGGATCAGTAAGTGGCACTTTCTACTGAGGCAGCACCTCAGTTGCTTTTAATACACATCACCCACATACTCTTACAAGTAGATTATCTCTACTTTTGTTACGGGATTTAGGAAGCTGTTAAGTATAAACCCAATTAAATGTTTTTACTATTACTTCAACAGATTAAACTCTGGATCTAAATAAAACAGCCTTCCGCCAGGAAAGAAGTGATTCATAGTTTCTTACCCAGTAAACAGAATTTAATGGATAAAAAAACACTGAAGGATTTGGGTCAAACCGTCCATATGCAACCAGCCCATCCCTCCCAGAAGCTGTTGTCTGGGGACATGCGGCGCAAAGCTGAGGGATATGGAGCCAGAACTTACAACACATCTTAGTGGCTTTAGATTTCAGATATGATGCGTCCTCTGAGGTTAAAATTCATAATCCAGTCATTACCCAAGAGTCTTTAGAGCAGGTAACCGAACTTTAAAATGAAAACAAAAAGCAAACAAACAAACAAAAAAACCAACAGCAAAACCAACCAACCAAACCAGGTCATTAACTCTGTATCCAAGCTTTTGTTATTTTAATCACATGGTCTTGGGCTTCTTTATTCCTCATTTTGACTCTTACACGCCGTCTAAATACAGACAATGGAAAGAACTAAGATTATTTCTTAAAAAAACAGAAAATGCCACATACTTTTCAAGTCTCCCAATCGGTAAATGTATTTGGAGAGAGGAGTGGGTTTAAAACCAGTAATGCACTTACCCTTAAGAAATTGAACTCCTGCCAATTAAACAGCCTAATATTGCTTGAAAATTCAGAGTAAGCTGTGTTACTGCTTGTTTTGCAATCCTGCATGTCCTTGTGCTTCAAACTCTGCAGCAGGAAAAACTCTAATAATTATGTCAAAGTAAGATTAGCTGTGGAAGAATTAGCAGAGAGGGGGGGAAAAATCTCTTGTGGACTTTACTGTTCATAGCAATAGGTTAAAATAAGTGGTGACACTCCAAACTTCTCTACCAAGTCTACACTCATTTTTTGCCCCTATCTCTCTTCAGGAATTCTGCAGCACTGAATCAAAAAAAAAAAAAAAGACCTTTAAAAACACCACAGGGACTTCCTTCTGTGAAACACCTGTTTGAAGGAACCTGAATTAGAGCATTCATACGCTCAGGATTTGAAAGGCCTGGAATCTGCAGTGAGGAGGACAACCAGCAAGGCTTGCTGTGTTGGTAACGTACCCTATGACTTCCTCTGCTGATAGCACTGGGAACACTTATCGTGACGATACAGGATGTTTTCTTCTTTCCCTTCTTGCCAGTTTGCTGCCAAACAGCTTGGTAAACCAAATGACAAACATCTGCAATGGGTGCTTTACGTCATGATCTGTTTAGTTCACCACATTGGAAGTCACTACAACTGCCACAGAAAAATGCAGGAATATTCTAACTTGGAGCACCAGAGCTAAACATGAATTCCAATGGCATGACCACTTTCTTCACACTCTTTGCTTTATCTCATCAATCTCAACAGATAAAGGTTTCCTTAGAATCAAAACTAGGTATATATGTCAATGTCAATCTATACAGGAACCGAGCTCAAGGAAGATTATGTTTGATACACATCTAGTGCAAACATGTGCCTCCTGTCTCCAACTTAGGATATGCAAATGAAAGAAGAAACGAGCTTATTCCATATTTTACAGTTGGCATTTTAAAACAAGATTAAAGGAATCAAATAGAATGTTTTTGGAAGTGCCACACTTCGATCACCAGTCCCATTCCTGGAAGCCTGTTTATCTCCTCGGGATACTCTCAGGTTAAGGGATGCCTTCCTCC
The DNA here is from genome assembly GCA_013400335.1 of Eurystomus gularis. NCBI lineage: Eukaryota > Metazoa > Chordata > Aves > Coraciiformes > Coraciidae > Eurystomus > Eurystomus gularis. The sequence goes on along the minus strand of VZZY01006165.1, from coordinate 210,084 downwards.
AGAATTTCACGTTCTAACCCAACACAGATGTTTTAACACGTAAAAGAGCTAGGAAAGCTCCATATATCCAGGAAGAACTTCAAGTGTGAAAGGTACTTTATAAAACTTTATCTTTGGTTTTTACGGTTTACTTTAGGTTTTACACCTGCCTTGTAGTAGCAGTAAAACTGCATCACGATTCCCTCACGTTTTTGTAATTTGACAAGATACAACAGCACAACTCTGAACTGCTGCAGTACAAATTACTTCGCAATCCACTATACCGGCTCAAATAGCGTAATCATAGAATTATATAGCTGTCTTATTTTCCCAGAAAAAAACATCCATAGTCGGTTGAAGAGCCAAGCAAAACCACACCGAACCACACGTCCTGTTAGCTAAGGATCGGTAGTGCTGGGATTTCATTTCAGTACAGGCGGTTCAGAACAGCAGACACTGCACTGGAGTGACACTAACTTGATCTGTGCTTCTGACTGTTCAGTTTCAGGTATTCATACATCTTATCTAATGAAGGCTTCACTCTCAGGGCAGCTGGATGAAGTATTCTTCACACGCAGCTGATTTTCTTGACATTAACAGATTTGTATGTAAAGAAAAGAGAGCATCTGAGGAAGCAGCAAACACAGTTGGGGCAGGTTCAGCTCTAAACCACCAACAGGTTAGTTGGGTCCCTCAGCCCTGACCTAAATATCAGATACCAAAGAAACACAGCAGCATCTTGAGCATCATTAAAGAACAACAACAACAAAAAGGATTAATTGTCTTGATAACCCATGGAAAAAATAACTTGACATTAGAGTGGAAACTTCAGCTAAGAAAATTATTCAATCACATCTCTTAGTAGTGGATTCTGATATTATCAGTTCTGACACCCAGCAACTATTTAGAGCCAAACGCATTCTACACCAATTAGTTCATCCCTTGTTGTAATTTAAATAATCTTGCAGGCATTTTTAAGATGAATGTATTGTTTCTTGTTTTGTTCCTAAAAAGAAAGAGAAACCACCTCTTCAGATCGGCAGCCAATTTAATACACTTTCAAGGTAACGCAGGTACAATTCATATGTACAGCAAATACCACAACAAAACCACAGTATGATGCCAGCACAATCTTTTAAGAAAGTTTTCCCCTAAATCTCTGCAGAAAGCGGCCTTAAAAGAAAGCAGGGATTAGAGTGAGCTGCAAGGTAGGGAGGGGACTTACCTCAAAGCCAGCCAAGCGGAAATCAGAGCAGTAATTCTACAAGTCGGCAGAGTACACTTTTAGAGCTATAATGGTGTGAAGAAGTGCTGGGCAGCATTGCCTGAAGGCAGCACTAATACACTGATGACTAATGACTGGGCCATGCAGACAATGAATTTGGGGGTTGAAAACTAACAGAAACCGTGCAGTACCTTGACAAATGGGCTTTCAAAATTTCATTCATTGAATAACCTTTAAGCACAAAATTGGCTCAAGTTCTCTCGGGAATAACACGACACATGTTGTTGGACAATAAGTATTTTCCTTTTTAATTAGAACTATTACACCAAATACATAAACATGATTGCAGTGAATAAAACATAAAGAGTTAACTATTTAGCATCTTAGAAAAGAAGGCCAGACCCGGAATTTAAGGTGCAACACCACTCCTTCAGAAGGGTCAGCAAATCCCAGGGTTAACTACCTGATTCACTGAAATTCACCCTTGGTAGAATACATTTCGCCTTCTCTGACACTTAAAGGACAATGAGAACTTCAAAGGTATCTTTAATGAGCTGCTACAAATACAATTGGTTAAAAGAGGCTCAGAAATTATGTACTAAAAGGTGCATTATGCTTAGAATTACAACTGAAAAACTCTCCTTTTAAAGAGCCAGGTCAAAGTCAAGCCCCCATAAAACAAATCAAGCCTCGTATAAACTTTGCAACCTTGTGTACTGACAAACATATTAAAACAACAGAATCCCTCTTTAAACGGGCTTTTTTTTTTTCAGTGCAACTCGACTTCCAATTTGGAAATGGCAATTTTGGCTATTTTTACAGACAGAATGAAATAGCTGAAGTGTCTCTAAATTAACAAGTACCACTTGCCACAGACAGCATCGCCTTTAGCAGCTCCTAAAAACTTCAGAAAAGGATCTTAAAACAGGAAGCTTAGTGAGCTCATAAAACTGTTGTTGGAGCCAGGAACACATAGCATATTTAATCTGCAAACTGTGAGAGTCTACAATGATTTCAGCAAGATCTGAGGCATGCCCTCAAGGTTTGCTGGGATCTGGGATTAGGGAGTTGATAAGAACCCTCTACTGCCCATGGACATGTTTTTCTTCTGCAGTTAAACACAAATGCATAGAGACGTTTGACTGCTGCTTGGCGTTACTGCTCAAGTTATATAAAAGCTTTGCAGCTCCTTTTGCTGTCAATATATCAAAGTTTAAAAAAAATCATCAAAGTGTGAAATTTCATTTAAAGTCTTTGCCAGTCTACAGCTCTATTTCACAGACCTATCAAATAAAAGTAAAGATGAAAAATGCACTGAAAGAACTTGAAAAGTTTGCAGCAGCACCCATGCCCTATTTTTGTTTATTCTGTCTCATTTTATTTGATTTTAAAGTATAACAAATCAATTCCCTTATAAAAATGACAAAGTCCAAAGGGAGGACCGTCTATAAAACCTATGGCTAAAAGACAACTTGAAATCATTATTACAGTTGAACCTTTTTTTGAATAAAAAGCTTCCTCTGTAGCCATTTTAGCATTTTAATTGCCTAACTGCAAGTTGGCAGAAAATTTCCTGAATCTTCCAAAACAATCAGAATGACTACAGCATATGAGTGCCAGAAAAACTAAAGCCTTCTTCAAAGTATTCTTTAGCTAGGGATTTACAACAATTGCATAAAGAAGAAAAGTCTGACTTTTAAGATAATCTACTATAGTCTAAAAGCATTAACATTCCATTACTAAGGTTTTCCTGAGGATTTCATGACTCATTGATTCACTTTTCCTTCAAGTCTGCTTTTTCTTTGTGCATTACTGTCTCCATACAGTTGAGTGCATGCAACACTGATCATTAAACTGCTTCCTTCCATAACTCCAAATAAATCCTGCTTTAAGAACCATCAGATTCCTTGTTTATCAGGCAAAGATGACTAACTTTTCACTAACACCCTGCAACGCAAAAATATGCCATTCCTTCCTTGAGTACACAGGCTGAAATTCAAACACACAGTGGACTGCAGGTAGTGGAACAGCTTTCCCAAAAACGAGGCAGGAAGTGTGGCTGAAACTTTTATGGGTCAGTACCAAACACACACGTTTATCTTGTTCAAAAATTAAGTAACCTGCAAGACGAACAAATTATAATGATATCTCAAAACCTGAGCACTTTGGTTTCTCTTAACACCGATTCCAAAATAAACAGAAATTATTTATAATCATCCATACTTGGTTTCTTAGTTACAGAATGTTTTTGTGCTTGAAAGTACACAAGGTATCTTTCACAACTGAAGACTCCTTGTAGCAGTAAACGCTCTCTTGGCCACTGCACGCCTCCTCAAGCCAAAAACATTACTCCACTAAAGCAGGAAAACGCAGGTGATGTTCTTTGTTTTGTAGTACTTCCGCAGAAATGCTTGAGAAAACAGCATGTCCTACTGAAAACCATGTGCAATTATCGGAATGCAAGAGTGCATTCACTCAGGCACCTTAAGCCACAGTTTTACCTCTGCTCCTGCTTCAAAGAATATATATACACTAAGGGAGTCCTTTTCTTACTCATTCTTCTTACTCATTCAAAATCGCATAATCCTGCTTTTAAAGAAATAATCCCCCCCCTTAAAACAGGCTTCTCTCATAGTTACTATTATTTATGTTTTTAGGATTGGGCTATACACCAAATTGAAAGTATTTACATACTAGCCAGCTAAACCCAAACCTTCATTATATAAACAAACTCTCAGGAGGCTGCCTACAGTTTACATTGCTAAACTCATTCACCATTACTTTTAATATATATTTCCTCCACTGAAACACAGCGGCGTGGACATTGCAATTTTCACATTTTAGGGGTACTTTACTTTTAAAACACTACATTCATCTTCCTTCAAAATAATCATGACATATGTAATTAAGAAACTGTCAGATCATTATTAATTTTTCATAGAGGACCTAAATGAAATAATTACAGGAATCAATCAGTGAGGCACCTTTGCAAATTACAATGCAATTGCACAAATACTCAAACTACTTAAGGCCAGTTCTTGTAGATTTCAATCCACAATCTCGCTGAACACATCAAAAACAATTCTGTAACACAGAGAAACTTGGTGATTTTGCACGATTCCGCCAACTTAAACGGTTTCAAAACAGATACCTACATCACACAGAGCAAGAGGGGCAGCCGTGCCCTCTTAAAAATTTGTTGATTTAATCAGCCACGTATCTCAAGGCCTCTGAAAAATTTCACTTCCAAGTTTTTCCGTTCACGCACTAAAGAAATGAAGTCCGCACGCTGAAGCTTAGAAAAAAAAAAAAAAATATCACGTTTATTGAGCCTTGAAAATCAAGCGGGAAGTAGCAGGGGCGCGACGGCAACGAGTATTTTGCTGTGGGTTGCTACCTAACGCTCCCGTAGCGAAGCAGCCTCTAAAACGTGACGCTGGGCATCCAACGGACAACTATCCGTACCTTGGACTAAAAGGCTCTTTGAGATCCGTACAGTCCATCATTCCAAACTGAAGTGGCAGCTGGAAAATGTGGAACAGCTGGCAAGGAGCTGAGAGAAAATGTTTTACATAAATATGTCTACATCCAAACTGGCGGAAGGCCACGGACACCGTACCCACAGGGCCGGATCAGAACTACGCACCAGAGGGTTAAAAAGGAAAATTTGGGGGCGAGGTGGGATTTCCTTTTACCTTTTCACGTGGTGCGAGGATCTGGGAGCGGGGACGGGCGGCCGGGCCCGGGGAGGCGCAGCCGTTGTGTCACCGCCCGGCTGTACCGGCTCATTCACCCCGCAGAGGCTCCGCTCTCCCCGGACCCTTCAAAGTTGCGCGGTGCGAGGCCGGGCCGCGGTGCCGGCTCCGGCGAGCGGCTCCGGGGAGTTTCCCCGGGGCCGCCCCGCTC